>JAMJFZ010003624.1:0-125000 GCA_026225945.1 Cricetomys ansorgei
GCATCCTCTGTCTTTCGTTCTGAGGTGAGTAAGGCAGGGATCACTGCATGAAGTAGTTACCTCCGGGAAGTGCAGGAGAGCCCAGGTAGCTGGAGACCATCACTGATGCCCGTCTCCCACAGACCTTGGCTGTTAAATTTGGTGCCGGCACCACAGGCTTGATGCAGTGAGGAAGTTAAGTGGGAGACTGGCTGAATCCGGATGAAGCTTGTCTGTATATTGTGTGAAAAATTTTGGATGAGTAGTTGTGTTGCTGAATACAGTTGCCGCTGTGGGATGTTTAGTGGCTGGAGCTGGTCTGTTACGCCCCTCCACCTCAGCGGGTGTGTGCCCATCCAGTCTACATTAATGTCATCCTCACCGTAGAGATGTCAGAGAGGGTTTGACGTGTGTGTTTTTGTTTTTTTTGTCTTGGCGTTGGCTTTATAGTCATAAAACAACCACAACTAGTGACACCCTGCTGATCTAAGTGGCAGACCATGGCGTGACGTGGGTTTTACACAGCCCCACGCTGGTTCTCTTCCTGTCGGGCGGCATGTCATCAGCGCAGTCTGATAGTTTCGTTCTCTTCCTTTTAAGGCATCGTGTCCAGATCCGGCACTCTGACTTACGAAGCAGTTCACCAGACCACCCAAGTTGGCCTGGGGCAGTCCTTGTGTGTTGGTGAGTGTGTCACCAGAGCTCTTTTGTTGGAGTGTAGCATCCTCATTTAACGGGTGCTGTTAGAGGTAATTAATCTGACAAGGGTTTAATAAAAACTAGGAGACATTTTCAGAGACATAGCTCCAGACCTCAGCAGAGGCAACGGCGTCATGGCGAGAGCCCTCTTCAGCTGCTGACCCCGGCTTCTCCTTCCTGATCCAAAGGTCTGTTCGCATGATGAAAGAAACTTGATAGCTTAACTTGTCCCACAACCCTTCAGCAGCTGAACTATGTCAGTTTTATGGTGGGTCAGCTCAAGGCCAGTGGGAACGATCCACTCCCATTGTTGCCGAGGCTGGGGTGAGCGCCATGAGCCTTCCTCGACAACAGCTTGAGAGTGCAGCTTCAATTCCTCCGCTCACAACCTTTGGACAGGTATAGGAAGCAGTCCTTTAACAGACAGCAGCACCGTTCACACCCCCAAAGCAGGCCTTTTCGGTCACAGAAATCACACGTCCTGCCGGCCTTCAGGCTGCCGCACCATGATTATCTTTACAGGCGCAGGGGCGCGCACAGCCGTCAGTGCACACAGTCTCTGGAGATAGGGTCAAATATTCCCCACAGAGCACAGGGACAAGGACTTATCAGATGGTTTATAAGAGGCTTTGGGACCATTTTAGTGAGAAGATGTTAAGATCTCACATTAACTTGTGGAAGCATGGCACTTGCTGTATTTCTCAAGCTTTGATTTCTAGGGTGGGGAGTGCGTGCTGCAGGACGGGCGACCGTGGGACGGCAGCGTGCCCGGAGCACCGCCTGCTTTGCTCGCTGTGAAGAGACGGCTCCTCACACTGGCATGTGTTACCGCAGCTGTGTTCTGCTTCGTGGTTACAGAGTTCTCTGCCTCACTGTCTCTCTGGGCAGCCCCCGAGGCACCTTTAAACTAAGGCTGCAGTGTGTTCCTTGCTGGGCAGGAAGTCAGGGCTGAGGAGGGCTTCATGCCCAGGGCCCTCTCTGCGCCACACTGCCCGCCGGCGCTTTCAAAGGCCAGGACAGGTTTCACATTTTTAAATTACTTGTCTTTTTGTACTTTTTGCCAAAAGCTAGTTTCTCATTTTTAAATCTTTTTCAACTCCTCAGAATTCTTTTTAATAGACTTTCAAAAAATATCTTTTTATAATAAAAATTATAAAATGGAGGAGCCCTTGAGTATTTTTATTATGCTCTAAATAAACAAATTCAAATTGAAAACACGAGGCAAGCCTTTTCTATTCGCCACACTGTGTTAGCACGGGGTCGTTTGGTGTGATGGAGACTAAGAACTGCTGCTTGAAACACTTGCCATTCCGTCTTCATGCAGGTCCCCGTGCCTGCGAGGTCTGGAGGGCACTGGTGCAGGTCCCACGGCAGGCTGCTGGGCAACTAGCAGGGGCAGGTCTGCTGCTCGGGGAGCAAGCATAGGACTCGCCACCCCCTCAGTGCTCTTTCCTCTTCTCCGCTTCACCTCTCAAAGCTGTGTTGAAAAGTGAAAAATCAACCCTAGCCTCGATAAGTTTATAATTTAAAACATCGGCAGGCAGAGAGCAGGGACATTGGCTTCATTGCTATCCAAGCTCTCATTTCTAAATGTCATGTGCTCAGAGTAGTGCGTGGTATGCAGACTCTGCCTTTTCCTAGCTGGGATCTGCAGGAGGAGTTCCGGGGTCCTGCCAGCCTGGTGCTCGTTGACAAGTAGGAGTAGTCTCTCTGCGGTACGCTTGTCAAGAACTTCTCTGTGCAAAGAAATTTGTCCATTATTTAACCTTTTCCTGTCGTGTATGCAATGTAAATACACTACCCCTCCTTTTTCTGAGCAGAGTGTTTTCAAGCTTACTAAGTGTACACTCAGAGAAATAGAATCAAGAACAGGCGTCAAGAGGGACATGTCCCAACACTGTTCTTCTCACAAGGCTCACTTGTCAGTGTGGGGCAGTTTTGTGGGTTATGTAAGGGCTATGTAGGAGGTCTGGTCTTGTGGAGACGGGCATCCGACAACCATTTCCATGCATGTAGTATTGAAAACAGAGAAGCAAGTGCCATTTTGTGATTTTTGAATGTTAAAGAGTGGTGCTACATCTGAAAATATTAAAGAAAAGGGGTTCTTTAGAATAGAAACTGAGTTAGAATGTCTCTTGGCGTAAGTGCTGTGGTTTACCCTTACATTCTGACTGACTCTGACGCCCTTTGACCTTCTCAGGCATTGGAGGGGACCCTTTCAACGGGACAAATTTTATTGATTGCCTTGAAGTTTTCCTGAATGATCCAGCCACAGAAGGCATCGTATTGATTGGTGAAATTGGTGGTCATGCTGAAGAAAATGCTGCCGAATTTCTGAAGGAACATAACTCAGTAAGCCTATATTTGGAAGAACACAGCTCTCTGCTCCCAGCCGACACTGGGGCTTGTTTTAGGAATTTATCTTTATTTTTTTAGTGGACTAATTTCAAGAAAACATGAAAGTAACTTTAAACCTAGGCTTTCTTTTCTATAACTCAGAAAATTCTAGATTCCGAGCTCATCCTCTTTCCTGCTTTCCATAATGCTGTTCTCTACTTACTTATTGTGAAGCCTCCTCCCCAGGCATCTCCCTGCAGCATGTAGCTGCTGTGTCGGCCTCTTGGTGAGTGGAGAGAGTTCAGGCGTAGGTCGGAAGCCCACATTGGTCCTGAGGCCTACATCCAAGGTCCGTGGTGTTCTTTCTCTAAATCCCAGGGAAATAAATGACCTCTGTCTTTCTCAAGGTCGCCCCTCTAAAGAGCCTTTTTATATATCCTTCTCTGTGGTTTCCTCCTGCTGGCTTTCGTCTTTGCTGGTAGAATGGCTCAGCACCGAAGATCACTTAGAAAAGCTTTCTGTCTACTGCAGGGGAAGGCAGCGTGCTGTTGCGTCATCATGTCATTTAAAAGGGAGCTCAGCAGGTGAGGGAGGGAGAGAGAGGACACTGTCCTAGCCCCACTCTGTCTGCGCCCCAGTGTGAGCTGTGAGGGCAAGCATCAGCAGTTCCTTCTGTGCTGATGAGTACTGAGGAGACATCTTCAGGAGGCCAAGCAAGAGGACTGGAGAGATGGCCCAGAGTTTGAGTGTTGTTTGGGTTCAGTTCCCCACGCCCACATGGGGGCGCTCAGCCATCTGTAAATCCAGTTGTAGGGGATCTGGTGCCCTCTTCTGGCCTCCACAGGCTCCAAGCACATACTTAGTGAACATGCATGCAGGCAAAACAGTCATGCGCAGTACAATAGCAAATAAGAGGGAGATAGCCTCCCTTGGTACTTGTGAATGGGTGAATGAATGCCAGAACAGAAGCCGTGACTGTGGCAGCATTGAAGGAGCCAGCGATGCCGCCTGCAGTCGGGACACCCTGTTCCTTCGCTTATGGAGCCTTCAGGAGCTTTCGGATTCCAGGGTCTGCTTCTAGTGCTCTGGATCTTCTGTGGAGATTGGAGCTTTAACTTGTCGTAAGCTATGACATAGCTGTCCCCTTGTTTCTAGGTCTCTTTCCTATCCTAACCATAGTCCCTAGCCACTCCATCCCCATTCCCAGCTGTCTTGTTTCTGCTGCTTTGGTCTCCTCGGCACAGACCTGGTGGAGAGTGTGAGTTAGGGTCTGAATGACTCAGTAACACAGGGAGGCAGTCTTCGTGAACCGAGCTGCGGTGCTCTTCTGGCTCTTTGTAGAGGTTCCCAGGGGCCTCCACGTAGACCTCTGACCTCTGACCTCCTCTGAGTGCTGCTCACAGTTGCCTCGGGGTTCCTCCCGGCCTGTTTCCTACAGCTGTTCTAACCTGTGTGGTTATCCCACCCACTCCTGCCCGTGGCAGACGCCGCTGCTGTCTTTACAGCTCGCCTGTGTCCACTCAGTGACAGGCCAGAGTGGAGGTCTGGCCTGCAGTTCTCCACGCTCACCCGCACCGCCCCAGTCACGCCCTCTCTGATGTCTCTGTTCCTCCCCAGCCACTGGTTTCTCCCCCAGGCCTTGGTGCCTTTGTCTCTAGGTAAAACTAATCAGGATTTCCCACCACAGATGGTAGCTGTGGATGTGAAGTGCCTGATCAGCTCACATGTGGAGGGCTTGGTCCCTGGCTGGTAGCACTTCGGAGGTTTTGAAGCCTAGGAGGGGGCCTCGTTGGAGGAGTCACTAGAGGGAGGTCCTTGAGGCATTGTCTTGATCTGGACCCTTTGCTTACTGGCTGCAGAGATGTCAGCAGACCCTATGCTGCTCCGCCACACATACCACAGCGGGGGAGCCTGCCTAGCGTGCACTGAACAAACCTTCTGAAACAATGATCGAAAATTAATCTCTCCTTTTAAGATGTCCACTGACGTGTGACACTGGTGAACTGGTGGTGAAAGTGTGACTAAAGGCCCCGTGCCGCTGCCTCAGATCTGTGGTCCATCAACGTGCCAGCTTGCTGCTGCTTCCTGTAAGACAATTGCTAAGTAGAACCCCGGCCACTTGGTATTGAGATGTCGGCGGGTGTCAGGTCTCCTCGGCGTAGCCTGCAGAAAGCACTGATGAGTGCAGAGGATGAGGGGTGCGTTGTTAGGCACTGTGAAAGTTCAGAAAGTTTGAAAGTTTAAGTCAAAACTGACTTTAAATAATATGTTACCCTGTCAAAACAAGTAAAGTGTATTTAGGCCCAACTCTGAATTCCCTGAATAGTTTACAAGTTTAGTGGAACAACATGCACATTTGTTTCATTGTTGTTTCTGGTTGGGTGTTACAGAGCTTGTTTGTGGGTTGGGTTTTTTGGGGGTGGGGGGGGGTTGGGTTTGAGAACCTGTTATGTAAGTGGTTCAAGGTTAAGCAGCCTGGCAAAGTATCATATACAACAATAATAACAACAATGATGTGGATTAAACAGTAAATAGTATCTACCGAAGGTTGAAGCAGGCAGCTTGTGAAGGACGTGGGCGGTCACCCTGGGCTGTGCTGAGCGCACTGAGCTGTCCCAGCCAGGCCTCATGGCTGTCCTGTTTCTGACCACACTTCCCTCCTGTCTGATTCAGAAATCTCCATGGACTCTGTCCATGAGCATAAATTTGCTTGACATTCTAAGCTTTTAACCCTTTCCTTTCTAGTTCATCAGCATTGTCATTTTAGGGGGCTATTAACTCCCTAACAGGTGGAGTGGAAGTTAATACCACCCAAGTAAGAGACGAGGGAATGAGTGAGCCGCTGGAACGGCTGCTCTCATTTTGTCTCAGGCGCTGCGAGGGCTGCTGGGCTGCAGGAGCCGCAGGAGACTGACCTTCAGGGCTCAGAGCACAGCAGGGGTGTGTGATGGACACGTGAGAAGCAGAGCAGGGAGCAGGAGCCAGCAGTCTGGGCCTGTGGGGTGTGAGAGGAGGAGTCAGGAAAGGCTCCTAGTGGGGGGAGGGGGAGGCAGTCTTAGGGGAGAAGGCTGCACATGTGCAAGGAGGGCGGAGAGCAAAGCGTGGAGAAGTCAGGGTGCCTTCATCTACAGCAGGGAGAGTAGTGGAGCTGGACCAGTCTGGTCACATCAGACCTGCAGCACCTGCTGGAGTCGGCGATGGGACAGCTCCAGGTCTGTCGTTAAAAGAGAGTCAGTTTTACTTGAGAATGTTCCTGGTGGAGCAAGAGAGTTATTAGTTTTATTAAATTTTGACCCTTGAGACTGTTTTTTGTTGAGCTGGGATGAGTGCTCTCACGGCTAACTAACTGCCACCGAACAGCATCTTGACTCAGAAGAAGGGATGGGAAAGAAGGCAGACAAACTGGTTGTCAGACTTGGGTATTGGGCAGAACTTCTCGCAGAACACAGTAAGGAAACCTGCTGCATCAGGACAGCTGCTGGTGCTGCTTGGCGCTAATGATAGAATCTGAGCTCTCCAGCAGTTTGGGACATGCTTTCTCCACCGTAAGCTGAAGGTCTTCTGATCTGTAGACGACTCGGGATGAGATTGATGCTGGTGCTGATGGCGGTCTGTGCTTGCTAGCGCTGGAAGATGAGCATGTAACAGTCTCTGTTACAAAATCACCGTGCGTCAAAGAGCCACTCACACACCAGGACAGGCAAGGGGCTTTCAGAAGGACAAAGGACAGAATCTGATTGCCGAGGCTTCAGATTGCAGCACTGCATGTGACCTCTGCAGAACGGCCGCTTGACGAGGCGTGTGTACCAGAGAATATTCACAGGCATCCCACAGGCAGCTGGGACACGTCGTTCTTTTCCATCTGTCTGTCTGGGGCTGGATTTTCTTCTTGCACTTCAGCTAAATGAGCTTTTACCACAGGTCAATTGCCAAAGCAGATGTGATTGGCCATTATTAAGTTAAATAGTCAGAGTTGTGGAAATTAGTTGTAAAATGCCACTTGTCTCTCCAGAATGTTTTAGACTATTTTAAAAAGTTGACTTTCATGTAAATTCACAAATATTTATAGAACTTAGTTTTATATTTTGTGTGTGTGAATGTGTGTGGGGGTGTCCCCATGTGCCATAGCTTTCATGAGGATGTCAGTGGACTTTATGGAATCTTCTTTCACCTTTATATTAGTTTCCAGGGAGTGAATGCTGATCGCCAGGCCTGCAGGGCAAGCGCCTTTAGCGGCTGAGCCATTTCACTGGCCCTCAATTTTAATTCTTTTTTTATTTTTATTTTTTGTTTTTTGTTTTTGGACAGGGTTTCCCTGTTGTAACTCTGGAGCTCACTCTGTAGAGCAGGCTGGCCTTGAACTCACAGAGATCCGCCTGCCTCTGCCTCCCAAGTGCTGGGATTAAAGGCCTGTGCCACCACCGCCCAGCCTCCATTTTAATTCTTACTATAGTAAGTATCAGTGGACATTACCTCATAGAATAAATAGCCCAGAATATAGTGCCATGGCATTGACGTACACAGGTGGCATATTTGAATGGACTCTGGTTATTTATATGAAAAGTGCTTTGAGATTCTCAGTAACTTTTATAAATATCCAGGGTCCCCAGACCTGTGTGTGTGTGTGTGTGTGTGTGTGTGTGTGCGTGTGTGCGTGCACACTGACTAAATGAAACTCTTGGTTACATGCTGCACAAGTTCTGCCTTCTGTAGATCTGTTCTCCCTGGATTCATTATTCAACCTGACCATGTAGTCATGTGTTGCTGTGTGGCATCTCATAATGGATTGATATGTAAGCATTTGATGGTATTTCCTCAACTATAGTGCAAGCCCAGAGTGAAGAAACAACTGTGTATTGGCTTGTACAAAATTTAATGTCAAAATCTGTACATTGTCAGTTATGTAAATGAGCTTGTGTACAAGAATGTAGTTTTGTCGAATAAAGCCCACCTCAATCATCTTTCTTAAGAATCTTGAGAATTTCAAAATAGAACGAGCTATTGACTGCCATCCATTTAATTTCATATTTGAGGAAGCCCAGGTCTGTGTTAGTGATGTGCCTGGTCCAAGGACCAGGACCAAGGACCAAGGTTGTGCAGCCTTAGTAGAAAATTGAGTCTAAAGCCTCTCCCATCACCCCTCATCTTTTTCCATGAGAACAGTTATTAAGGATGAGAATTATAAGAACCTTAGACATGAAGTTGAGTATAAGTAAAACAATCCGATTGATTGATGTTGAGTCTTAAGTTATTGTCACAGAACCATGTTTTCAGGTGGGTGTGCTTTTTAGTTAAGGTGTTTGTGCAACAGCTTGTGGAGGTGGTGCTGATACTCAGCAGGTGAAGAGTTTGCTCAGCGCCGCCGAGTTGCTGTGGAAAGCTGAGCCTCTCAAAGGAGACTATTTTAGTATTTGGGTAGAATGATGGGCTTTCTCTTCCCAAGCCACTCACTGCTTAGCGTCCGTCACGGATCTGAGGTCCAGTTTGACTGACTTCAAGTATTTAAAATGTCTCTCTCTAGGGTCCAAATGCCAAGCCTGTAGTGTCCTTTATTGCTGGTATAACCGCTCCTCCTGGCAGAAGGATGGGCCACGCGGGAGCAATTATCGCAGGCGGAAAAGGTGGCGCTAAGGAGAAGATCTCTGCCCTTCAGAGTGCGGGAGTTGTTGTCTGCATGTCCCCTGCACAGCTGGGAACCACCATGTACAAGGTGAGCGCACTGCGGCCGTTCCTGGGTCTGCTTGATTGCCTTCTCTCGCCGTAGCTTGACGTTCTGGTGTTAACCTGGCGTCTGCTCCTGTGCCAGTGAGAGTGACAAGATATGGTCTGCGCAGAGGCACAGAGGCCACGGCACCCTGATTTGCAGCCTGGGATGTGGAGGTTATAGCTTTGTGTTTCTTGTTGGGGTTTTCCAGGAGAGCCCTTGGAATGTAGCCATTCTGACTGCACAGGTGTCTGTGTCCACAGTGAGGGGCTGTAATTCAGTAAAGAAGCAAACAGTGAAGAGGTGCTGGGGGGGTGAGGAGGGTGGCAGGGATGGCGGGGCGCGGGGAGGGGGCTGTGACTGGCTGTGCCGTGCCCTCCAGTTGCTCCCAGCTTAGAGGAACTGCATTTCAGCTGTGTGCTTTTCCTTTGTAGTAGGATAGTGTGGTGCAGAACAGACACCCTCAGTGGATCTGCTTCCTGTAGTCTCCTCAGTGAATCCCATTATGTCTCCTTGGGTACCACGACTCTTCCTCCTGTATTTACTGTTTTTCTCTTTACTCTGAGAATTTTTACCTCGGAAAAACCAAACCAAACAGGAGGCAGATAGGTCAGCAGCTCATTACGGCACTTGTCTCTCAACAGCAGGACCCATGTCTTATGCTGAAAGTGGGCACAAATTATTCTTTTAGAAGGGACAGTTTCCCGAGAATTCAGAAATTCTGCTTTCTTGTGAACTTTGCCCTCATCTTGGGGATTCTAAAGCAGACTCCTTGTTTGGTCAAGTCTTTGGATATCTTGCCTTTTGAACGTCATATGTCACAGTGGCTGGCGAAGTGTGGGTGCTTAGTAAAGTGTATGCGGATGTGCGTTTGGAGCCCAGGAAAAGGGGAAAAACGCACCCCTTTTTGTAACCTTACCACTTTGCTCCGGCAAGTGGCAGTCGGTGTCTGTTCCAGTTGCTACAGCCTTGTTCCTTCTGTTTAAGGCATTTGTTTGTTTCGAGCATTTCTAAGGTTCTCGACATTTTGTTCAAATTCTGAGTCAGAGTTGAGTTTTATTCTCTGAGGAAGGATTCATTGTCCTATTATAGGCCTGTTGCATTCGTGTGCATGGCATTGTAAGTTTGGATGAGCGGTGCTGCCTGTCAGCTCCTAGTGCTAATTCTGCAGCGAAGACAGGTTTGTTAACGCCTCACTGGTCTTTGGGGTTTACAGAAAAAAGTCCAGCTCTGTCTGGAGCTTAGACTGGTGCCGGCGCAGCTGAGGCACTGTTCCCACCCATTTCACCTCGGCAGGGCATAAAGTTCTAGAGGCGGTAGTCTCAGAATCACTCTCCCATGAGCATAATTTGCATTTTGTCTTCTCTCCTGTTTGTAAAGGAATTTGAAAAGAGGAAGATGCTGTGAAGGATACAGCGTAAAGTTCTTTAAAGCTGTGGAACAAATCTCATAGCCCTGAGAGCCAGTCCAGAGTGTCAGCCCATGCATCTGACTCTGGCCTCTCGGAACATGGAGAGCTCAGGCAAGTTTTAGAATGTACTAAATTGAGCTATTTTCACTTATTGTGTAACAGAGACAGATAA
Organism: Cricetomys ansorgei; assembly: GCA_026225945.1. Lineage (NCBI taxonomy): Eukaryota > Metazoa > Chordata > Mammalia > Rodentia > Nesomyidae > Cricetomys > Cricetomys ansorgei. The sequence goes on from JAMJFZ010003624.1 coordinate 10,303, forward strand.
TAAATCTATCATTTGATTTGAACATTGTTTTGGAGATTTGTCGTTTTTCCAGTGGGGGGTTGGGCTGGGGGGAGTTAGGGTGTGTGTGTGTGCATGTGCGCACATATATATGTGCACATATGCATGTATATGCAAAAAGCTTTTAGCAGAATGAGACTGTAACAACTCTGTATGACATTTGTCTAATTATTCTAGACGTAGACCTTAGGCCTTTGAATCACAGTTAGCGCTTTTGTGTATGTAAGTCTTCACTGTCCAGGTCCCCCAGGGAATAGGAGGTGAATGTATAAAGTCCCTCACACGCACACGGAGGGAGGCAACTTCAGAGCCCCCTTCCCCCATCATTCATCATTGTTGGCAGGCTGGCAGCTCCTGCACTTGGGAAACGGAGAGCGCTTAATAAAGTGCTCCACTGTGGCTGGGCACAGGGCCGCCTCGTCTTCCAGAGCCTCCGTCCGAACTCGATGTTCCGATGTTCATTGTGAGATGCAAGAAGACCGTTAGCTGTGTGGCTTTGTGTTTATAAAAGAGCCTGCTAACTGAAAATTTCCGTGGGAATTTCTCACTAAATATGACATGCCCTGCCCTAACTTAGATTCTGGAGTATGTAAAAGACAAAATACCTTCCAGTTGTAACTACCCTGAAAATAAGCAACAGCTCTAAAAAGCTGGGAGGAGCCCCTGAGGAAAGGTAGGAGGAGTCTTCCTGGACAGGACTCCTGAGGGCTGGAGAGGGAAGGCAGACCCCCAGCTAGAGAAGCTGGCTGTGTAAGGGCAGGAAAGGAGGCATTTAGGAAGCCAAGGGAACCGTGTCCTGAGCTCATGGAACAGCCCCAGTTGTTGCTGAAGACACAGAGAGCCTGGGAAGACCATGAGAGTTGGTGGATGACTGCAAACAGCTTTGGAGCACACTGGACCATTCCTTTACAGAAGAGTTTTATTCCCTTGAACACAGCAACTCATCCCACAGGACACCTGCTAGAACATATGGCTCGGTGTAGGGTGAAACTGGCTTGCTCTGTAGCACAGGCAGGGCCTAAAACTTACCATACACCCTAGGCTGGCATCGAACTGGCAGACCTCCTGCCTCAGTGCTGTGAGTTCTGGGAATTGAAGCAATAGCTGCCACACCCAGTCTTTTAATGAGCTGGATCTTTTCTTTTTCTTTCAACTGTTTTCTCATCCTGATTACTTTGTGTCTTCTGTTTTCTCAAAAATGTTTTAATTTAAGAGTCTATATGTTTAGCTCACATCACCCTTAAACTGACCTTTCTGAGTAGCATGAGGTAGAAGCCAAGATTGGCCTTTTTCCCCTTACAGTTTCATGCCCAGCCGGTTCTGCTTTAGGCTGGAGGCTTCTGTAACTCCCCTCAGACTGATCTGCTGGGATGACTCAACTCTGGAAGCACAGAACTCATGACCACAGGTTCATTATAAGACAACTCAGGATCAGCCAAGTAGAAGAGAGGACTATGTCAAGGTCACAAGGGACATCTGTCCTCACGAAGGTGGCGTGCACCCAGCTCCTGGTGCGTCCACATTAGTGCTGAGATGCCAGAAGGGAGTTGACTTTGCTGGGATGTATATAGACTTCATGGTGTGTGCACCTGTCATCTAGCCCTTTGGGAGGCAGAGGTGAGAGGATCGAGACTTCGAGAGCATTCTCAGTTACATAACCTGGGTGGGCTATGTGAGACTCTGTTTTAGAAATAAATATGGGAGTTTTGGGAGGGGAGGAAATGAATAAATGCATTGTAAGTTTAACTGTTTCGAGTCTCTGGTCTCTTGTTTTGGGTCTGGTGATTCTAGGTTCCAGGGTTACAATGCTTGGTTACAGCTCTCTCCGAGGAATTTATATTTAACACTGAGCTCTTGAAGGAGAGACATACCTGGGAATCGCAGAATTTACTGTGTCCCTGTACCGCACTCTTGTCAAGTCTTTCCTGTCATTTAGAAAGAAGAGAATGATTCCCTGCAGATGGTCCCTTAGAAAGCCCTTGACTTATTTATGAGTGGGTTTGTTTATTTGGAATCCTGTGTTTTGGCCCTCACCTTCTGGCTGTGAATCTCCTATTAGAAGTCTCTCTCGGACAGGTCGTAAGTAGGGCTTTATCTCACACGTTTGAATGCTGGTTGTCCTTTGAACTTTGCTTTGGGAGAACCTTTATTTTGTAACGTCGTGAGTTGTCATGGTAGGTGTCTTAACAGATGGCGAACTTAAATATGAATCACCCTCCAGTCACTAACTGTGAGAAGCCTTTACTACCCGTAGGCCTTAATTGACAAGAGGCATAAGCTGTTTACGAAGCAGGTGAGGCCAGTGCTATGTGTGAGGCCCCAGGAAGGAGTAGTGTCCTGGACAGAGGGACACAACCACTGCCCAGGCCAACCCTGGTACAGAGGGGGAGGGGAGTATATATCCTGACTAACCCATCCCGCTCCTGAATCTCCTGGCAGGAGGGCTGGCTGAACCCTACTAGAAGGCAGACGAGGTACAGGCACAGATGATGCCTCCCAGGGGCACAGATTCATGGCAAAGGTAAAGAATGGGTCCAGATGACCAATTAGAAACTTAGAATCTCACCCTTTGACTCACATTTGGCCAGGGTAGCTGCTGGTCACGGGGAGCGGGGAGGGGATATTTATGTATTAAATATTGGCAGAGGTAGACCACAGGCTGTGTTTGGTCTAATGCCCAATGGCTTCAGGAAATGTTGGGTAGATGTTTGCTTTAGAGGGAGTGGGGGGCCTGCCTAAGAGGGCAATCCAGTGGCTTCAGAGAGTTCATCTTCTATTGCTTCTCAGAGTTCTGGTGGTGGGTGACATTGTGGTTCCAGGCTATTTCCCATGCTGGCTTTTCTAAGGGGTCCCCATGAACTCCCCGTTAAGGAGCAGTTTTCTCAGAAAACAGAGACAGAATGGGATTTGTACCTGAAGCTCACAGCTGGATAACACTGGCCAAGGTCACAATTCTGTTGTCATTTCCAGATCTCTTTCTTTCTTCCCTCCCTTCCTTCCTTCCTTTTCTCCCTCCCCCCTTTCTCCCCTTCCCTCCCTCCATCTTTCTAACTTTCTTTCTCTCTCTTCTTTTTTTTTTTTTAATTTTTTTGTCCCTGTTGGTAGAAGAGTGATTTGAAGATTGCCTAACCTCAGGTCTCAATTAAGAACTGTCTAAACTCATAATTGTGTTGGCAGAAAAACTGAAATTGGACCCGAGGTGACTTCTCCCAGCCCCTTGCCAGTGCCTTACTTGGTAAGGGGAGCAGGGAGGGTGCATGAGCTAGTTACTACCAAGTAGAGCAGAAGCAAAGGGAGGAGCGTAAAATAGCATTCTCGGGAATGTCATGGGTCACAGACAACAGTTTCTCAGATGTGTGAAGTTTGCATGGGACCCAGCCTCTTGAAATTTCCCGTGTTCTAGACGTGGGATAAGTTGGCCCTGAGAGCAGAGTTCAGCCAGAGCGAGAGCTCTGTGGACATGGGATCGAATCCAGCTGGAGGGCAGAGTGGGAATTGGGGCATTGTATTTTGCTTTTGTGGCTCAGAACTCAACTTTTCTCTCTGATGAGCTGAGCACAGGTGATTGAGATGAATAGCTCAGTTCTGGGGGTCATGGTGGAACTAGGGAAAACCCCTGAAGAAGGAATGTGGTTCCATGATCAATTTTCAGTTTACGTAGAATTCTGCCGAGGTGATTGGCTTGGTTGGTAAAGTGTTGGCTGTACAAACGTGAATGCCTGAGTTTGATACCCGGAGCCCATGTGGAGAAGCTAGGCACGGTGTGTACACTGGGGAGGGGAAGACAGGGATCCTCGGGGCTCCCAAGCCAGCCAGCCTAGCCTAATAGATGAGTTCCTGGCCAAGTAAGGGAGTTGTCTCAAGCAAAACAAAGCAAAGCAAAGCAAAGCAAAATAAAACAAAAACACAGCAAAGTGGACAGCATCTGTGGAGCAAAACCCAAGGTTGACTTGTGGTTTTATAACATGTACAGCTGCAGCCCCCCCCCCCACATGTGCATGTGTGGACATACACACACACACACAGAGAGAGAGAGAGAGAGAGAGAGAGAGTGAGTGGGAGAGAGTGAGTTCTGGGCATCTCTGACATTAGCTCTGTTCAGTTTGGATGGAGATTTGAAATTGCTAGTGATCAAAAGCCTGGTTAGGCATGCTGTAACCCAAGGGGAAATTGAACAGACAGTGTGAAGGTGAGTGACTTTTATTCAAATCAAGGAGTCTAAGCTTTAATAGCTTTTCAGTTCATTATTCTCGTGAGGAAGGGAGGTATCTTCGCAGCACCTGAAGTGATGTTTCGATATTTGAGAACTTTACTTTTGTCACAGGGAGTCGAGGGTCTCTCTGCCATACCATGTGGTTGGGTGTGTGCAGTGGAAATTCTAGGCAGCTAAGGAAGGTGAGCAGTGGTTTGGGTGAGGTGTCCCCTGTAGTAGTACACCTACTGTGGTGGCTCACCAAGAGAGACATGGAGGCATATACATAGGCTCAAAACCTTCCAGACCTCAGCAGAGGGAACCACCATCCTGGCCAGTGCCTAACTGGACAGTGGATCCCTGAGCTGCTCAGCTCAGGTGTTTTATTGATCCAGAACTCCTCAGGTATTCTACTGATAGCACATGCAGATCAATAGCAATTAAACAACCCCCACAGAAATCCAGCACCTGCAGACAATACAAAACACCCTAGACAGTCCCTCATCCAACAGTGCATTAAACAATTATTTTTATATATAACTAAAAATAAAATTCTGCAACAATCCCCCTTTTCTGTATAAGCCAATCAAAAAATTGCTTTTTATCTTTACAACACAATTTAACACTACAGCAGCAAACTACTTACAAGAGGAGCAATCATGAGGGTTGCTAATGCACAGGACCAAATGAAACCAAACATCTATCAAGCTTTTCACAATGTCCTTAGACAATACAAAAACCTTATCAATTCCAATTATCTGTAATTCACTCATGATCTTCTGGGCTCCTCCAAAGGACTTGGATCTGGCTCTCTCCTCTGTAGCACACACAGCTTGTCCTCCAGGCTCCGGCTGGCTCCCCTCCACTGCTCCTGCTGTTCTTGGTGTCATCCCATGGCACTGGCATCTTCAAAACTGTCGGGGTCCCTTGCCACAACTAGGCTGTACTTTCACCAATAACCTCACTGGGCTCTCTTCATGGTGCCACACCTCAACTTCTCTGCATGACCCCTTCAATCTAGGCCCTCAACCGCCACTGAGGCTGCACTTTTACCAATGGCCTCTCCTGACCTCTCACACTGCCAAGCCTCAGCTGCTCTCCAAAGACTCCTTCATGCCTTCAAAACCAGCACCACTTGGGTGACACTTAACAGTACCAAGTTTGCCTGCCAGCATGAGATACAACCTTGGCCAGTTCTAGAAGACAGTTTCTGGTTGCTGACCCTGAGGAAACACATTCTGGGTTTTAAGAGAGTCTGATTTGCTGGTTTTAAGAGGTCACTGTCTGCAGTAAAGGTTCCCTCATGGTGTGGAGTTACCACTTGTAGACAGGTTTGCAAGAAAAAACAAAAAAAACTTCTCATTTTAAGCAACTTTTGGGCCCCAAGCCCTTGGCTTCTGCAACAGCAGGGGTTCCTGGGCCAGTGGGAAGAATCTCCCACTGAATATTCTGGTGGTTTGACATTCTTTCTCCCCACTGCTATGGGGAAGCATATACCCTTCTTCATAGACCTCAAACACCAGGCCCACTTGGGCTTCACATACACAAAGAGCCACCAACAAACTCAGGAGGGAGGAGGAGGGCAGAAGGGAGCGTTGGCTCCATGATTAGGAAAAGCATTTAGAACCTTGCTTCTTCCTGCTCCCAGCTGAACTCTTTATCTCTAAGGGCTCTCACCTTGGAGCCTTTTCACTCATTTATTAATTTCAGAGCCGTTTCTCTTAATAAAGGCTTATTTCCTTTTTCTCTTCTTCCTCCAGGAACCTACAATTACCTTAATCTCTGTCCTCTAGTAGCTTCTCCGAGTATACTTTACTGGACTCTGCAAGGTCTGGAATTTCTTTTTCTTGTCTCCACGTTGGATTAGCTGGTGTGCTGCCAGTACCCCACGTTGGTACACCATCTGTAGTGGAATGCTGTAGTGGGAGCTCAGCAAGGACAACAAGGAGTCATTTTTCATAGGTGTAAACTCTGCCAGATCTTAGCAGAGGGAACCACCATCCTGGCCAGTGCTATGCTAAATGGATCGACAGTGGAACCCCGAGAGTCTCAGCTCAGGTGTTTTATTGATCCAGAACTCCTCAGGTATTCTACTGATGGCACATGCAGATCATTAGCAATTAAACAACCCCCACAGAAATCCAACACCTGCAGACAATACAAAAAGCCCTAGACAGCCGCCCCTCATCCAACAGTGCATATCTGCAACAGTCCCCATCACAAGTTACTTGCTGGTGAGAGGGCTGCAGCAGGGAGTAAGCTCAAGGAAGTGTTGAGTCCAGGCAAGTACCTGTGGGAGTCACCCTAAATCACCACCAAGACTGATGTTACCGTTGGCCAAGCCCTGAGATAAGCCACACATCCTTCCCTTTGACCACACACCTGCTCATAGCCCATTCTTCTCCTGAGCCTAAATTGCTCCTACTCCAGCCGTTCTGTGCGTGTCACCTGCCCCAAAGGATTTAGGGACAGTGCTTGGCCACTGACCTCCTGTACTTGAATTATGTGTTGTTCATGGCATTTGTCTGGTGCTAGCGCTGGTCTTTCCTGCAACTGCCTTATGCTTCAGAGGCAGACTGTTTGTTTCTGAAGGGCACAGCTTGCATTTTATGACTGTGGCTCCTGGAGTCATGCCGTACACTCCCATCAAGTTCGATAAATATTAAAGGAAAGTGGCCCTTTTTAGACTTCACCTGGCAGGACTCGAAGGAATTGTTTTATGCACAAAGTTCAAAAATAAGAAGCCAAACCCCAGAAAAATCATTTCCTTTTGCATTCTTCATTTTGATGGTGTCTCTAAGGTATGATTTCCTAGATTCTTTATGCCCCTACTATAGTCCAAAGCACCGTATATTTCTGTTTTATCTAATAGAAAGGACGTGACATGTAAGGGTACAGGGCCCCCAGTCACCTCGCGTAATAAACCAAAAACTGTTGGAGTAGTTGCAAAAGCAGATCACACAGAAAATGTTATTAAAGACTTAAAAAAAAAAAACTTGTACTAGGCAATTATATCCCATAAAATTAATTCACACTGGAAGGATCACCAGGCGTTCTGGGAGCCTTGAGTGTAACTCAGGGAACTGGGACAAGGGTGACTAGGGCTGTTCTGTGTGAAGCCACAGTGCATCATTCTGATCCAGACACTCCTTAGAGGTCACTAAGCAGACCCAGCGAGATGCTTTCAGACTCCAGGGGAGGAGAAAAAGCGGAAAGCAGGCACTAAATGATCCAAGTTCTTCGTCTAACTTATTTATACCTGTAAACTCCATAGCTCACTTCCACGGAGGGACAAAGTTAATCCGCTGAACCTCCATCCTGAAATCCACCAAGCCTGTACTCTTCTTCACGGAAGATAGTAGTGAGAATTGTTGAGGCCGATCTCCCTCTCCACGTGTGTGTTCTTCTGAAAGAAACGAGGGGCTGGACAGACAGCCCGGTGGTGAAGACCGCTTACTGATCTAGCGGAGGACCTGAGTTTGATTTCCAGTGCTCATGTCGGGCTGCTTCTAATCACTGGTGATTTCAGTGCCAGGAGATGCTATGACCCCTTTTGGCCTATGCAGACATGCATGCATGTGGTGCATATAAACTCACACAGACACACACACACACATGCACATAAGTTTTAAAAGAACACGGGAGCCACCTGTATATTTGTTTTCTTCTTTCTGAGGCATGTTACCCCAGTTACCTCATGGCAGTCGATCACTCGCACAGGACCCAAGCTTTTTTTTTTTTTAACCACAGGCAAATCCTGCCCTCAGCTTTCTCTGTAAAGACACACAGCACCCTGGGAGAAACCCACCTGCAGAGACTATTCCCTCCCACATCTCCCTCAGAGACTCCATCTCCAGCTATAGGGATAGCCTAGTTGTTCGCTGCAGTCCCAAAGGCTTATTGCATGGAGGAAGAGATTCAACTCATGGACACAGTGCCCAGGGCGTGGCTTGTGCATGTCATTGGCGAGTATATATATTTAGACACATATGCATTCTTATATAATAAATCAAGCAGGAGAATAGTTAAGATAATGCTCACAGGCTCAATCATTTCCTTCTCACGGCTGTCTCAGTGAAATTCTCTGACATAATCCTGTTTTTGTAGATCATATTCTCTGGGAGGTTGTTACAGTGACCAGATCATTAGTCTAGACTCTCAGAGGGGCCCCAAAGCCTCCTCCTACACTGCAAGGCAAGTGGAAGAGGGATGCTCGTTTTATGAGACCAGTGTATGTATCTTCTAATTGGCAGCTATAACCCTGGTCAGCACACTTTTTAGATCACACCACAGCCCACCAAGGGCACTGTAAATTTAATGAAATTTTTAGAAGTCTGAGATTTAGTCCAGCAAGTAATACATATATTTACTAAATGATCACCTGATCCTAACTACCCAAATTATAGTGTTCTGTGGATTGTGGTCTGCGTGGGGTTCTGTTTAGAAGGGGCAGAAGGAGTCCTAATTAGGCAACTCTGTGAAAAGTTCTCCTGAGGCTCAAGTCAGAAGAAAGAAAGATTGGAACAGACGTGGCTATATCAGTTTATGAAGAATACAACTAAGCGTAGGCTGTAAGGTCTCGTATTTGCTCTTCCAAGGCTCTCTCAGGCACCCCAATAACATTGTTGCTTCCCATCCTGTGCTCTTTTCTCTATAACTGTGTAAGCTTCAGGCCTCATAAAATTTGGCCCTGCCTTTGGAAGGACTCATCAAAACCCTTCCTTGATTTCCAAGAGACCTGTTTTTGATCAGTGTGTTTCAAGCTTCGAGTCTAGAGACCCTACCTATGTATTTCCCAGAATCCTTTGGCAGTAGCCAAACCCATCTCCCATATCACCCCACCTCACTGGTGTAGCCTACTCTTTCATTTTCATTTGGGATTTTGTAGCACACTCACCTTTTCCTACCTCTAGGACACTTGGCATGCATCCCCTCTGTTCACTGTGGGTCAGGTTGCCTGATGAACGCCTTCTTAGCTATTCTTTAAAAAAAATATGTATGGGTGTGTGGCGATTTGAGTGAAAATGGCCTCATAGGCTCATAGGGAGTGGCACTATTAGGAAGTGTTGCATTCTTGGAGTGGGCGTGAACTTGTCGGAGGAAGTATGTCACTGGGGGCAGGATTTGAGGTTTTAGAAGCTCAAGCCAGGCCCAGCAGTTCACTCTCTCTTCCTGCGGCCGGCCAATCTGAATGCAGAACTCTGTGAACTACCTCTCTAGCACCACGACTATCATGTGGGTGCCATCATGTGGGTGCTGGGAAAATGGAACCTAGGTCCTCTGGAAGAGCAGCCGGCGTGCTCTTAACCACCGAGCCCTTCACGGAATCCTCCAGCCCTTCTTAGACATTCCCTTGGTTCATCTTCTCATTAGAAGCTTTCCTCTCGCCTTACTAATTTTTCCTCAATAGTCTGTTTAACAGGCCGACAGGATGTGAAAGCGGAGGTGACCTGTTTAGTTCTCACGTGCTGTCACTGCAGACTCGATGCCTGGCATCTTGAGTGTCCAGTGATTAATGAGTAGACGCTTCTAAAGCTCTCGGTGAAAAACCGTATTTTATGATGTCTTTTGCTTCGTCTGTTTGTTTTAATTGATATTATTTCTTTTTCTTGCACAGTTTTGCTCTTACACGGCAGGAACGATACATCTTTATCATTTGTGTCAGGCGCATGATAAACGTCTTTAAAAAGTCCTTTCCAACGGTGTTTATGTAGTTACCAGTGAGTTGGTAGCATTGCTTGTTACTGACTAGTAAATGTGCTTGCCTAGGCTTTACCCACTTCTATTACAGTGCACACGCTGTGACTTGTCACCTATTCACTATGAAATACTACATTACTGCATTAATTAGCAATTATTAATTAATTAGCAATTCATAATTAATAATTAATTAGCAATAATTTTCTATTGCTACACCGAAATACTTGAGGCTGGAAAACTTGATCTCTCACGTTGGAGAAGAATTTGGAAACTCTTTACTGGAATGTGTTTGAATTTTCCATGTCAAGCCCAAGCAGAAACATTTCGCTTCCAAGGTAGAGTCCATTTTTTTGCCCTTCACAAAAATAAAAACAGTAACCTTAAAGTGTCCTCATGGTTTGGAAACTCCCAAAGAGAAACAGGGTTTGGGGACCTGGAGACTTTTTTTTTTAATGCTTTACACTCTTGCTGCTGTCTGAAGACCAGGTAAGACTTTCAAGGTCCCCAGTTGCTATGGCTGGCGTAGATTAGGACTTGACTATTTGGGGTGTTCAGGAGGGAAATATCATCAGGAGAAACACACACATGCTCCTTTCAGCATAGGATTCCAGCACACATTCAATTCGTAGTCAGGTCTGGGTGCTCTGCGTGACTCCTGACCTTATTGTATGTATGATCTGTATGATCCTGAATAAGTTGCCCAATGTTAGTATGGTCTCCTGCGCTGTCTCAGCTCTGTCCCAGCCCTCAGCTGGGTTTCAGCCGGTTCTCTGCACTGGCCAGGTGCAGGAAACTTGCGCTGGGGGAGTGGCGGGGGAGCACGGGAGGGAGGAGATGGGGTTCTGGGACTGGAGTAGACCCTGATTCCCGCACGGAGAACGAATGAAGGAGATGCAATGAATCAGTCCCAGAACTCTCTTCTGGTGGAAGCAGAGATCACTTTAATGCGGGGTGTCTGCTACATATATCCAAAAGCAGGGGAGGGTATTGGGTACCTAGGATGGGGGATCCATTGCCTAGACAAGGGCATTGGGGTAGCCTTATTTGCATGCGGGGCTAGGTGCCAGGGCTCTGCGAAGGCGCCCCCTTGCAAGGCATGGTCTCACAGAGACAGAGAGGACGGTATCCCGTCAGTTAATGCGCTCAACCCTAGGTTTGCAGCCACAGGGCAGACAAGCACCTACCAAGTCACATTCCTTTTGCTTCTGTGAAGCAGGCAATATTTAATATTTAGCTCGATTCCGGCCAGGGCCAAAGGCGAGGAGCAGCTGAACGCCTCTCGCTCTCACCTTCTGGGATGGCGCAATGTTTCCTAGCTGCTTCTACCCACTCTTTAGCTCCGTGGCAGTTCCACAGCCCAACACCCTAAGCTTCAACATCCCTATCTCGGTTTCATGTCTTCTGCTGTCGTCAATACCCGGACAAAAGTGAGTTAGAGGAGAAGGGTTTGTTTGGCTCGGTTCCAGACTGCAGACCATCGTAGCAAGGAAGTCACTAGGGCAGGAGCTTGAGGAGGTTGGTCGTGAAACTAGCCAGCACAACTGACCCCTTGTCAACTCAACACACAGACACATCTCTCTTAAGCCACAACCTTTCCTTTCTTGCTCATCCCCAAGATCACACGTTAAAATAAATATCACAGTATAAAGTATTTTACAAACTTAAAAACTCCCACAGCCTTACAGATTCAAACACTTTAAAAGTTCAGTCTCTAAAGAAATTTCCAAACTCTTAAAATCAAAAGTCTCTCTGTGGGCTCCTATAACATTAAAGACAAGTTAAATACTTTCTTATTTCTGGATCAAAGAACCAGAGCACAGTCAGATCAGAGCAAAAGAGACTACAACAGTGTAAATCACCCAATGTCTGATATCTGGGATTCTCTCATGCTCTTCTGGGCTGCTCCAAAGGGCCTCGGTTACTTTTCAAGCTCCGCCCTTTGCAACACACACACCTTGGAACAGGCTTAGACCTGTTCCACTCCACAACCACAGCTGCTGTCCTTGGAGGTCAGCCCATGGCACTGGCATCTCCAGAATGCTGGGGTCTTCTGCTGCAACTGGGTGGCACTTTCACCAAATAGCCTCTTCGAGACTCCCCGCATGGTGCCAAGCCTCAGCTTTTCTACATGACCCTTTCAACCTTGGGCCTTCGACTTTTAGTTCACCACTTGTCTCTCCTGAGCTCTCAAAGTGCCAGGCCTCAGCTGCTTTTTTATGACTCCTTCATGCCTTCAAAACTAGTACTAGCGGGGAGACTCTTAAACAGGACCAAGTTTGACTGCCAGCGTGAGGAACAACCTTGGCTGACTCTGTAACGCAGCTTCTGTGTGTTGACCTTGAGGAAACACCTCCCAGAAGATTTCATTTCAATGATGATGGTCTCTTCTTAATCACCACTGTGGCATGAGCAAATGTCTTCTGTTCACCTCAGAGAGCACGCTGATAATGGACCAAAGACAGGACTTCACCGACTTCCAGCTGAGTGAACCAGTGAGTTTACCAAGGCATGAGTGAGGGGAGCTCCTTAGAGGAGCAGGGGTGACTCAGTGCATCAGCAGAAGGCTGTCTTCAGCATGGTGGACCCCTCTTGGAAACGACACTCCTGCAGTTCTTTGCTCAGTGTGCAGGAAGCGCTGGACAGTCTCCGCTGCCACAGCAACGGCTGACTGTTTGTATAACCTCGGGGAGGGACCTGGGGAATGCATTAACTCTCTGAGCATCGGAACCTTCCAGGTTTGATCAGTTTCCTCAGTCCATCAGCCACCCTTCTGCCGGTAGAGCTTGTTGCAGTTCACAGGCAATTACTACAGAAAGATGGCTTGGAAACATGAGAGTAAAGTTGGAAGGCACAGAGCCAAAATGACTTCTGCAGTCTCTTCTGTGCCCCCGGGGCTGTCTCTTTACCTCTCTACTCTGTTTTCCCTCTTCTTCCATTTGTCCATAAATTTTCTGCCCCCCAACATAATTTGGCTTTGATTTATTATGTTGTTAACTCTTCTTCTCGTTCTGCAATAACTCTTCAAGAATGTACCTCTAATTGGCTAGAGATTTATCTCTCTGTTCCAGTGATCAAGACAAGGAGTGTCTAGTTGGCTATCCAGACCTGTGGGCTAGAAAGAACCCATTGGGTCATCCTCTGCTCTGTACTACGAACCCCCAACCCTGTACCACTAGATGGATGCGTGTCTGGAATCTCACTTGACAGGGCCGATGTAAAACCCAGAGATGGGCAAGCCTTTCCTGTAAAGGTCTAGACAGTAAGTGTGTAGGCTTTGCAAGGATGTTTCCTGTTATCGCCGGTCCACTCTGCTGTCACGGCGCCTCAGCAGCACAGACACCGCGTCAGCGAATGGGTAGTGTGGTATGCTCCAACCCGATTTCATGTCTGTAAACAGGAGTGGACTGAATTTGACACCTGGAGCCTAGTCTGATGACTCTATTGCCATATGAAAGTTGGGGAGCACATTCAAGCCACGTTACCATGCAAGACAGAAGTGGCGATTGTTTCCTCTCCCCGGTAGTCAGAGCATTAACCTTGTTGGGGCTCAAGGTTGCTTCCAAACAGTTGTTACAACAGTTGCCAAAATGCAAACATGAAACATTTGGGGTCTTCCCAGAGATTGTCACCATGGAAGTCCAACGAGCCAGTTTCACAAAGTTCGTCAAACACTTAGCCGGAACACATCCTTCACGTCCTTCCCAGAAGGCGGCACACAGGGCACACACCGTGTGCACTGGGGAGGCTTTACTTCTTCTTCTCATTTTCAAAGTTAATTCTTAAAGAATTCCATACAATGTATTTTGATCACATTCACCCCTCCTTCCGCTCTCCCCAGACACCACCCCCCCTTTCCTACCCACCCAACTTTGTGTCCTCTTTTATTTTTTAAACCAACCATTTAAACTGTGTTGCTCAAATCTTTCTGGGCATGGGCTTGCCCTAGAGCATGGTCGACTTAGCAGGGATCACACCATGAGAGAAAAAGTGACTCTCTTCCAGCAGCTATTTGTAGAAGGTCCTACTATGTTTGTAGAAGGTCCTACTATGTTTGTAGAAGGTCCTATTATGTTTGGGACTTCACTCTGGGGCTATGTTTCGCCTGAGCTTGTGGGGGTCTTATGCACACTGTCACAACCGCTATGTGTTCACACGCACAACAGCCTGTTGTGTTGAGAAAACACTGTTTTGCTGTAGCCATTCGCTGCCTTCGGCCCTTATAACCTTTCTGCCTCTGCTGCCTTCGTCTGCCTGCAATGACCCACGAGCCTCGGGAGGAAGGGATGTCATAGATGTCCCGTTTAGGGCTCAGCATGCGGGTCTTTTATTCTCTGCACTTTGACCCACTGTGAGTTTCTGTATCAATTCCCACCGACTGCAAAAAGAAGCTTCTCTGAGGGGTGAGAGATGCACTGATCTACAAATATAATGACAAGCCATCAGGAACCAGTTTAATACTATGCCTTTTCAAAAATATGAATTTTATTTTTTATTACTATGTGTTTGTATGCACATATGTACACTTGTGTGCAGGTGCCCACAGAGGCCAGAAGAAGGTGTTGGGTTCCTCTGGAGCTGGTTTGTAGTTACTATAAACCACTTGATATAGACACTGCGAACTAAACTCAGGTCTACTGCAAGAGCAGCAAGTGCTCTTACACTAAGCCATCTCTTGAGTCCCTATTTTGTCTTGAGACAAAGCTTTACTATGCAGCTCACGCTGTCCTCAAACGTAGTATCCTCCTGACTCAGCCAGTGCCGGAGTGATACCCGTGCACTACCGAACTTTGCTCATACCAATGTTCACGGAGTAAGTTTCTTTCCGTTTCCTGGATCTTACAGGTATCAGGAATGTTTATGATGACTTTAATCTGGGGGTACGGGTAGCCTAAACTGGGGCTGAGTGGCGTGCTGCTGAGTGATGTGAGAAGTCCTTACCTGGTATGGTAGTTTGGATACAGATGGCCCCAGAAGCTCATATGTTTGAATACTGGTCCTCAGTTGGGGGAACTGTTTGGAAAGGATGAGGAGATACGGCTCTGTTGGAGGAGGTGTGTCACTGGGGGCGTGCTTTGAGGTTTCAAAAGCCTAGGCTGTTCCCAGTTAGCCCTCTTTGCCTCATGCTTGTGGATCCAGATGTAAGCTCTCAGCTGCTGCTCCAGGGCCGTGCCATTCGCTTGGTGTGCTCCCCGTCATGGTGGTTATGGACTCGTCCTCTGAAACTAGAAGACCCACATGAACTCCTTGTCTTGTAAGCTGTCTTGGTTGTGGTGTTTTGTCGCAGCAACTGAAAAGCAACTAAGACGCCCGGGACGCTTTCATTACTGCTTCTGTAGCAAAATGCAATTGACTGAGTAATTTACACGCAGCACATATTCATTGCTTTCAGACAGTACTGGGAGCACTCTTCCTCTGGAGGGGCCGCAAGGCCGTGTATGTTCATGGTAGAAGAGAGGGAAGGATGTAGCTAGCTTCTGCAAGCCTTTTTGTTTTTTTTAAATAAAGCACTAATCATGTTCATGTAAGTAAGGTCTAATCACCTATAGCCCTCACCCGCTTATTGATACTGTTGCATTGGGGGTTATAATTGTTTTCGTTAATTTATTTGTTTATTTATTTGAGTGTTCTGTCTGCATGTACACCTGCATGCCAGAAGAGGGCAACCAGATCCCATTATAGATGGTTGTGAGCCGCCATGTGTTTGCTGGGAATTGAACTCAGGACTTCTGGATGAGCAGCCAGTGCTCTTAGCCGCTGAGCCGTCTCTCCTGACCCAAGGGTTTATTTATTTTTTGACGATGTGTTTGTGTGTGGATATGTACACATATGTGCAGGTGCTGGTGGAGGCCAGGAGTGCACATCAGACATCCTGAGTTACAGGCGGTTGTGGGCTCCCCAAGGACATGAGTGCTGGGGAGGGAACCCAGGTTTTTTGAAGAGCAGTGTGTGCACTTAACTCCTGAGCCAGGGCACCAGCCCTGGGATTAATTTTTAACATGAAACATTGAAATTACATCAACGCCTAAACCATAACAAATTTTACTGCGTAGACTTCAACCTCCTTGAGGACATCACAGACTCCATATCTTTGTGAATGCTATAAGCATCTCCTAGACTCCTTGCATTTCGGTTCACCAGAAGATCCAGCTTCCTCAAAGCGGACCCGTCCATATAATGTTAGATGAAGTGAAAGTTTTTGTAGAGATGTAGCCACCCCAGCAGCTGCGGCAGACATCATCTGGTCCAGCCTCAGCTTTGTTAGGTAGTGGGAAAACATGGTATATAGTTTTCTGGTGAAGAGGACAAAGGTGTGAGGATCTAACAGGTGAGTCTCTCATCCAGCTTCCTGATGCCAGTGGATCAGATGGCCGAGTTCTGCAATGTCCTCTCAGGCATTCCTGCAAGATCAGCTCAATGATTCTATTGCTTATTAAGTCATTTGATAATGAGTCTTAAAGAATTTTAGATTAAAATCTGCCAAAGTGAACTCTATGGCATCCCATGAACATAGATGTAGAAACAAGTTCTAGATAATCATTCCGGGGTGAGATGCTGGGGCAGCTTCTTGACTTGGTTGAGTCTGAAGCCCTCAGGATCTGATAACTTGTTAGGATGTAGCAATTAGTGGTAAGTAAAGGATGGACTCCTGGCAGACCATGGTAGGGAGAGGCAAAAGATACTTAAGTCCCAAGGTCATCTGGAGTAACATGCCTATTAGAACCACATCTATCCCAGAGAGAGTGTAGTGGAGTTGTAACCCAAACATCATGGAAATATGCTGGCTACCTACAATGACATGAAAAGTTGATGACTTGGATTTTGAATCTCTCATTTCGAGGCTCAGTCAGAGAGTTAGTGTTTCTTCTGCTCTAGAATAACCTGATATCTCTTTGTTGTGGAGGTGATATAAATAAAAATCAGCCGCAGATTCTGGTGTGTGTGTGTGAGATGTGTGTGTGTGTGTGTGCGCGTGTGCATGGGCGTAAGGGTGGTTGTTACAGCACAGAAGGACTCATAGACTAAACAGATAATACTTGACTTGTGAAGTCAAGTATTTATGGGCTGCAGAGGAGACTAAGATGGGACTGATACATGTGAGGTGGTTTAGATGGGCTGGAGGCCGTGCAAGCCCCAAATCTACTGTCTTTATTGCCCCAGAAGACAATATCTCCTGAACATATTTCCACTTCTCTTTCTCTCTTCTTGAGACAGGGTCTCATGCAGCCCAGGCTGGCCTTAAAGTCATTGCATAGTGGGGTACTGGCCTGGAACCCCTGATTTTTCTGCTTCATTTCCCAAGTTCTGTGATTATAGGTGTCTACCACCATAGCAAGCTCTGCCCATGAGAGTGGTAAGGCGGAGTAGCCAATAGGCGGTCCACGCCTCCGTTCTTGGGGCAGAGCATGATCCTGAAGCCAGTACACACACTGGCAGAGTCCTAACTCCTCAGTTTCCTTTCCATCTGTCAGAGGCTCCCTCCAAGGGTGGCACCTACTAAGAAGTTCCAAAAGTCAAGGTCACTTTTCTGGTTTCTCTGTCAGTCACCTGATCCCATAAAGTAGCTTCTTTCAATAGTTGGAGCGTGTTCTGTCCTTTGCAACCGAGCCCAGAGATGAGGGCTAATAAATTGTTTCATCGTTTGCTTTTTACATTCTAGCTCAAATCATATTATTAACGTCTTTTAAGGGCCTTAAAGGATCCATTTATAGCGTCAGTAGAAATGACTCATAGCGACTCTCAGAGGAAGGCAGATGAGCTCTGCTTGAATTCCTCCAAAATAAGTTTCTTAGACAACTCATTCCATCTTGAACAAACTCCAAGATATTTTTCCGTAGCCAGCTAGAATCTGTTTGTAATTTATGTCCATTTCCTGTTAGCACATTGGTTCAGCTTTCCATTAGCTCTAGCCTGAAATTCTTCTACACATTTTGTCTGTAACTTGGCTCCCAGATTCTTTAACACTGTGTACAGCTAAGAGAGAGAAAGTGGGGGGGGGGTATTGGCTTTGGTTTTTGGTGGGGGGGGGTTGTAGAGTGTGTCTGTGTGTGATAAAGCAGCAGACCAAAGTAACCTAAGGAAACAAGAGTTTATTTTGGCATAGGATTCTAGAGCACATCATGGAGGGGAGGCATGACAGCAGGAAGACATGGTGGCTGGGACAGGAAAATAAGCTCACGTCCTCAAATGTAAGCACAAGGCAGGGACAGTGAACTGGAAGTGGTGTGAGTATTTCAACTCTCAAAGCCTGCCCCCAGTGACTATTTCCTCCCTAAGACCACACTTCCTAAACTTCCTCAAACAGTGCCACTAACTGGGGACCAAGTGCTCAAGTACACTAGCTTATTGGGGATATGTGGTGGTTTAATGAAAATGGCCACTATAGGCCCATAAGGAGTGGCACTTAGGAAGTGTGGCCTTAGTGGAGAAAATGTGTCACTGGGGGAGGGGCTTTGAGGTTTCAGAAGCTCAAGCCAGTCCCAGTGTCACTCTCCCTTCCTGCTGTCTGTCGATCCAGATATAGAACTCTCAGCACCATGTCTTTCTACTTGCTGCCATGCTTTCTGCTGTGTTGACAATGGATTAAGCCTCTGGGCTCTAAGCCAGCCGTAATTAAATACTTTTCATTATAAGAGTTGCTGTGGTCATGACCTTTTCACAGCAATAAAAAACCCGATACAGCAAATTTCTCATTTAGACTACCACAATGAGATATGTCATAAAACTGTTCCTGTTGAATAAGAGTTCTACTGTCAGCAGGTGCTCATTTTTCCAGTCCACAGGAATGTTTTTCATAGGAATATTTTAGCAATAGCTTATCATTCATTTATTAGTTCATTTATCTCTGGGAAAATGAATGCACTTGTCAGCATGAATTTCGTTATTGAATATTTACTCATGAATTACTTATTAATGAATATTTACTTTGAATATCTACCAATAAATTATTTATTAATGAATAATTTAAATATTTATTATATGGATATTTATTAAATCACATTTCTGTTTTTATTTCTCATACTACCTATTATCAGAATAGTTGTTTGTGTTCTTATTGTGTGTATCCCTCTGCTAATAAGAAAATTCCAAGATGTAAATGATGCCACCTTTTTTGAAAAGACTTACTTATTTTTGTTTCATCTGTATGCATGTTTGCCTGTCTGTGTGTATGTGTATCACATGTATGAAGTACCCATAGAGTCCAAAAGAGGGCGCTAGATCTGCTGGGACTGGAGATGAATGTGAACTTTCATGTGGATTCTAGAAACCTAACCTGGATTTTCTGGAGGAGCAACCAATGCTCTTAACCATGGAATCATCTCTCTATCCCCCAGACATTACTTATTTTAATCTGTTCAGTATCTTTGAAATCAGAGCATTGAACAGAGCAGACATTGATTTCTTTCTCTGTCTCAGTCCCCAGCCCCACCATATATATGTTTAATGTATATGAATGGGTATTTGCAGATAGAATGACAGAGGAGGAGGCGAAAAAGCAGAAGGGAGACTGTGCAGTATTGCTGCCTGCCTGAGGCCATCATCACTGAAGCCACAGTAACTGAAAACAGTACATTTCACAAAGCCACTTCCTGCTTGTACTGTGTGCTGGGTCAAATCTGGAGGCTCCTCTGGGTCAGTGTCCAATCCCAATTTATGCGAGCCTTTGGCAGAATTTATTTCCTTGTGATACAACCTGAGGGTCACAACCTCTTAGCCTGTCAGTGGCAGTAGGCCACTGCATAGAGAAACTATTGAGAACTGCAAAGGTCCCAGTAAAGAACAAGGACAGCTCTCAGAGACGCAGTACCTGATGGCTCAGGCAGAGGTCTCTCCTCACGCAGCTCTCTTTCATGGCTCCCCTCTGCTTCTGCCTCTAGATCCTTTACTCACTTCAAAACTCCCTCCTACCCCCACACAGGCCTTAATTACACAAACGAATAGAAGCTAACACCCCTCCGGGTCTGCCAGCAGACTCCTCCCTGCCCTTGCAGGTGTCTAAGCTGAGGAAAACCAGAGTCTTCTCTGCATAGCTGGTAAGGGCTATAAGGATCCTTCATTTGCACTAGCATAAACAAATGACCTGTTTACGTGGAGAGTCTAGGGGGCTACTCCATTGCTTTTAGCGCAGAGATGCGCACAGGTGCAGGAAGCAAGCCTTTTGCAGAGCGAAACAAGGTGCAAGGCACTAGAAAGCGCTGTTCCCCATACAGCCCAGAAAGCGCGTCCACAGGAGCCTGATTCCATAAAGACAGACTGTAGAACTATAGAAATATAATGCAAATATCCTACTACAGCCCTGGGCAACCTCCAGCCACACGAACCTCCCACAGCAACTCACACATGGCAGTGTCCTTCTTCAGGACGCAGAGGGCCTCTCTCCCTAGCCTGGTGAGCCAGAGCCTGATGTACTGGAACCTGTGACGCGTGCTTGTGCATGTGTGCAAATGCACATGTGACGGAGGCTGAGGTTGATGTGGGGTCTTCCTAGACCATTCTCTACTTGATGTTTTTTTAAGCAGGGTCTGTCACTGAACCAATTTGGCTAGACTGCCTGGCTAGAGAAAGTTCCAGGGATTCTCCTGTCTCTTCCTCCCTAGTCCTGGGATTACAGGTGTGTGTGCTGACGCCCAGTTTTGTATGTGGGTGCTGGGGAATCTGAACTCGGGTCATTGTGTTTGCCTGGCAAACACTTTACCAGCTGAGCCCCCTCCCCAGCCCCACATCGTGTAACTTAATCAGAGACTCCGTGTCCTACCGTATTAGCAATATTATACTGCTTAGAAGCCTGTCACAGGTTTACATTTGAGAGGAGAGGATGACCCACAGATGTGACTTCTTGGGGGTAACCTTGGAGTAGATCTGCCACAGGTCCCCAGGAATAAGTAGACATAGTCAAGGAGAGAGAGAGATTTGACATTTGGTTGTTCAGGTGCTTTCACCTCTTTTAGACTCTCCCCTCCACTCCACAGGCAAGAGATCTCACTGCTCACAGACCCAGCCTGGGGGGACCCCAGGTGGATGC
This sequence comes from Cricetomys ansorgei, assembly GCA_026225945.1. NCBI lineage: Eukaryota > Metazoa > Chordata > Mammalia > Rodentia > Nesomyidae > Cricetomys > Cricetomys ansorgei. The sequence continues at coordinate 31,233 of JAMJFZ010003624.1, forward strand.
CTATCAGGAGTTTCTGGGGCTGTGACTTAGTGAATGATCCACACCATTTGCAGTCTCTCTCTGGACTCCAATTTCTCTCAAGTGAAGAGGAAATTCAAGGCAGATTGAGGCTGGCTGTGGGTCCCTGGCTAATTGCTGATTAAGAAGAGGCTTTCTTAAGAATATGAATCAAATTCTATGCTGGAAAAATGCCTTTGGGTGATGCCATAGGAATTACCTGGTGCTGGGCTTCAAAGGGGGTTTTATTTAGTGACCAGTGAGCTTGAACTGCTCAGGGAAGTTATGGGAGCTCTGCAAGAAGGCTTCACTACACACGGGGAGGTATCTTCTTATTGCTTATCTTTCTTCCAAGTAGTTGAATAAGCAGAATCTTCATTCTTGCCCTAGTAAACAGAAAGAAGCTTGCATGCAAAGCCTGTGGGTATATAGCTAAGATGGCAGCTCATAAGCATTTGAAAGTCATAAGATGAAAGAACAGATCACTGTATTTGCATCGACAGAAACTGCCAAAGACCTAATATATTCCAGTGAACCTCAGGCCTCATCAGTTGTGAGAGACAAATCACTGATGTGCCGGAGCAATGGGAATTAAACAAGGACAAGCTGCTGATTGTAAGACACATCATCATTTCAGAGATATTAATATGTTTCAGAAAATGTGCTCAGTGTGATTGACTTCCCAGTGCCGCCGATCCTGGAATCGGTGCTGTGTCAAAAGCCCTAATTCTCAGCAGAGCCCAGGGTAAAAAACCTCAGGATATGACAGTGATTACTCCATGGTTACTGGGAAAATGATATATTAGAGTAAAAATTCCTGAGAGGCTAGCTAACAGGACCTCCCCACGAGAGAAGAAACCAAATATCTCTCTTTGGTGGATTATTTTCTGGCTTCTGCCCAAATATTTTGCTGCACTGTGCTGCATTTTCTAGTGTATGTTTTCAGACAGTGAGGGCTCAACTTAAAGCTAACCCATGCTTTTCTAGTTTCATTTCTGTGTCTGTGACAAATGTCCTGACCAAAAGCAACTATGAAAGATAAAGTGTTTATCTGGCTTACAGTTTACAGGTTGTAGTCTGTCACTGAGGGGAAGTCAAGGCAGGGACTCAAGGTAGGAACTTGAAGTAGGCATGCTTGCTCCTCCATGCAGCATATAGATGATCAAGAAACTCACTCACAGCCAAAGTAATGCAACAGGAACAATGGAGGATACTGTTTGCTGGCGGGCAGGGAGGCTTATGAACAGCTACCTCTCTAATATATTTCAGAACCACCTTCCTAGGGAATGCTGCCACCTTCAGTAGGCTGGATCATCCATCCTACATTAATGAATAATCAGGACTATCCCCCATAGACATGCCCACAGGCCAATGTGATCTAGGCAATTGAAATTGCCTTCCCAGATAATTCTAGGTTGAGTCAAGTTACCTATTAAAGCATTAGGACACCTATTTACCTAGACTTGACTGGGTATGAGGAAACTTGGATGATTAATAGGGTGGGTGTTGAGGCTGGAGAAATGGCTCAGAGGTTAAGAACACTGGTTGTTCATCTGGGTTAGATTCTCAACACCAACATGGTACTCACACAACCATTTATAGCTCCAATTCCAGTGGATTCAAGGCCCTTTTCTTGTCTGCAAGGACACTAGGTACAAAAGTGGTACAAAGATATACATGCAGGCAAGTACTTATATACATAAAATGAAATTGTAGAGGAATATTTAATCTTTTAATCCAGCAACATGGCTGCTCTAGCAAAGGATCACATTGAAAAGCCTGTAGGATTAGGTAGGGATCACATCCAAGGGCCTGTATGAAGGGATCACATTCAGAGGCCTGTTTGGAATGGAATACAGATGGAATACAGGAAGAATGTTAGTCAGACTAATCCTGTCCTCTCTTTGTGCTAATGCTAGGTGAAAGGGATTTCTGTGGTGAAGACAATATAGCACATGCCTTTAAACCCAACCCAGAAGGCAGTGGTAGCACACCCCTTTAATCCCCAAAACAGAAGCAAGTAGAAACAGAGAAGGAAGCAGACACAGGAAGCAGAGCTCAGAAGGAGTCAGTCTCAGACAGAAAGAATGATGTCTGAGATAAATCTGAGTGAAGAGCAGGCAAAGTGATGGAGTTAGAGTGAGTCAGAGTGAGGACATGCCCAACTCTCATGATATAAACACACTCTCTCAGCTCAGGGAGTCAGCTCAGTCAGTTAGATAATCAGTCAGATAAGACACAGAGGCAGGCGGTTCAGCAGAAGGAGAGTGAGTTTTGGAGAAAGAGCCAGATAAAAATGAGTCAGTTTGAAGCAGAGCAGAGCGGTTCAGTCAGAGAAGTTTCAGGAGTCAGTCAGCCAGAGTCAGAAGAGTTCAGTCAAAAACAGTCAGCAGTTCAGAAGGTCAGTTTGAACCAGTCAGGTTGAAGAAGAGTTTGAGCCAGAACAGTGAGTGAGTTGAATCAGCAAACAAGAAGAGTCAGTTGAGTTCAGTACAGCTCTGAGTTCAGAAGGAGCTATTCAGAGTAGCTTAGTCAGCGGTAAATCTCAGAGGTTGAAATGTTCTAGGTTCGCAGATTAGATTTTATGGAGGCTAAAGCTTTCCAGGTCTAGACTTGAGATTAGATTGTACCTTGTTCTTCCTTGAACTCCCATGAATAAAAATACATCTACATAAAATAATTTTAAAAACCCAGCAAAGGTAGGTGCTACCGGTGGAATGAGAAAATCAGAGTCCTGTGGAGAGAAGCCATGTCAAGGGGAGGGCAATGAGGCTTACAACATATGCTAGTAATATTGTCTCAGTTTATTCATCCTGCTTTTCATTCAAGGGGCATGCCTATCATTTGCCAAGGTCCAAATCAATGAGGACAAAAGTTCCCAGTGTCTATTCTTCATTGCCCACAGATCTTCTGAGAGTTGGTGAAGCACCAGGAGCTTCCCTGAGATGAAGAGAGAAGCATAGGTCCCGGGAGTCAGGGACAGGTTCTTGGGTGTAGTGCCAAAGTGGTTTTTTCTCATGACTGAACTTTACAGGTATCCTGTTACATCCCCCATGTGGAAAGCTTATGAAACCCCAGCCCATCAGAAGCTGCCAAGCTTCTGCCTTCGTACTGGTGTATCTTGGTAAAAAAAAAATGTCTTCTAAACCTTGTCTGGTCTTGCTGAAGTTTCAATTAACAGATCTCGGAACTCTTGGCCAGTGTCAACTGTTCATGTTGGGAGATCACGTTCATTTCCTACCAGCATCATTTGAGTCTTGTGGTCATGTCATCTGCCCTATGTAGAGGTCATATCTGCAAATTATTTGTTATTATCCATTGCAGATTCACAGAGGGAGCCCCCATCTGTCCTCAAGTAGCAGTCTCCCATGGTTCCAAATTGCTTTTGGCCAGGTGTTTACAGGAGGTCAGGACACAGGTTCATCCTTAGCTATCAGCTGTTCTTTCTAAGAATCATCTATGGGGAGGGGATCACAGTCACCCACGAAAGAGTTGTAGATTATCTGGATTGTCTTTGTCCATGCCCTTTTCCCAGAACCACCTGCTCCAACCACATCAGTTTATACTCAGCCATTTCTCCCCAGCCCGAACCTCAAGCTCTGCTGGCTCTACTTCAGATGGGCTTTGGATCTCAACCAGGAGAAAGTCAATATTCAAACTCTCAAGAGAGCTATTCATAGGTGTCTGTGCTTAAATCCAATTTTGGGAAAGTATTACGTAGACTTCTTCCCAAGGTCAGTGCCGATGGGTTGTCGATGGTCACGGGGAAGGCTAAATGAGAAGGAGCCTATTTTCTCTCGAGTTTGAAAGGTGCGATTTTTAATTCCAAGTGAATTTAGAGCTATACACAGAACAACATCAAATTCATCGCAGTGTTCAGTACTGCAGTTCAACACTGTGGTGTCTTCTAACTCGCATTCCTCCAGTCAGCTTTGGCATAGTCATTATTGCCCTTTTTAATTTTTTCCCTTTTTAATAGGTTTTCTACGCATCACATCTTGATATTAGAACACCTCACTTAATTTAAAAACTGATATTGTACTGGTTTGTCCATACTAAAACATGCTTCTGGGGCGCAGAGGATAACTTCTGGGAGTCGGCTTTCTCCGTCCATCGCATGGGTTGTGAGGTCTGAACCGACCGTCAGACGGTGGTGCTCGGGGGAGTCGGAGAAAGGCAATGGGAGAGGGACATGATACATTGTATGAATGTATGAGAATTTCAAAGAGTAAATAAAAGTGTTTAAAGACATAGGACTTACATTCATGCTAACATGAAAGTATAATTCACTTTAACAGAAGTACATTATTACAAAATATGTCAATTCATTATTAGCCCCCTCCTCATGGGTATTTGCTATTTTCAATAGTTTTGACTTCTTACACAGTATGACAGAAAATGTAATTAAGATGCTATGTAGTTAAGAACACACAGGTGAGATTCTCTAAGGAAACTCTGATTGGGGGATGAATCAAGTCCTTTCAAAATCCATATATCAAAACACAAACTCTCAGTACCTCAGAATGTGAGTAAAAACAGAAATAGATGATTGTTAAATGAGTCCTTGGGGCGGGCCCCAACCCAGTGACTAGGGTCTTTAGAAGAAGACAGGGGCAGGACATGCCGAGAGGCCTCAGCACCACAGTGCCAGAGCACTGACGTCCACAGGGCATGCTCAGTGGGATCGTCGCCATGTGGACAGGTAGCAGGAAAGTGATCATCTGTGAGACAGAGGCTCCAGGAAACAAAATCTAGGGATACCTTGGCCTTGTACTTCTGCCTTCCAGACTGAGAGAAAATTAATTTCTGTTTTTAAACACTCCCATGCTTGGTATTTGGCTATGCCATCATCAGAAAATCAAAATACTCACTCTGTAGTGAACTTGTTGGATGAGGGATATTTGCAAGCTTCGGCTTCTTACATTCTTCAAAATGGCTGACACAGATTAAATTTCAACCTCTGAAAGTCTTCTGGCTTTGCAGCCTCATCGACAGCACATGGAGTTCTGACATGCATCATGGCTTTAATTGTATTTTTTAGTGCATTCCAACAATTTTTCTGAGGCAAGGTTTCACTTTGGAGCCAAGTCTTGCCTTGAACTTGTGGTAATCCTCCTGCCTCTCAATGCTGGGATTATAGACTTAAGGCACCATACCCAATTTGAGTTGAAGAGTTTTAGAAATGTTTACTAGCCAGTTGGCTTCGTATTTTGTTGAAAGCAACTTTTATGCATATGCTTCTTTCTCTTTATTTTCAAAATTTTCTGGAAACTATGGGGCTGCCCTAGAGCTAAGAGTGAGTCAAAGAATGCCTCGAATTCTGGGTCTTCTCAGCCTGAGAGCAGTAGGAGTTCAGTTGCTCCCTTTTCTTAGCCCTGGCTAGAACCCAGCTAAATATTAAATACTGTCTGCTTCACATAAGGTCATTAGCAAAGGAATGTGGCTTGGTTGGTGCTTATCTGCACTGTAGCTAAAAGCCCAGGGCTGAGCCCATTTACTGATAAGGTATCTTCCTCTTTTCTTTATGGGACTATACCTTGCAGAGGGTGCCCTTGCAGGACTTTGACCCTTAGAGCTCCCCATGCAAATAAGGCTATTCCAGTATCCCCGTCTTAACCAATGGCTCCCTTCACTGGGTACCAAAGACTCTCCCTTGTCTCTACCCTATAAATGTAATCACTCTTGCTTTAATAAAGAGAGAGAGAGAGGTTCCTCTGACAACCTCTCCGGAGAGTCCTGGTCATCGGCTCTTCATCCTCTGATCTGGGCCCCACCTGCATGCCTGGACCCAGATGCCCTGCGCTTTCCTTGCTGGGGGCTAAGCTAAGAGGCTGAGAGCTTAGCCATGAGCCGGGAAGGGAAGCAAGACCCCGAGGGAGGGAAGCAGGAACCCTTGGGCAGAGAGAGAGGAAACCCACAGAAACAGCCTTCTCCTAATGTCATTAGGAGATTTTTTTATTTGTGTTACTTGGAAAGGTTTTACATACTGATGCTTTTTTTTTTTTTCCTTTTTAGTTACTGAAAGAGCTGCTAAAATCCTACTCTTTCAGAGTAGTTCGGTTGAATTTTCATACATTTAAATAGTGCTTTATAGATTTTGAAGCTGAAGATAGGACTTCTATGGTTTTCTTTTTCTTTATTTTTATTTTTTATGTTGCAGATTTATTTTAATTAAGCTTATTTTAATTCAGAATTTCTCCTAGTTATGTTTACCAACAATATTGATGTATATGTATATAATTTGTTGAACTTAGTTGTTTTTTGTTTTATTTCTTGAAGAATGACATCTTTCTCTCTCTCCCTCCCTGCCTCTCTCCCTCCCTCTTCCTTCCTTTCATTCTTTCTGTCTTCCTTTCTCTCCCTCCCTCCCTCCCCTCCCTTTTCTTCCTTCCCTCCTCCCTCCCTCCTTCCCTCCCTCCCTCCCTTCCCGAGTACATGTGTGGGTGCCATTGCACACACGTGGAGGTTAGGAAACAACTTCTGGGTCCGGTCTCTCCTACCACGTGGGTTCTAGGGATTAAAATCAGGTCATCAAGCTTGGTGCATGAACCTTATTCTTTGAGTTAAAATAAGCTAAACTTTATCAAATGCCTCACACACACACACACACACACACACACACACACACACACCTCAATCCAATACAGAATCTTTGCTCATTTTATGATAACCTGTAAAAAAAAGCTTACTTTTGGGTAAAATTCTAAAAATGACTAGTGATGCTGAACATTTACAGACACAATCATTTTAAAAGTAAAGCAAGTGTATAGGGGAAGAGAGGAAACAGGGCAGTTTCCATTTTGGAAAATAACTATTTTCAGTCTCTGCTCTGTTTTGCAGGACTGGAGGAGCTTCTCACCGCTGAGGTGTGGGTTGTCTTCCAGTCGTTAATTCCTCAGTACACTCAGTTAATTCACTGTTCACTCGAACAGCCACCGTTAGAGATGGCAATGAGTGCAGACTGTAGAAGGTGGCCTTAGCACAGAGCAACACACTCATCCCAGAAAGAGAACCGCTACAGACCATAATGATCGTACCAGATCCAACTTGGAGGAACCAGTGGGGTTTTTTGGAAGGTTGGTTATAGGCACAGGGATGACTCAAAGGCTGCTATAGCATCCAGAAGCCCACATGGGTGGCCACTTGCAAGCTGCACCCCGGAGCTCTCTGCCCAGCTCACAGGCAGCCTGACAGGAGCAGAAATCTTGGCAGCTTGGCTGTTCAGAGTCTCCTCCCCAGCAGCTGTTCCATGCTTCCACAACTTCAGGAGGGGCCTTGTGAACCAGCTTTCTCAGACAGGAGAAGTTTGTGTGCTTCCTCAATCTCATGAACCTTCCTTCTTCCTCTTGGAGGGAATGTTGCAATTAAGAGGAAAATGATGGTGGCTGAGAAGGGTCAGATTACCTTGGTTTGGATTTCAGCATCACTATCTAAGTACCCGTTGCTTGGCAACCTGCTTAGTCACTGTTGGGTTTCATAGGAAGCTGAGGATCACTACAGTATCCACTTCATATAGGATTATTAAGAGGATTAAGCAAGATAATCCATTTAAAGAATTTAGCACACTGCTTGACTCAACAAATGTTTGCCAACACCACTCTTTGTTGTAGTATTAGAGGGAAACCAAAAGGGGGAAAATCCTTCCTCTTTTTCTCTTCATTCAATCCAAGGAACAACTGGGTAAAACAGTAGAGATGCCAGGGTGTTTGGAGCAAAGAGACTGAGGACCTAACATTATGGGCACAGACAAGGATAGATAGTTTTTAATATTAGAAAAATTACACGACGCTAGATTATAAAACTTAACACCATTTCATTAGATATAACACACTTTTCAATGCTCTGAACACGTACTAAGTAATGTGGAATTTCTACAACAGGGTCAAGGGAGTTTAACTAAGAAATAGCGGCACAACTGACTTTTGGGCGGGGTCCTAGCTTCCTTCGTTGCTGTGATAAGATACTCTGACAGAAAAGCAATTTAGAGGAGAAAGGATTTATTTTAGAGCACAATTCTAGATTATAGTCCATTAATATGGTAAAGGCAAGGCAGGAACCTGAAGCAACTAGTCATTTCCACAGCCAAATATACATAGAGAATGAACGTTCTTGTGTGTCCTAGACGGGCTGTCATCAGCAGCTCTCATCAGTCTGGGCTTAGTGGCTTGATCGTACTGTATCCCCAGTCCAACTGTGACCTTCTTGATGTCAGGGAGTATGTCTCTAGTTTTCTTCTCCCACCCCAACATAGTACTTATCCCCATTCGTATTTATTGAATAAATTAATAAAAGTATTCTTACTATAAAGAAACCATAAACACCATTCTCACTTCTATTTGACTTGCTGTTGTGATTTGAATGTGAAATGTCACCCCCCCAGGAGGGGATGTTTTGAGAAGTCTTGGAACCTTAAGGAGATGGGGCCTCCCCAGAGGAAATGGGTCCTGTGGGCAGACCTCTCTGTTTTCTGATTCCCCAGGCAATGTGACCAATGTGCATCTTATAGGAGAAAAGGTTGATTTTGACTTATGGTTCCAGAGGCATAGAGTCCATCAAGGTAGAGAAAGCATAGAAATAGTCAAGGTGTACATGGCCAGGCAGCAGCAGGAAGCTGGCGAGTCACATTTTCATACACACAGAGAAAGCAGAGAGAAGAGGAAGTAGCTGAGCTTATAAAGCCTCAAAGCCCAAGCCCCCAGTGATGTACTTCTTCCATCACCTTAAAGGTTCCATAACCTGCCAACCCCCAAAGAGCACTACCAACTGGACCCATGTGTTCAAATTCATTAGCATATGTAGGTACATTCCTCATTCAGACTGATATACTCACGGCTGCGCTGTCACAGCTGCCTCCGCCGCCATGACCGCTGCCATGCCTTCCCTGCTGTGAAACTGTGAACCAGAAGAAAGCCTTCTACCCGTACATCGCTTCTATGGCGTTTTCTGTCACAGGGGTGAGTGCAGTAACTCCTACACTTGCCTTTCCAGTTACATTGTGGATTTTATGTAGGGAGTTGCTATGCTTTTACACTGGACTGGTTCTAAATTGGTCCTGAGCAAAACATTGAGTATGTATAACTGGAGTCCCAGACGATGAGGTTGGGAGAGATGGATCAGTGGCTAAGAGCACTTGCTGAAGACCCGAGTGTGACTCCCAGCATCCAAGCTGGGGGGCTCACAACCACCTGCAACTTTAGCTCCAGGGGATCTTCTGGCATATGAGGACACTCATGCACATGTGCACACATAACCAAACAGACACATCCCATATACAGAATTAAAAATAAACATATCTTTAGATATAATCCCAAACAAGGAAGGTTGCAGAAGAAGAATTGGGAAGAATGGAAGAGTAGAAAGATGGATAAAGAGCTGTAAAATGCCATTGCAACCATGAACTCACGGCAACTGTGACTACTGGCACTGGGCCCACACAAGACTATCCCTGTCACTAATCTGTCACGGACTGGGGAGGGGGCTCATGGGGCTCCACTCTTTTCATCTGAACTATGGGCTGTTGATTGAGAGAAGAGGGGACTTGTGTCTCTCCTTGTGTAGAGACTGCTGAGCCCAGCAGGTTCCAATGAATGTCCATTCTGGGGATTTGAACTCAGGTCCTCGTGCTGATACAGCAAACACTCTTACTCCCTGAGCCTTCTCCATCAGCCCTTATTTTACTTTCCAGACAGTGTCATGTATCCCAGGATGGTATCCTACTCACCATGTAGCCAAAAGGAACCTCAAACTGCTGATCCTCCAGCCTCTAACTCCACAGTGCTAGGATTGCAGGCATGTGCCACTGAGTCAGGTTGGTGCCAAGCACAGTTTCTGCTGAGCTGGGGATTGGACCCAGGACCTCATGCATTCTGGGTAAGCACACTACCAACTGAACTATATCCCCAGATCCTGTTTTTAATCTTTTTAATTGGCATAAACATTGCACACATTCACAAGGTAAAGCATGGCGTGTCTATGCAAAATTTTACCTAATGATTAAGTTGGGTATTTAGGATATCTATTACCCTACACATTTAGTACTTCTTTAGCTATTTTGAAATATGTAACATCAGAAGCTGCAGAGCCATGGAAAAATGGAAGACAATGGCCTGCTCTTAAGCTATTACAGGGCAAAGTTAGAGCAGATCATGACCCTGCTACAGGGTAGCCAGAGAGATGCATAGACGGTAGGAAGTAGGCTTGTGTTCACTTTGTGTCTTCACCATCGCTCATGGTGTGATCTGGAATGCTGTGCCATTCCTCATCTAAAGACTGAACTCTCAGAAGTACCACCTGCATAGGGAAGACTACTGTAGAGAATGGAGGAGTTCCATCCCCACAGGTTTGGAGGAGTGTATGAGGAGGATGTGGGTCACCCAAGTGATGGCTGAAGAAATGCCCAGGGATGCGACCCAGGACAGGCTCGCATGAGGACACAGACTAGGTGGGCGGAGCAAGTCACACAGATTCCTGAGTGGCCTCTGCTACTGTCCACGAGTGACCCGTGTCTCATGCCAGAGCCGTTCTCCCGGATGCTGAGGGACAAGATGCAGAGGGCAGGTGATCTGACTTTATGCACACGGAAGACAGCCAGGGGCAGGAAGCAGTAAGAGAAATTGTTATGACTAGGCTAGCCAGCATGTGGCAGACATCCTATGATTTGGCTAAAGCTTAGAATTTAGAGCCTTCGTACATTTTTCTTTCTTAAAAAAAAATAATGCCACATGATCTAGGCACTAATATCGATTCCCATTAGTTGTTGGCAGATTTCCTGCTGCTCAGCGGATTTGATATATTTTAACCCAGCCTTTAGCTTTGTCTAATCTCACTTCATCAACCCCTCTATGCCCAGGCACGTCGGCCTCCATTGGCAGATGTGGCAGGTTTTTCATTTCCCACATGTAAATGACTGGCTTGTTACAGTAGGGGTCCCTAGCCTTTGGAAAAGGAGCTTGCAGATATTCTCGAATAGGGCTTCATGAATAATCATGCCTATGAAAGCCTGAGATGAGTCTGGATGTTGCCTCTTTGAAATTCATACATCATCAGGGATGTCATTTAAACAGAAACTGTAGATGTCTTCCTGTGAAGACTGAGTCTGAAATACGATTCCTTCACAAAACTGATCATCTCAGTCGGAACGAGCAACAGACAGCGGAGGTGGGAGGAAGTGACTCCCGGGATGTGTTTTGCTTGGGTATAAAATTTGTTTTTCTGATTGTTCTCGGGCTTTTTTTTAATGGTCCCTGGTTTTCACTTTTTAATTTGCAGTTCTGTTTCTATTCAGCCTTTCTCACTTCTGGACAGTGATTTACTACGAACGGCACAAATCTGAAGGTAAAGGGACAGACATCCGAAGCAAGTTAACTTGATTTCATTTGTCCTGGGAGACAGAAGCGCCAGGATGTGTATATTAGAGACTTCATTTCCCATCTAGACCAAAGGTCCCGAGACTTGACTTGTAACTTCTTGGACACAATTTAAATACACTGCCGCCTAGAACCTGCTTAAGAGTTTCTGCTCTGGTGTGTCCTGGACACTGGAACTTTTCAGAGATGCCCAAGTTATCCTAATGTGTAGTAAAATGTGAGATTCACGAGTGTATAGTACGCTGATCACACAGAATTTGGACATTTGTGGAGAATAAATCAGATGATCCAGTAGAAGTGTTCCCACAGAGAAGGCCGAGCCGACTTTTCGGAGAGAAGCCGCCAGAAGTTGGAAGGAACCTGGTACACCCAGGTACTGTGGCGGATGGAACATTTCACACATCCATCTTGTTGGTCATAGCTCAATCAATAAAAATGTGCAGCTTGCATATAACTCAACCTGACAAAAAGTTTCTCTCTACCTGCTTTTATTAATCTTTCCACCGGGTTAGATAAAGACATTTACTGTAAGCACAGGCTTTACCAATTGTTTTAGCTTCTGACTCTTGTTTCTTCTGTTTTGAATTGGTTCTTTCAATTGTGAACTGTTCTCCAAAACACCATGGGGTCGACCCGGGCATCAGGGCCTTCATGTCGCCCTTCTGAGAGGACTTGACGTTTGTTCACCTGTGCGTACTTCCTGACCTCACATACAGCGCTGGCCTGTGTGTCCTAATGAGCATTTCCTCAAGCCATCAAAGCATTCTTCTGCATGGCACTTACGGTCCTGCGGCAGAGGGATGCTGAAATATTTCTTTCACTATCTGGCAACTGGGAGTCTACTCTTCAACTTTTTATAACCGATATTCAATGTGTGTGGGTGTGGATGCATGTGTGCCTGAGTGTGTGTGTGCGTGCGTGTGTGTGTGTGTGTGTGTGTGTGTGTGTGTGCGCGTGCACATGTGTACCTACATGTGGAGGCCAGAGTTTAATGTCAATTGTCTTTCTCAACTCCTCCCACCACATCTTTTGAGAAAGGGTCTCAAACTGAATTTGGAGCTCACCAATTGGCTAGACTGGCTGGCTAGGAAGCCTTCCAAACCCTCCTGTCTTTGCCGCTCCCCCAGTGCTGGGACTGAAGGCGTGTGTCGCGGTTCTCTGCTTTTTATGTGAATTTCAGGGATCTGAACTCAGGTCCTCATGCTCATCCTGTGAGCATTTGACCAACCGGGCATCTCTCCAGCCCACGCTCATCCCTTTTAAAGTCTGGACGTCTAGCCTCCTTTGCTGGGGCTACTACTAATGCTGTGACGAAACATCACGACTCAAGCAGCTTGGGGAGGAGAAGGTTCATTTGGCTCACACTTCCACATCACCGTTCATCATCAAAGGAAGTCAGGACAGGAACTCAAGCAGGGCAGGGACTCGGAGGCAGGAGCTCGAGCAGAGGCCTTGGAGGGGTGCTGCAGGCTTACTCAGCCTGTTTTCTGATATGACCTAAGACATCCAGCTAAGGAATGGCACCACCCACCCCAGGCTGGGTCCTCCCTCATCAATCACCAATTAAGAAAATGCTCTCAAACCAGATATTAAGGATGCATTTTTAGAAAGTTAGGTTCCCTCCTTTCAAATGACTCCGGCTTGTGTCAAGTAGGCATAAAGCCGGCCAGCACAATAGAGCCCTTGTCGACTGACACATCACGCGTTACTATTAAGCTATAACCTTTTCTTTATTGTTCATCCCCAAGAGCACACATTAATATCTGTATTACAAGATAAAAACTCCAAATTGTAAAAGCCCTACAGTCTTTAAAAATTCAAACACTTAAAAATCCAGTCTCTTTAAAATACCCACCTCTTTTAGAATCCAAAGTCTCTGTAAGATCCCAAAAATCTCTTTTAAAGTTCAAAGTCTCTCAACTCTGGGCTACTGAAAAATCAAACAAATTAAAGACTTTCTTACTATAAGAGGGAAGAACCAGGGCACAGTCACATTCTGGGAAAAAAAAAAAAACAAAACCAAATGCCAACAGTGCAAATAATTCATTGTCCAACGTCTGGGATCCACTCATGATCTTCTGGGCTCCTCCAAAGGGCTTGGATCACTTCTCTGGCTCCACCCTCTGCAGCACGTACAGTTTGTCTTCTAGGCTCAGGTTGGCTCCACTCCACAGCTGTTGCTGTTCTTGGTGGTCATCCCATGGCACTGGCATCTTCAAAATGGTCTGGGTCCCCTGCTGCAACTGGGCTGCACTTTCACCAATAGTCTCTTCTGGGCATTCTTCTTGGTTCCCAGCCTCAACTTCCCTGTATGATACCTTTAATCCTGGGCCTTCAACTGCTACTGAGGCTGCACCTTCTCTGATGACCTCTCTTGATTGCTTGGCACCTGTCTTGGTGCCATGCATCAGCTGCTCTCCATACCTTCAAAACCAGTGCCACCCAGAGACTCGGACACAAGCTGCCAGAGCGAAGTACAACCTTGGCCACCTCTGGAACACAGCTTCCGTGTGCCGAGCCCGTGGAAATACTTTCCAAAAGACTTTGCCTTAATGATGTTGGGAAAATGTAGGCCCAAGTAAAAGATCATCTCCACCATCAGGAGACTTACAATCAAGTGCAGGGACAGGGGAATTTTTCCTAAGAAACCAGTTGATTGTTGAGCCCTCTACCAAGATATTCGTGTACTAACAGGAGGGGCCTCTTATCACATATTATCTCCATGTAGGGCAAGAGCAAAGCAGATGGAAAGGTCCAGCTGTAATCCTCCTCCAACACACATTTGAGGGGGTTCACCAGGATATCCACAGGAAGACAATCCATCTGTCCAATCTAACTGTCACATTTGTGGGTGGTGATCCGTTCTCTCAGTCCTAGTACATAACTCAACCCCCCACTGGAACTGCCAGAAGGCGTGACAGTTCCAAATAATGAGCTACTTCTCTGGGTTCTCTTGACAGAAGGCCACTTTAAGAAGTTGTGCAGCTTGGAGAGGAGACTAACGTAGCTGACAGATTGTCCCATATACTTGAGGTAAAACAGAACAAAATGTTCATACATGAACATTAATGAACATATATGAACACAGATCCAGTATCAGTGGGGAAAGTTTGCTACCTCTCTCAGGTCTTAAGATACTTTTGTTGTTTGATGTCTGGAGAATGGAAACAGGGTTCTCATGACTGACCTCATACTCTGTTCTCTTAAACTCTGATCCCATTGAGCTCAGAACTCCCCTTTTACTAGCTTCAGGGAGATGAAGGCCTTAGTACATATTAGTGTTATTTGATCTCGTAGCTTCCCACATCTGCGAAATAACGCCTTTATGTCTGTGACTGGCACAGTTAAATGCTTCCCTAATACCCATTCCTCTTCCCCATTTCCAAGCTTGGCTCTCACTTTGTTTGCCATGTGCATGTGCCAAGCCCTCCATGTTCCTGGGTTCCCCATTCCTAGTTGACCTCAAAGTTAGACCAAGCTTTGTGACCTCATCCTGATGGAAGCTTTTAGGAAACTTTCTGTTATACTCTTAATACAGATGGAGGACCACAGAAATGGCTCCGTGGGTGAGGTGACTGCTCATCAGGCAGGAAGATTTGAGTTTAGACCCTTAGCATCTATGCAGAAAGCTAGTGTGGAAGCGTGTGTCTATCATTCCAGGACTCTGAGGCAGAAACAGGAGGATCCTGGGGTCTTGCTGCTCAGCCATCCCAGGCGAATCAGTGAGCTTTACATAGAGTAAGAGACCCTGTGTCAAAAAAAAATATAAGATGGGGGCTGGCTGGCAATATGGCTCAGTGGGTAAAGGCACTTGTCGCCAAGCCTGACCGCCCGAGTTTGATTCCTAGGATCCATAGTGTGGAGGGAGAGAACCAATATGTTGTCTTCCGACCCCTCACACACATGATTGCATATGTGTCTCTACATATACACACAAAATAAACAAATGTAAAAAAATTAAGAATATATAAGGTGAGCAATAGATGAAGACACTGATGTTGACCCGTGGCCTTCATGTGTACCTGCGCACATACGTACACCACACATGAGCGCACAGAACAGCTGGTATCACTGCTCCCTTGATTTTGGCTTTGAATGAAAGCATGATGCTTCAAGTTTGCCTACTGTTTAGTAGAGCTGTCAGCAAGAAGCCAAGGAAGACAGAATGAGATTGTTGCTCATGTGAAGTTGTTTTTACATCGTCACTCTGGTGGTGACCATGATTTTTTGGGTTTTGGGAAAATGTCAAGGTTCTCTCTTATTTAGAAAGGCAACTGAGTGTCAAATCTATAGAATTTAGGCTCAGAACTCCTGGATTTGGGTCATGACTGTATGTATTACTTACTAGTATGAAATTGGACTTACTAGTGAAATTGTACAAGTCAGAGCTCTTTTTTTTTAATTGTTGGCTTTCTCATCGGTGAATATGAAATCACATTGCTGAGTGTATAAATGAATTGCAGAAAAATTATCACACAGAAAAAGTGAGATATTCTTATTAAAATAATTTGTGCACGGGCATTAATCATTATGACAGAGGGGCCATCTTACATTTGAGGGTGTGTTACTCATTTGTATCAGCTCTAGGTTAACTCCGTGTAGTAGCTACCATTAGCTAATCACTTAGACTTCACTGAAGAGAGGGGGAAGCTGAGGTGTGGGAGGTTAATTCTCTTAGAAACAAAACAAAAAACAGGAGGCTGGAGAGATGTCTCAGCAGTTCGAATCACTTGCTGCTCTTCTGGAGGACTTACACCACAGCTCACAGACACCTATAGCTCCAGTTCCAGGGATTCTGACATCCTCCTCTGCCCTCTGGGATCTCCCACCCACACGTGGCATACACTCATACGAACACATATACATATATGAATGCATACACATAAGACACAGACACTCATGCACACATAGATACATACACAGGCACAGACACACATACAGATGCATACATATACACACACATGCACATACACACATACACATACAGACACAGATACCCACACAGACACTGATACAGATACAAACACAGACCAGACACAGACACACACACACAGACACACACATAGACACAGACACACATACAGACACAGACACAGATACAAACACAGACCAAACACAGACACAGACATAGACACACACATAGACATATACACAGATACACACATAGACACAGACATAGACACAGACACACATACAGACACAGACACAGACACAAATGCAGATGCATACGTATACAGACACATACACACATACACATACACATACAGACACAGATACATACATATACATAGATACAGACATAGACACAGACACATACACAGATCAGACACAGACCAGACACAGACACATATACACACACAGACTACATACACAGACATACATACAGACACATACATATACACACACATAACACATATGCATACACAAAGATGTATACACAGACATATACACATATACACATATACACACACATACAGATACACACACACACAGACAAGGCACACACTTAAACATGAAAATACATCTTAAAAACCTAACAAAACAAAACTCCATGTTCTGCATTCAAGCCAGACTATCTGTCATCGTCTCTCCCCAGCGCTTTCCCACGCTTCCCTCTGATGACATGGCTTCTCTTTTCTTCATTTCCCCGTGACCCTTACTAAAACCTTTCTGTTCAGACTCCCCTGTCACCCCATCTGATCCCTGTGCTTCCACAGCTGTGGGTATAGATTCTTACCCATTCAGAAATAACTGTAACAGGAATATGGCCCGGCCCTGCCGTTTCCTTTAACTACCTCCCACTTGGTTCGTGTCTTTCCCCGTCAAGTCACCTTAAATGCTTAGCCTGTAGGGGATTCAATGATCATTTCTCTTTAACACTCGAAATTTATCCCTAATCTTTTTCATCCATAGTATAGAAGAAAATATTTTGGCAATCTTGGTGAATAGTCTTCTCAGCAAGATTTGCGGCCCCGTCTGTCTTCCTCTCCCACTCTTGTCCACCCACCTCAGAGCCCACGAAGCCTGGAAGAAGAGCACACATTTACACAGTGTTGGGGCCTTTCTCCACTTCTCGCACACATTTGGAGAGGGGCTACATTGTCTTCCTTCCCTCGCGGTCACTCTGCCTCTCGGGTCTGTTTCATTTGCTCTTGAAGCCGTAGTGTCCAGGCTTTTTCTTTCCTGGGCTGTCACACTGCCTTCCACTCTCCGCCTGCGGACACCCGAGGCTGCTCTGCACTGAAGACACTGGTGCAAGTGGAAATGCAAGACACCGGAGGAGAGGAAAGGCAAGGGAGCGCTGCTTCTGTATTTCTACTGACGACTTAAACATCTTTTGACCAAACCTGTCAAGATTCTGAGGGTCATTTGAGGCCTTCTCTGTACGTTCTCTCTTTGTGGTTCTTCTTGTGGAGTCAGGGAACACGCAGAGGGTGGGGGGCGGGCAGGCAAGCAATGAAGCCTGCTAGGACAGACCTCCTTCCTACTGACACTGAGAGAGGCCAAAACTGGAGGAGAAAGGAGCTTGAAGTTGGATAAGAATTTGCATCTCTGCTATCTGTGTGGGCTGGAGCAGGCAGGCTGCTGTAACAGGGTGGGTGAGCAGCAGCAGGTCAGAGAACAGTAGAGACCGGGCACTGGCTGCAGGAGTCACTTAGTTTTACGCTGTGTTTAGAGGGCAGCGAAAATGAGGTTTACAGTCGGCTTGTGATGGCACTGAAGGAAGGGAGGAGTCATAAGGGATGGTGCTCTACTTAGCTGCGCCGGTTAGGAATTGGCGGGTGTCATTACCAATGGGGAGGAGCCGACTGAAGGGCACAGCACCATCGCTTGTACACGACATGCCCAGACGGCTGCTGACAAGAAACTGACTTTCTAGGCCAGAAGTTGTCCTACTTTTATTTAAAAGCTTTTCCTTGGTGTGAATTTCTTGATGTTATAGAAAACCCCGTACCGCAAGAGAAGAGGGGGGATGTAGACTGGCTCGGGAGGCTGCCCGTTACCGTCCTCACAGTATCCTATTTCTCTAGCACTAATATCACAATCAGAAACGGGAAATTGCTCTATGCTGCCTGCCAAAGTGAAAAAATGCAGTGCTCACGAACTGTCTTATATGCCGTGAATGGAGAAGCAGTGAATCAGTAAGATTTAACTATGAAATATTTAACAAAAGTACACTTTCATCGCCCATTCTGAGGAAAAGAATACAAAGGCTCGATCAATATTAATGATATTGTTTTATGTTTGTTTGTTTGTGTAAAATGGCTTCTTCCTTCAGGAATAGAGCAAATTTGTTTCTGACTGGATGTAAATTTTGGAGGATAAAAGACATTTGAAAAGTTTAGTTGTTGGGGAAAATGATAAAATCAAAATTATTTTCTTTACAAGTCGTAAAGTGTTAGGTTATAATTCTGGAAGGTGTAGCTACTGTGACCCCAGGCTGCAGAGACTACGGCGGCATCTTTAACGATGTCGCTCTGCAACTGAAGGCTAACATTCTGGGTCACTTCAAAGTTTCAACTGCATGAGGTCGTACGCTCATACCCGCATCTCAGTTTAGCTCAGATTCACAAGTGCAGAAAAGGTTATTTCGATCTTTATCCTGGAAAACAGGAGAAAGAGTGCAACTCGTCTATAGCTTCAAAAATCTCTATTCAAAACTTAACTCGTGTGATTGATAGCATTTGTTGATACGTCTGCTCGTGTCAGACTCCGGTCACGGCGTACACTCAGTGCTCTGTCCCGTGGGCGAAGCCATGGCGCGCCGGAGGCTCGCGGGTGCGTGACTAGGCTTGCAAAGACGACACATTTAACTATGGATGGATATCTTTTTTCTTTTTTGCTCTCACAATACATCTTCTGTTTTGCGTTTATTTTTAAAATTTAATTATTAAAATTAGATTACAAAACAATATTTTCTTATATGAGGTTTTCATAATGTTTCATTTTGGTTGATTCTCCTCTCCTTTTCTACCTTCCGTGTCTCTGTTCCTCCCACCCACTATGTTCTTTCACCCCGGTACTCCCTACTTCCACTTCATTGTCTCCCAGGAATGTAGCAGAAGGCCCAGAGAAAAAGGCACAAAGATATGAACACCTAATTTTTGACACAATATCTCATGACTATATATATATAGGAAAACAAACAGCTTAGTCAACAGATGGCACTATCAATGGCCTACCTGCAGAAGAATAAAATTAGACTCACATCTCACCTCTCACAAAAGTCACTTCACACTGGACCGAATACTTTAATTTAAACCCAGCAACAGTGAAACTGACAGGGGAAATGCGAAGGATGTAGTGCGGCACCAACGTCCCGGATAGAACTCCACTGGCGCGGTAAACATCTCCAAGAACCGGCCGTGGGATTACACAACATTAAAATGCTTCCCCATAGCCAGTGAAACTGCCCATAGAGTTAACAGACTGTCTACAGAGTCGGAGAAAATCCTAGTCGGCCATACCTCAGATGGGCTAATATCTAGAACACGCGATGAACTGCACAAATGAAACTTCCAACAAACAAAGCCGACAAACTATAAAAGGCCAGTGATCTGAACGGACCATTTTCTAAAGAAGAATCTCAGAGGACAATGACTATTCAAGATGGCGTATTGTAAGAGCCAGAGGGTCAGGAGCGTGCTGTGCCTCCCGGCGACGTTGGAAGCTACAGCCATGAAGGCTCGCCGACATGACTGGCCAGATGTGAGCTGAACAAGAATGACACAAATGAGCATGTCAAAGCTGGGGAAACGCCCACGAGTCCTCAACCCTACAAAAAGAACAAGGGCAACTGAAGAAAGCTGGGAGCAGGAGAGGTGGCCTTCCCAACAGAAGAGCAAACCAGCCTGTTGTCCAGTGCCGAATGGTCAGCCCTGAAAACATGCATACAAGTCGTATGGACCGAGTGGGTTATACATTTGAATATATGTATATGCATATACACGTGCATGCAATAACACTTAATGTAAAAAGAGGCCATGAACTTGAGGGATTCAGGGGAGGGGATCATGGGAGGGTTTGAAGAGAGGAAAGGTAGAGAGAAATGTTGTAATTATAATTTAAGTATATTTTTTAAAGATTTGCTTATTTTATTTATGTGTGTGCTCTGTCTGCACGTATCCCTGCATACCAGAAGAGGCATCTGATCCCATTACAGAGGGTTGTGAGCCACCAGGTGGTTGCTGGGAATTGAACTCATGACCTCTGGGTCAGGGCTCTTAACTGTTGAGCCATCTCTCCAGCCCTCAAATGTTGTAATTATAATTAAAAAAATGAAAATAATATGTTTAGCATCTTCAGCCATCAGATGATGTAAATTAAAATGACTTTGAAATGTATTTTTAAATTTAGAGAGTGGAGTCAAATATCTATTATGTAATAGAAACTGCTTACAAATTTTAATAATTTATCTGTTTCATATGTTTTCAAATATTAGAAAATAGTTTCTAATATTCACTTACATTTTTCCTGGCAGATGAGCTTATGATTTGATTTGAAGTCTTGTTTTGCCAAAACAATGTATAACAAATTGACTTAAAGACTAATATCCATTGAGGTTTATGTGTTTTACAAAGTTAGGGTCATGTGTACTTCCCATCGCCTCTTTTTAAATGACTACATTTTAAAGTTCCACCAAGTGGTCTATATAATTAAAAAAAATGAAATTCATTTGGTTTATCAGAATTTTTGGGATGACAATAAGATCATTCATAAAGTTATTATTAAGTGTTCACAATTCCAACCAAAAATCAGATCCTAGCAGTTAAAGCAAATGGGAATCCTCGGGTTGGGTTTGAAGGTCATTTCCCAGGAAACGGCAGAGTGACACGCTTGACAGATTCTAGAACTATACAGGATCATCTCTCCAAAGAAATCAGATATTCAGATGAGTCTCTAGGTGCTATAGACTAACTAAGGCAGTGGCATTTTGGGGTGGCATGCCTGGAAGGTGAATAGGTTCCAAGATCAGTGTCCTTATGTATGGGATCAAAAGAATCTTCAGAGAGCTTCCCTTGCCCTTGAGCCACGTGAGTACACAGACAGAGGCTGCCATTTATAAACCAGGGAAGTGGCTCTCACTAGAGACTCTGCTGCTCACTTGATCTCAGAAATCCCAGGCTTTGGAAATCAATTTCTGTTGTTTATAAGTCAGGCCACCTATTATGGTGCTTTGCTGTGGATGTGTGTACTGTGCTTAGGTGAGGCACAGAGCATACACACATGCTTAGCACATCACCAGCTGGACGGACAGATGTCATTACAGTCAGATTTAATGGAATCAGCTGCACAATACCAAGTCATCAAGCCCTGCATTGAAGCAAAACTTCATCACCATAAGCTTTCATGGAAATCTTAGCTTGCAAAAACCCTATTCATTTCAGAGCTATTTCCTTTAAAAAATCCAACTGAACTGTGAAGTCCCATTTGATTCCATTCTTGGGAATCAAACCTGGGTCCTCTGCAATAGCAACAAGTGCTCTTAACCACTGAGCCATCTCTCCAGGCCTCATTTGATATTCTTGTATTTGTGTGTGTGTAGGTGTGTGTGTTCATGTATGTGCAGGTACATGTGTGTGAGGGTGTATGTGTGTGTATGTGTGTAAGTGTGTGTGTGTGTAGGCCAGAGGTAAACCTTGGGTGTCATTCCTTAGAACATCATCCGCATTGCTTTCTGAGGCAGACTCCAACTGGCCTAGAATTTTTCAGCTCAGCTAGTCTGGCGGGTAAGCCTCAGGGATCTGCCTGTTGCTGCTTCCAGAGTGTTGGGTTCAAAGTATGCACCATCACTCCCAGAGTTTTCAGGTGGGTCCTGGGGGTTGAACTCCTGGTTTATGCACCTGGAGCAAGCTCTTTACTGATGGAGGCATCTCCCCAGCCCCCAACTGAGATCATTAAAGTAAAATAGTAATTAAAAATCTCTTCTATGACAATAACAGCCAATACACTCTAAATTGTACCTGCATTAGACCCATACATGTCATTCCTCTCTGGATGTATAGAATATATGTCCCTTTTTCTTTTTCTTTGGGATGGATCTCCTGATGTGAATATACTATTTTCATGGCTTGTGGGTTTTTTTTTTTTTTTTTTTTTTTGCAATAGGGTGGGGTGGGGATGCACAAGGGATGAGGGTGACAGAATCGCGAACCTGTGAAGCAGATTCTGGAGACCAGCATCAGAGTGCAGATCCGAATCTATTGCGCAGCAGAAAGGAATTCTGTACAACACAGGAACCAATGAGGATGCAACAGGAAGCACAGCAAGCCAATTACTTGATGGGTCATCTGACCGCACTGTGGGGGAGGGGCAGAGTCAGCTTACTAGCAGGGACTTCTGGGAAGAAGGGGTGGTCACCCTAGTCCCGAGTCCTTTTGGGAGCTCTACCAGTGTGCTGCGATACGCCGTCTTGGACCACGCGGTGAGCCTTGAGTTGGGAACTTTTGAGAAGTCTGAGGAGCCGGTGACACCGCTCCCTCCTTCCCCCTTCCATCTCCGCTAGGCATCTCCCACAGTGGCTCTCAGGTCTGAGCGCTATCTTGCTTGCCTGGGACGTATAGCCAGTTCTTTAGAACGCAGAGTGAACCACCAATCTTTGAGGGTGAGGGCTAAGCTTCAACCTCATTCATGTGGAATATGCAAGCATATCTGAGTTCCTGTCTGCTTAAATATGAGAAACCCAAGCTTCCCCAGGCTCTATCAACCTTTCAGTGGAACCAGACCCAGACTGGGTTAAGAATATCCACAGGAATTTTCTGGTTTTGGTGACCTGAACTCCATAGCCAGTGAGCTTTGTTGATTGGTGTTCTCTGCAATCAAGGTTTTCAAGTCAGTGGTACTCTCTTCTTTTAGCATTATGGAGTCTTCCTGGCAGAGCTAAACCAGATGCCAGGCAAGTTTTCATTCTTTGAAAGTTGTGGCTGTTTAGTTCAGTTTCCATCTTGAACCCAGGATGCAATGGGTTCGAATCTAGGTGAGTTCAAAACTGGAACAGGAAAGGCCAGAATACAGGGCGAAGGACCATGCACTAGCTGCAGCAGACAGTGAGGATGTGGGAGTTACTTCCAAAGCAATGGAAGTACGGAAACTGTCTTTGAAGAGCTTACATATATTCATATAGGAAAACACTTCAGGGTTGGGCTAATTCCTGGGCATGTTCAGTTTAACATCAACATTCAAGGTGGGAGGATAGCAGGGCACACTTCGGGAGTGTGCCTCGCTCGGGGCTAGGGAGCGCCTGTTCAGAAGGTGCCATGGTGTGCAGAAAAGCCCCTGAGCATGCTCAGCCGGAACCGTCAAGTCAGGGCACTTTGAAGGTGCATTAACATATGATTGACCAGAAAGCTGTTTGCCTCAGCTAGCTGCTAACGGCGATGCCCATGCGACTGTTATCACTCCCCCGGGCAAAGGACAGGTTATGCCTGGCACTGAACGATGAGGTGAGAGATGTTCCAATGTTTGTTATGGACTTGCACTGAGAATCTGTCCGGGTCAGCCTGACTTTTGTGTGTGGTCCAACCGTCTATCTTTTTTGTGGCCCAGCTTTGAACCAGAACAGGTGGCTTCACACCTCGGGCCAGCAGAGTGTTAATCACGTGTTATAAAATGCTATCAGCCCAAGACTTTGTCTTTGCTCCTTAATGATTAAACCCAGCGGGCTCACTCTGTCTCCTAGGCGTCAGCACGAGCAAGGTTGGGTATGCAGAGTCTGTCTCACAGCGTGGGTCTTACAGAGCAGCCTTTCAAGGATTATTTGTAGCTGAATATTTTTTATAGTAATAAATTAACTATCAGGTAGGCCAAAGGCCTAAGCTCCCAACTATTGGTCTAGCAGTCCCTGTAAATCACCATTTTTTCATATTTTCAGCTAAAGAGGGAAAAAAGCACCAGAAGACTGTTTTGTAGGTAGTAAAAAGATGTGTGCGCGCGCGCGCACTCACACACACACACACACACACAGGACAGAGACAAAAAGAAAGAGAGATACAGAGAGACAGACTGGCAGAGATGGAGACAGAGAAGAGTGAGAGACAGAGAGAGAGAGAGAGAGATGCAGGGGGGAGAAGAATAGTTAAATATAAAATTGTATACAGTTACTTTAATTCTACGCAAGCCTTCAGGCTCAGTTTCTGCTGATTACATCCAGGTTATGGAGACATGGCTGATCGTCTCATCCTATCAAGGCCTTTGGCTTCTTACTAAATAGTACCTAATGTTCGAGGGTAGGACTTAAGCTATGGGTTGGTTTGTTCATCTTGAAATTTGACCTGAGATGGACCTGGCTTGACCTGAAATGAAGTTGGTTTGGCCGAGGATGAGCGTCTGTTCATCCAAGCCTGTTCCTTTTGAGTTGAGGTTTTAGGATGTAAAACTACTTGTAGACTTAGAGACCGTCTCTTCAGAGACACCTGTCGCTGACCTCGGTGAGTTTTACAATGGATGATATTTCCTGTGGCATCTGATTCTCCTCCTGGCAGTGTGTCATCACCTGAGGGTTGGAATCGGCTTGGCTTCAGCTTCAGAGACTGAGGGCCGGCCGGTCCGGGCTGGGCTTCTGTTCACGTATTTTTATCAGCAGTTTCTAATGTCCTGTTAAGTTTTGGGGGGCTCCAAGATGGGCGACTCTCATGCATACAACCTGGATCCCGGGATATCCACTCAGATGTATATTCATGCACACCCAGAGAAAGTCTTGGAAATGTCAAGAACAGTTAAAGACAAACACGTTGCCCACGTGTACATATGCAGTTACACAAGAATCCCCAAGGTCAGCGGCTGACTGGCCACCCGGGCCTTTGTCAATCTTCTGTTTCTGTGCATGAAATGTTTCTGAGGCTCCTAGGATAGGGGACATCTTGGGTGTTTGGATCCAAACAGAACTGAGTCAAGTAGGCATTCACTTCAGTACCCTGGGCAAGAGAAACAGAAGATTGACACATCGTCTTTCCTGTAAACATCTCTCTTGGGTCCATTTCTATTTAATTGGATACTTTTCTTATTTGCCAGTATCACAACACACATAATGTATTCTAATTACCCACCTCTGATCTCCATCCCATCCCTACCAGCTGCTCCCCAGATTCATGACTTTGGTTTTTTTTTGCGATCCATTTTGTTTAACCAGAGTCATCTGTATGACAGTCGGATCAGCGCTGTCCCTGGAGCCTGGTGGGCTCAAGGCAAGCGGTACACAGCTGGGGCAAAGATTTTTCCCCTCGCTGAATCCATCAGTAACAAACAGTTCAACAGTGGAGGCTGGTGTCCCTTCTTCCCTCCCCGATCCAGGCTTGACTGTTGATGGGCCACACTTGCGCATACTCAATGCTGACATCCCCAGCTGCTGTGCGTTTATAAATGCACAGTGGCTGTGTCTTGCACAGGGGGTGCTGTTTCACAGTCCCTCTGCACAGTGGCCGTGCCTTGCACAGGAGGTGCTGTTTCACAGTCCCTCTGCACAGTGGCTGTGCCTTGCACAGGGGGTGCTGTTTCACAGTCCCTCTGCACAGTGGCCGTGCCTTGCACAGGAGGTGCTGTTTCACAGTCCCTCTGCACAGTGGCTGTGCCTTGCACAGGGGGTGCTGTTTCACAGTCCCTCTGCACAGTGGCTGTGCCTTGCACAGGGGGTGCTGTTTCACAGTCCCTCTGCACAGTGGCTGTGTCTTGCACAGGAGGTGCTGTTTCACAGTCTCTCTGCACAGTGGCTGTGCCTTGCACAGGGGGTGCTGTTTCACAGTCCCTCTGCACAGTGGCTGTGTCTTGTTTCACAGTCTCTCTCCTTGTTTTCTGGCTCTTAGCTTCTTCCTGCCATTGCTCACCCTCATGCTTTCCTTTTGAAGCTCATCTTCTCTGAAAATCTGTCAAGTCTTCTGTGAATGAGATGCCTCTCTTTTCTGAGCAGGAACTCTTCAACCTGTGGACACAACTTCATTTCCCTGTACAGACCTTCCTTCCTAATGAACTCCACTCATTAAGAAACTTTGCTGGGGTGGAGAGCACTTTACATTACATTAGAGACTGCTCAGCACTTAGGAGCATGTGCTATTCTTGTGGAGGACCTGGGTTTGATTCCCAGCACCCACAGCAGGAGGCTCACAACCATCTGTAAGTCCAGTTCTGAGGATCTGACTCTCTCTTCTGGCCTCCATGGGCACCTGCACTCATGTGCACATACACCCATATGCACATAATTAAAAAATAAAGATCTTAAAAAAAAGAGAACCATTTGTATGTGCATCTTCTGATTTTTCTTTTAACCTCAAAGCATAAACAAGATCAGGCTTATTCTTACCAGTGAGAATCATTGGAGATTCCACTAAGCCCCTCCCCAATTGCCTCAAACTGCCCACAGCTGAGCTCATCACAGTTTCCCCTGCTTTACTCTGCCAGGAGGAAATTTATTACCTGTCAGAGAGACTCATTTTGCACTAGGCTCTTTAGTGGCGAGAGCCCAGGTCCTTCCTCTTGCCCTTTTCTCCTAAGCCTCACCAACAGGCAAACTATTTTGGTGGTACACCCTTTTCCTGCGTTTCTTCTCATAATAATAGAATTCGACAGGCAATTTCTGTTTTCTCTCTTCCCATCAAGGCTCCAGTTCACCCAGACCACGATTTCCCAAGACTTTAGCCCAAAATTTTAAAAGTGATTTAGATTACATCAGGTTTCCTGGAAACTCTGTTCTCATCTAAAACATTAGTGACCTTTCCCTGCCTAGAAGCCTACAAATAAGATGCCTTCATCTCACCGGCTTTGCTAGCACATGAGGGCTGCAAAAGCCACAGATGAATAATTACAGTTAAGCCAAGCCCTGTCTGAGTAGTCAGTGACAATGGCCCCTGGACAGGGGTGGTAAAAAGGCGAGGACATGGAGGTGGGAGGGGGATGTGCTGGGGGTGTGTGTGGAGGGGGCGGGAGGGAGACGATGTGGGTCAATATGATCAGGGTACACTGTGTACAGGTGTGACATTGTCAAAGAATAAATACAAATATTCTACAGAAAAGGTGTCCTTTTGCTTTGCCTCTTTCACGCTCCAAACTAAGGAGGTAATCCTTCTTCCTTACAGAAGTCTGTGCTTTGGTATTTTCGATGATGCACAACTGATAGAATCAGTGTGTTTTTGCTCTTTGAAATGACATCATCCAGTGCCTCCAATTTGCCTTTCATACTTTGGTTGCAGCTTTTATGGGTTTAGGTGTTCAGAGGAACGCTTCGCTGATGTCACTCAAGGGCTCTGCTGGATCCTCTGGGGTAGCAGCCTCAGGAGCATTTCCCTTTCCAGGACATGCCTTCATTTCCATCTCTAGTTCCTGTAGAACCATCTCAGATGCTCCCTGTGCCCACATAGCCCTCATCTTCAGAGATGCCATTTCTAGAGTGAAGGGTGAAGTGCCCATATGAGGCCTTAGCCTCATGGCTAAAAGATCTGCTCCAAGGGAAGAATCCAGAATGATTAGACACCTCCTCGTCATGGAAGACTGGCCTGGCCTCTGCTAACAACTACTGCTAAGGTCACTTATGAAATTCCCTTAGCAACAACTTTTGGGGTTCCTAGAGTCAGCATAATTTTCTTGCTTGCTCTAGTATGACCTGTAATGAGAGTGATAGGGGGGCTTGAAAAAAAATGCCATTAAAAGTGAAGAGTTCCTTTCTCCAAATGTGTGAAAAAAAAAGAAAAGAAAATTATGGGTTGGGCCTGTCATAGCACGCTAGGGTGACTCACACAGATTGCCACCCAAGGGGAAGTTTGAATGATATAGACTGATTTTCACGCACCTCCGAGGCCCAAAGCTTGAAGCCCAAGTATCAGCAGGGTCAGATCCTTTGGAGGTCTGTAGGGTAAGATTTGATTCAGGCTTTTCTTGTAGAACTGTAGACAGTCTCTTTACCAGCATCTCTTTTTGTGTCATCCTTTGCGCATGTCTGAATTTCCCCATATTGGATTAGGGCCTCTCCCTCTGATCTCTCAGTCCCAGGACTTCAGGTGTGTACCACTGTGTTTGGTTTATGTGGTGCAGGAGACTGAAGCCAGGGCCTTGTGCATGCCAGACAAGCACTGTATCAGCTGAGCTACAGTCCAACGGCTCATTCCAGTGTTCTCATTTTAGCTTTGAAGACCTCTATAAAGACCCCATTTCCAACTAAAATCAGATTCAGAGATACTGGAGTCAAGATTTCAACCTGTAGATGGGAGTCCATAAATTGATATACATAATATGTTTCCATGTATGTAGATAACCAGGAATGTGCACGCAACTCTGAACTGCAGTCATGGATCGGAGCAGAGTACAATTAGAAACGTTAGTAAATATAGTTTATGTGATTTGGCTTCATTACCCCACGGTGAAACTTGTGTGTTGGACATATCTAGGTAGTCAGTACCTGGGCAAGAAATAGATCAATGACTCGGGTCCTACCCTTGAGGATTTACAGAAGCCAAAACCACAGATGTGATTTTAGATATAAGTAGCATAACTGCTAAAAGGGGTCACATTCTAGGAAAAAAATGATGGAAATCAGGAAGGTTTCTGAAAGAGGTGGGTTTTGATGTTGAAAGACACTGTCAGGACCCTGTGCCTACCACCCATTGTGGGCTGTAACCATCACCACAATCCTCCACAGACATGCCCACAGATAATTCCTCATTAAGGCTCTCTTTCCAGTTGATTCTAAGATGTGTCAAGGTCACAGAACTAACCAGAACAACCCACCATTAAAAGAGAGGTAGACAGAACCAATTTCTTTCACTCCGTCCCTCCCTTCTTCCCTCCTTCCCTTCCTCCGTCTTTTCCTTCCTCCCTTCCTTTGAACCCAGGACAGTCATTGTTTATGATAATCAAATACTCTACTACTGAACTCCATTCTTAGTTGGGAATTTCGGGACCAAAATTTTGATTGTAAATCTTCCCAGAAATTTGGGAGCCCACATGCCTGAGGAGCCTTGTGTGGCTGCAGTAAGCATTTCGGAGTCTTTGGCATTTTGGTGGGTTTGTTTCAGCTGTGGAAGGTGGAGTCAGATCATGAAGGCTGCTAAGCTCAGTGGGATGCTGTTCGGGAGAGGAGTGACATCTGAAATGTCGGAGAGATTAAGTGACTTGGAGGAAAAGTAAACAGGAGACATGGAGGCTCCAGTGTGGGTAGTTCATACCTTAAGGAAGACCAAAGAAGCAGGCCATTTTTTTTCTGAGCCAGTAAGCAGCCCTTGAAGTAAGTGTGATGAGAGAGGGCATCCTGTCGGCTCACACGTGTGACTTGTGCTGTGGTCCTGTGTGGAGATCTAGAGCCACCTCAGACAAGGTCAGATCATCCTGGGAACTTAATGTAGGCATTTTCTGTGTTACCTATAGTAACCACACTTTAAGTTTTGTGAATGAGTGAACTTATTAAATAGGTAGCAAACCAAAGTAAAAGAAAAAATAGCAAGAGATAGGTAGGTAGACATCATTAAATCAGGGGCTCAAAACATTTGTCTGAAAGTGGTTGGGGGAGTTGAGACAGCCAGCAGGAGTTCCCAGTTGAGCTTTCTGTCCACGGATGAGCTTCCCATGGCTGAACTTCCCAGGGATGAGCTCCCGGCTTCTCTTCTCTACGACAGAGTCTTTTGTGCAGCAAACAACAGCTACCTGTTCCAGAAACACCTCGCCTTACTGATATTTTCAAAGACACTGGTTTTCACCCTTGGGCTGTCTTGCTTTCTCTTCCTTCCCTATCACAGAGATGGGTATGAGAAACCTTCCCTAGACAAGGTACTCTGAGGGCACTTCACAACAAACAACATATTCGAGTCTGAAATGGAGGGAGAGTAACTCCATTCCAGATCCAGCTTCTCAGTGAGCTCCAACAACGCATGGCAATTTCCCAGTCTAACGTGTACTGCAAAGCCTCCATGTCCCTTCTCCTGCAGGAGTCCCTCAGGAGAAAATGTGCAAGCACTTGCAACGCTAGAGGGATAAAATGAATATTGAGAGACATTTGGTAAGAAGAACCTCTGGAGTAGGAACGCTGACGTCTAGATTGTGACTATACCAGGAAGAAGGTGAGCAAAATATTAATGCAAGAGCTCTCTAACCACGGGGCAGTAAGCGCTGCCTTTATTGTCTGGTGAGTGGGCCATATTGTCCCTGCCAGGAGCTGATAAAAACAATAAAAGGCTTATTTCATTTTATGTGTGTCTGTGTGTGTGTCTGTGTGTGTGTGTGTGTGTGTGTGTGTGTGTGTGTGTGTGTGTGTTTTGCAGGTACCCATGGAGGCCAGAAGGTGCTGTTAGGTCCCTTATAGTCTGATTTATAGGTGTTTTTGAAGCACCCAATGTGGGCACTGGGATCCGAATTTGGTCCCTTGGTAAAGCACTGTGGCGGTTTGAATAAGAATGCCCCCATAGGCTCATATATGAGAATGCTTAGTCACCAGGGAATGCCATAACTTGAGAAGGATTAGGAGCTGTGGCCTTGTCGTAGGAGGTGTGGCCTTGTTGGAGGAAGTGTGTCACTAGGGGAGGGCTTTGAGGTTTCAAAAGCCCAAGCCAGACCTAGTGGCTCTCTCTGCTGCTTGCAGATCCAGAGGTAGAACTCTCGGCTACTTCCCCAGCACCAGGTCTACCTGCACGTCTCCATGCTTGTTGGGGCCCAGGTTTCCCAGGCTATGAAATGCTTTAGCTTGACAAGGTTCCTGAAGCGAATTCACTGCCGGGAACTGGAATTCCCTAACTGCCTTGCTCCTTTTTTGTCTTCACTGTACGGTGGCATATGTTCTCTCATCAATAATAAGATCTGTATAAGCCAATAGTAATAGCAAAATCAGTCCCTGAGCTGGCTACTGTGGGCTGGAATGGAACACACCCATGCTATCCAGAAGTAAATTGCAATAAAGCAACCCAGTTTATTGCAAAGATTTAAGAAATATAAAACCCAGAAAATTCCCCTAAGTTAGTAGTTATTAGCAGCTTCTCCCCACCACTTATCAGCAGGGATTCTTTCTTCCCCAGATTACCCAGGCACCATTGCGTCTCAGGTGCAGGCGGCTACCCCCACACCTGACCGACGAGGTTGAGGAACCAATCAAAATAGCCCAAGACCGGGGCTCCAGGGGACCCCAATACAAGCCCTGGATGGGGGTCTCTCGCTCTCTCTCTTGCCCTCTCGCCTCTTGCCCTCTTGCCTCTTGCCCACATCGCCCGCTCGTGCGCGGCGCCCGCCCCAAGCCGCCATGCCTGCCCCAAGCCGCCGCGCCTGTCCCAAGCCGCCGCTGCGCCAAGTTCATTTAATAAAAAGGCCTCGTGCGGTTTTAACAGCCACCAAGACTGTCTCGTGTTTCTTTGGGGTTTACCCATCCTTCGTGGAAGAAAGAACCCCCATTTTCGCGGGGGCCAGAGCTGGACCGCCAGGCCCCCCGCACATGCTCCCCACCATGATGACAATAGACTGAGCCTCTGAACTGTAAGCCAGCCGCAATTAAAAGCTTTCTTTTATAAGAGTTGCTGTGGTCACGGTGTCTCTTCACCGCAACGGAACTGACCAAGACAAGCAGTTAACTGTTGGGCCATCGCTCCAGCTCCAAGAGCTGATTTTGGTAGAAAAATAGTGGGTTCGACCCTCTCCGTTACAGCCAACGGCATCAGCTCTGCCACTTCTGCAGAACTGGGTCCAGGTGGAAACCAAATATCTGGTTCAGAATGAACTATTGTGTATTTGCTGTAAGAGAGAGATCATTAGATTTTCTTAAGACAAACTGGGTACCAGGGGCCGATTTTTATTTAAAGTGCAGATAAAAATCAGCTGCATTTTATCTTAAATGTCCAACTCCTTTTTTGTTCTCCCTTTATGAGCCCTCAATGCTGATGTTCTTTAATGCTAATAGCTTGCTTTCTTCTGAAGTTGGTGGCTCTTTGAACAATAATAAAGATAACCAGTGTTTATTTATTACCTCCCAGACATTATGTTAAACACTTTTTACTGCTCATCATCTCATTAAGCTCTAACTTCAACACTGTGGGAAGAGGTATTACTGGTCTCATTTTCATAGTAAAACTCAAAAAGCAAATCCAGATCTCAAGGCCAGGGTTTTTGTATAGTTTTACCTGGCTAACAAATGGGTAGACTGAGGCTCAGCCTCTGGCTGTATGATTTTATGCAACTACCACAAATTGTGGCAGACTCAGGTTGGAGCAATGATTCAATGTGAACCATTTCCACCCATCTCCACATCTCCAAACTTCCTTCACTGGGTCTAAAGCATGAACAGGATCGTTAGGCAACAGAATGAGCTAGATCAGATGGTGTGAAACGACTCCAGGTAGACTCGTCTACCACGTTAACTTTAAAGCGTTTTTAAAAATTTATCCTTCGTGAGGAGCCATGGGGGAGTTCCAAGGGAGGGCAGGCAGAACTTAGTGGTTTAAAGGGCTAAGGGGGGGTAATGGATCAGGAAGAGTTAAGCAGGAGTTGCAGATGGGAGGGCAGAGTAGAGGAGAGGACTCTTGGAAAGGTAAAGAACACTAAAGAATTTTTGAAAAACTTATGACATTAGAAGTTTCCTAAAGTAGACACACACATAGAGAAAGAATTCAAATGGCGCTAGCCTCCACTAGGTCACCCTATGACAGTGCCCCTACTAGATATACCACAGGTTAACAAATAAACACCCTAGTGCCAGGAATGGGGTACCTCTTTTGGAGCCATTGCTCAGGAATGTCTTTCACACCCCTAACCATTACAGGTTATGGCCATGGCTCTTGCTTACTCTCCAGAACTTGATCCTGAGAGCCTCTTGCCAAAGACACCATATATCTGAGTCAGAGAACACGGAGAAATCAAGCAGATACTCACCGGAAGCTTCGTCACTATAGATGCTCCATTTTGGGATGAGCTTTTAAAAAATTATTTATTTGTTTATTTTTGTACTGTGAAGAAATAGGACATTTTTGAGCTGACATTTTTGGTTCCTGTTTTTTTTATTTATTGTTTTGAGACAAGTTCTTGCTTTGTAGCCTACGTTGATCTCAAATTTTTATCCTTCAGCTTCAGCCTTATGAGTGTCAGGATGATAGGCGTGTGCTATTATGTCTAGCTCCATGTTTACTTTAATTCTTTCTATTGTTTTTAGTTATGGCCAGAATCCTCACATACTTGCCTAATGACAAAGTAAAGTATTTTAGCACTTTACTATAGGCCAGCCTGTCAGCCTGAGGTGATGTAAGACATGGCTCAGGAAGACACTCGTCCCCGGGGGCAGCAGCTTTCAATACGTCACATGGTATTCCAACATCTAAAGGCAGAGTAGCTACATCACCGAAGTCAGGCCTCCCTCTCTCTGACTTCCCTCTACTCTGGGGCCTCAAATGGAAACTGAGGAACACCTGACCTGCTGGTTATTGCCACCCACAAGGAACACCTGACCTGCTGGCTATATCTCCCCACAAGGAACACCTGGCCTGGTGAGACTGTTTCTTGAGCCCTTAGGAGTTTTGTAGCATTAGGGGATTCGCCTCTTTCTCTACATGCTGCCCAGTCAAGCATTCTCAGGGCTGGTAAGATGTTTTCTAGGATGTTCCTTGGCTTTTGTGCACATGTATGCACATATGTATGTATCATGTGTGTATAGTTAGCCCTCCTGTCAGTTTTGAATAATACAAGATTAAAAAAATCTGAAGTGCCCCCCAACCTAAAACTTTTTGAGTGTCATGTGGAATTCAGAGCATTTCAGAGTCCTGAATTTTGTATTAAGGATAACAGGTAGAGTCTATGCAGATAGTCTAAGATTCCAAACTTCTGAAATCTAAAACACTTCTTTTCCCAAGCATTTTAGTTAAGGATGCTCAGTCTGTAATTTCTCTTCATTTACTTAATTATCCATCACTACTGAGTTTACTTAAAGGTTGTGGTTTAAATTTTAAAATGTCTAATTGGTTCTTTTAGAAGTCACCTACTCATGATTCATGTAATTGCTTGTTTTAATTGTATCGTTTGTTTTTCCAAGTGCACGCATTTCAGTTATTGTTGTAATATCATTGAATGCTTATTTTATTTTTAAATATTTTATTTGTATTTATTTGTGTGTGTGTGTGTGTGTATGTGTACACGTGTCCATAGAACTGCAGGTGCTCATGGAGGCCACAAGAGGGCATCAGAGCCCCAGAGCTGTAGTAACAAGTGGATGTGAGCGCCCTGATGTAGGTGCTGGGAGCCAAACTCTGGTCCTCTGTAAGAGCAGTAAGTACTCCTAACTTCTGGCCTCTCTCCGGCTTCTGAATATTTTTTTTATACAGTGCAATATTATTAACAAGCTTATAAATG
This sequence comes from Cricetomys ansorgei, assembly GCA_026225945.1. Taxonomy (NCBI): domain Eukaryota; kingdom Metazoa; phylum Chordata; class Mammalia; order Rodentia; family Nesomyidae; genus Cricetomys; species Cricetomys ansorgei. The sequence continues at coordinate 65,885 of JAMJFZ010003624.1, forward strand.
GAAATGCTGTCATTTCATTGGTTCAGTTCACTGGATATTTCTCACAACATTAGTTTATTCACTTGCTTTGGAATGTTGATTTGAGAGCTAAAAGTGTGTGTGTGTGTGTGTGTATGTGTGCGCACACGCACATGTGTATGTATGTGTATATGCATGTGTGCACACGTGTGTGCATATGTGTGTAAACGTTTATCATGGATGTACGTGACTTTCTTGATTCTGTCTTCATCTTCCACCTCCTTCCTCGGCTCTTCAAGATTGATTCTTCAGGCTCCAAGCTAGGGAACTGATGGCTTAGAGCTCTTGTGTGTGGGTGAAACGGTCCAGAACTGATTCCTGCATTTATAGGTGGCCTCTGCTCCTCCTGCATTCCCAGACAGCATCATTACATCCATGGCCTCAGAGTTGGCCTTGCTGACTTCAAAGGTAACAGAAGAAGATGTCAACTCCAGGCATGGTTTATTTCAGGGGGTCTTACTTTGGTCTCCCTATGTCTTTGGGCACTGATATGATGTTGGAGCCCAGTAGACCTATGCCTTCAGCTCTTCAGCTGTTTTTAGGTTGTGCTACAATTATATAACAACAACAACAACAACAACAATAATAATAATAATATATGTAAATATATATTCCAATGTTATCTAAACAATGTAACAATATAGCCTGCTTTGTTTATATAGTTTGTGAGATTAAGTATTGTATCTTGTATGAGTTGAGATTTTGTATGAAATCACAGTTCCACCTTGTTAAAAAATCAGGTTTTGGGATTGGAAATGTGGCTCAGTGGTTAAGAGCACTGGTTGCTCTTCTAGAGGACTGGGGTTCAATTGCCAGCCCCACATGGCAGCTCACAGCTGTCAGTGATTCCGGTTCCGGGGGACCTGATGCCTTTTCTTGTCTCCGCAGACGCTGTGTACAGGTGGTGCACAGACACATATGCAGGCAAAACACTCATAGACATAAAATCAAAGTAAATGAACCTTTATGAAAAAGTTAGATTCTTTAGAATACTCATGCTGAAGGCGATACAAGGCAGTCTGTGTTATTTTTGGTCATATTTCTATCTTTTTGCAACCTAACTATTACAAATCACTGAATAGCTGGGCTAACAGAGTGTCTCTTTATCAATAAATCCCTTTCGCAGTATTTATAGGAGGAAAGTTTAAAGGAAGTCAACTTAAAGAGGACAGAAGTTATTCTTTCACAAAATAAGTGTTTCTCAAGTGAGCAAGACCAGTCAGCATTGAGCTTATTTTTAAAGTCAAGCGTGTGCGCTTTATCACCTTTGACGTCTCAGGGTTCAGTGCATGGGCTTCAGTTACTGTCTTCAAGGCCTGCTCACTTCCTTCCTTCTTTAAAAACCCTTTCTCACCCTTCAACCTTCCAACCCTCTGCTTCTATCCACCCTCCTATTTTTCTATATGAATGTCCTCAGAGTTTTCATTACTGACCTCTTCTTTTGCAGAGGGTCGTTTTTCTGTTTCATTTCATACACTTTCTCAGCAGTGTATCCTCACAGGGGTGAACCATGCTTCCCCCCTTTTATGAGCACACTGTGGTTTATGCAACAATAAATCCTACCGCATACAGATTTATTTGCTTGAAGATACACGGAATGGTTCCACGTAGGATCGCTGTTGTAAGTGAACAGAGAGCTTACACATCCACGATGTAAATTTACTTCACAGTGTGCTGGAATCCACACCCTCCAGGGCCATAGAGCTAATCAGAGAACTGTAGGGTTGGAAGGGTTACTAGGCACAGATGGTCCAGTGGTTTGTCGAGCCTTTTCTTATTTAGGGAGCACTGCGTTCCAAAAATTTAATTAAAAAAAAGACCAGAGGCAGGGATAATTCTGTCCTTGCTGCATGGCATCTATAGGGTAGACACAGACACACTCTGGTGCCTACATAGCCCTGCCACCATCTCCTCTGTTTCCTAGAACGTGACCCAGGATGTGACTGAAGGATCCAGAATGCAGGAAGTATATCTGAATATCTGTAATGTAGTCCAGGTTCCCAGACTGTACCCCCGTGGGGGAAAGCAGCTTGTCAAAGGCCACATGGATGGCCACAAAGCCAGATTTAGGCTGTACTGTTTACTGCTTCTGCCATGGCGTTCTTTCGTGTCCCTGAAGCATCCGTATAGATTTTTCTTCTAAGGACAAAAAATTACATTTAACCAAATCCAAATTTTTGCCAAGTGTTCCTTGCTTTTTATCTTATGCCTTGAGATGCTGCCCCCTGTGGTGAGACGTAACTGTCAGAGCCTGCTGCTAAAGGTACTTACGTGGTCCTCTGGGACAGGCTAACTCCTGAAGACACACGAGAACCTGTGGGCTTCTTTGAGCCTCCCAGAAAGTGTTTCATTGGTGTACACCAAAGAATGATCTTGTAGGAGCTGGAGAGACAGCTCGTCAGTTAAGAGCCTGTGCTACTCTTGCAGAGGATCCAAGTTCAGTTTCCAGCACACATGTCTTACAACTTCCTGTGAATTCAGTTTTAGGGAGCTCTGACCCCTCTGGCCTCCAGAGGCCCCTGCATTCACATGCACACAGCCACAAACAGACAGACAAAAACTAGACATAATTAAAAGAAACGAATAATCATGTAGCTTAGACCATCAATTCCTTCCAGTAACCATGAAGCCCCAGACCCAGGCCCGGTAGCCATGTCCTGACGTCTTTGCTATGACCAGTCACATGTCTGAACCGCCTGACAGTCTAGGAGGTAGTGTTAAGGGTTGTGTTCCTCAGAATTTCCACAATATTGAAAAGGTGACAGTATTAGAATTATTTTAAAAAGATTTATTTTTAAATTTTTATGTGTGTGTGTGTGTGTGTGTGTGTGTGTGTGTACACACATGAGTACAAGTACTCACAAAGGCCAAAGAGGGAGTTAGAGGTCCTGGATCTTGAGTTGCCTTTAGTTGCCAGCTGCCCATTGTGGGTGCTGGGAACTGAATTCAGGTCCTCTGTAGGAGGAGGAAGCGTTCTTAAGTGCTGAGCCAACTTTTCAGCACCGAGACTATTTGCAGATGAGTTTGGTTGAGGTTAGGAGAAGAAAAAATAGTTTGCCCGGTGTTGCACACAGTTCAGATGAATGGAAGCAGGCCCCGAATCCAGAATCTTTTGTCTTTGAATTTTGTATTCCTTGTGTCCTTTCAAAGGCAGACTCTTGGGCAGGACAAACCGCTGATCTGAGCCAGTCGGGTAGGTGTTATGTACAGAGATGCTTCGTTAATCTCATGTTACTGGGGAATGAGCTATTTCTACTTAAGTGAATATTTTATGTAATGAAGGCCTTCAGCACCAAAGCTTAACACAAAACTTACCCATTTTGAAGGGAACCTTTCTGGCTTGTGTTAGATATTTTTCTTCTTCGGTGACTTCCCTTGCCAGCCCCGTTTTCTCTGTGTTTTCCTGTCTTCTAATGTCGTCTACCATCTGTAGAACTGCTGCTACCCAGGCTCAGGGCCAGTGGAGTACGGACCTGGAAGCACATGGGAATCCTTCCAGTTTTGGAAATTGGAACTTGAGTTTGGGGTTCTATTGCTTATTGAAATGTGGATGGATTTAAGCCCTGGGGTATCTTTATGGTCAGGGAACCGTGGCTTCATCTTCATACCATCACGTGCCTCCACAGCAGATATTACTGGCTGGGTGCTGTGAGCACCTGCTGCTGAGTTAGTCCAACAGAGACTGCAAAGGCTGAGGGCGGGATAGCTGCTGCTCAGCAGAGCTGGAGGCCTAACTGCGTCTCTCTAAGGACTCTACTTCAACATTCTTGCGTTCCGTCATTTTCCTACATTTCAGTGGGTCTTACCACGAAAAAGGAAGTTAGCATCCTCGCATGATCCATTACTTTCGCTTCAGGCCTCCTGTTTTCCGTACGAAAAATCACACACAATTTTTAGCCGAAATAATGGAAATATTTGCCAATTGTCTGTCCAACTATTATTTTGTGATTACACTTTCTTTCTCACTGTGTTGCTTTCAGAACAGAAAGATGGAAGGCACAGCATTGGATGGGTGGGGAGATGGGGGAGGAGCTGGGAGGAAATGGAGGAAGGGAAACTTCATGATCAGAATACGTTGTATGGAAAAAAAAAAATATCAATAAAAATGTGTTGCTTCCAGGAATTAAAAATTAGTTCGTTTTCCTCCCACCTGCTCCTTTGCCTATTTCTTATCGCTGATTCTTTTCAAACTGTCCAACCCCAGTGACCATGGTTTTCTCCAGGCAAAATCGTCGCTTTCCCGTTTTCCCACTTCTTAGAAGTGTTCTTCTGGAACTTCTCCACCCCTTGTTCACTCTGGCCGGCTGTCGTCTGGGGATGCGCTGCAGTCATTCTGCAGACTCTCCTTTGTCTCCTGCAGGATGTGTGTCTTGATGCCTACCCCACCACCTTTCTCTTCCTCTGTTTACATCTCAGCTCCGGTAGAGCACATTTGTCAGTAGCTTATTAAGAAACCGTGAATGGGAAGTAGTTTTCGTGACCATGGGATTCTCAGTGTGTATGTGTTATTCTGTCTCCATTTTTTAAATGATAATTTGCCTAGGTATAAAATTCCGGAGTTCGGGTTTTAATTTCCCCCTTGAAGCAGTGGCTCCATTGACTTGCAGCTTAAGGGTGCACTGTTGAGAAATCTGAACTAATTATTTGTGGTTTTATGATTTCACTCTCTGTATCTCCCAACTATGCAATTTTGCAGAAAGGCTGTGTTAGCCATCTCTTTGAGTTCGACTTCCATCACCAAGACAAAATGATTTGAAGGTAGGAAAGACTTATTTTGGTCACAGTTTCACAGGTTTCGTTATGGCATTGTTAACTAGACTGAAAAACGGTCATGGTAAGCTCTGCAGATCACAACAGGAAAGAGGTGGAAAGAGAGGGAAGGAGGGAGGGAGGAAGGGGGGATGGAGAGAGGGATGGGTAGATAGATAAAGCTTGTAGGTGCCAAATAAGCTTTCTTCATACCCTTTGGGTCCCGCTGGGGCTACCATCTTGGGTCTTTGTCCATCAATTAATCCTCCTGGAAATATCTCAAGGACACACTCAGAGGTGTGTTTTCCTAAACTCTGAGCCTCTCTTAATCCAGCAAGATAACACTGAGGATGAGGCATCGCATGGTCAATAGGCTTTCCATCTGAGGACCTAACGTCTTAGTTACGGGAAAACTTCTGTACATTAGTATTTTGGTACTTAATCTTTTCTCTGTCTTCTGGAATTTTACCTCGCAGTTGCTTGACTTCTCGTTTGTTTCTGAGGAAGATATTCTTGTTATCAAATAATTATGCTCACATTTAAAAACTTCATTATGCATATACATTGTACACATTACTGTGCTACATAAGGACATTTTCATACAAACATGTAGTGTACACTGAGCACAGTTTCCGATACTCTCCTGCCTTCTTTCTTTTCCTCCCCTCCCATCGGTGTCCCTTATTCCCTAGACACTTTCTCTTCTACTGTCATTCATGTGTGGCTGGATGTGTTTACATAAAACCCAGAAACAAATGAGAGAGCGTATCTGACATCTGTGTTTCTGAGACTAGCCTAATTCATTTAATACGATCATCTCTAGTTACATCTGTTTCAGACGACATCACTTCGTTCTTTATAGTTCATTTTTTTCCCTGTTGTGGACATATCTATAAGCTGTCGCTGTCTTGGGGTTCAGGGCTTGAGAGGACCTGGAGCCTCACACTCTGGTTGTAAATATTCATCCATATTCATCCGTCCCTGTATGGCTCCCCCATCATCTGCTGAGATCCTGCTCATAGACCATCTATGCTTTATGTGCCTGTTTGCCCCTGCTGAAGCTCTGGGCTAGCGCTCTGCAGCTTTGCATTTGAGGAATAAATCTTCAGTTTCTTGACAAAGCAGTAATGTTTTAACTACGTTCTTAACAGATTTTAAACACATTCCCCTGTTTGCAGCCCAGCTGCCCTGTGCCTTCTGCATGCTGCTTTTGATTCCTAGTCTCTCAGGAGTCAGAGGCCTGAGCTGGACGGTCTCCTGTTGGCTTTCTTCTGCGAGCCCTTTCCTCTCTGCTTTACCAACTCTGATAATTGTATTTAATGTTTTCCAGTCTACAAATGTTGGCTGACATTTCTTTTTTCTACTGTGTATCTTCCCATCTCTCTTTTGCCTTATGGGACATTAAACGCACATACGCACACACCACATACCCCATTTTCTTCTTTTTTTTTTTTAAGTAGAACATTTGGAGGAATTAGAAACAAGCATGTTTAATGTTAATCTAATGTTTAATCAGAACCAATCTTTGAGTACTTATTGGAAGTAGCTTCACTTTTCATCGCTGAGCTTTGGCAGCCCACTAGAACGCTCATCCCAGCGCGTGAAAGAGTCTGTGGAAGGGTCTTCATGTGTATCATTTGTATCTGTACTGAGTGTTCCACAATAGTGGCACTGACATAAGTCTCCTCCCTCCCCTCTTCCCCCCTCCCTCCCTCCTCCCTCCCTTCTCCCTCTCTCTGTCCCTCCCCTTTCTTCCTCCCCCCTTCCTTTGGCCATATCACAGTGAGTCAGACAAGGTTCCTACCTCTCGAAGTTCCCGGTTTGCTTTCTCTTTGGACTTTCCCTTACCATGGTTAATGATCTTGACTATTTGATTGTTTTTGTTTGTTTGTTTATTTATTTATTTATTCAGCTCAAAATTTGTCATTGCTGTGACAATATCCCACAAATATCCAACAAAGCACTAGAAGGAAGAGAGCGTTTGTTTCTGAGTGGACATGGAAGGCATGGTGGTGGGAGCCTGCCGCGCTGTCACTTTGCAGCCACAGCCAGGAAGCAGAGGGCGATGAACGCTGGTGCCCACCTCACTTTTCCCTTCGTGGTCAGTCCAGGACCCCAGCCTGTGGAATGAGGAAGCACAAGTTTAGGGTAGATCTTCCTGTGTCGGTTCATTTAATCTAGAAACTCCTTCACAGACGTCCCGGAGGTTTGTCTCCTACATGATTCCAGGGTCTTTCAAATTGATAATGTTACCGTCACAGCAATGAAGTTCAGACTTCATATATGTAACACACATCTTTACAGATTCCCACTCTGCGGCTTGGTTAGAACAACTTCACGGTAGGTACTCCTGAGCACCCATAGCACAGACACGCTGTATCTTTGTGTTAGCCAGCAAGACCTTAGCAACCACACTTCTTTCCCTGGCATCTGAGTTTAAGGCTGATCTTGGCAAAACCAGACTTGGAAAATATTTCCTATTGTGATGACTGCTACCTTTCATTGTTCAAATAAAATCTTAAGCTATCCAGATGTAAAACCTTATTAGTTTGTTTGCTTCCTCTAATTTGTCCCTTCGAGTATGGCCTTTGCCTGGCAAGCAAGGGAAATCAAGTTTATTAGGCCAGTGTAGCAGGAAGAATAGCTAGATTCTGAGTATGGATGTGCACGGCCCTGGGGAATTTAAAATGCACAGACTCTGTAACATTAATTTATGCTTCTTTTTTACTGTCCTACTTTTGATCCATAGCTGTATTTTTGAGACGTAAAATAGTCAGAAAGGGACTTCTGAGCATGAAGGCGTTTAGGATCCAAGGACTTTAGAGCTGGAACAGAACATGGAGGGACTGAAACAAAATCCTGCCCAGGGGTGGGAATGCAGAAGGCAAATGGGGAACTTCAAGAGGTAGGAACCTTGTCTGACTCACGGCCAATGAGTGGCAAAAAAAAAAAAAAAAAAAAAAAAAGGTTAGGTAAAAGAAGGGGGGGATGGGGTGGGTTAAAGAGTATTGTTCAAGGATTCAAAGTGAGTGGCTAGCCTATCCAGACTTTCAGGTCTCTGGGGTTTGTATTACAAGTGCTCCAGTTGGGATGGGGACATCATGCACTTAGTAAAGTACTTGCTATACTAGAGAGAGCCCATGAATTTGGTCCCTAGCACCTACGGAAAAAGCAGGGTGTAGAGCTTTAAAATACTTTTTTGAGGTTATAATAAATATATTTACATTACTTCCCTTTCCCCCTTCTTCACTCCAAACTCTCTATTGCCGACTGTGCTGGGGTTAATCGGTGCAGACACACACCTCTGGGTATTCCCAGAGTATCCACTCTAAACTGGCACCACCCAATGGGTGGGGCTCCCGATCTGAATAAGAGAAGAAACTAAGCAGATCAGCAGCATCCAGGTCTCTCAGCTTCCTAACTGTGGACACAAAGCCACCAGCTGCCTCCAACACCTGCTGGGAACATGGCCCTATCACAACTGATAGTTCCTTCCAACTGGAACTGCAAAAGAAACCCTCACTTTCTTAGAAAATAGAAATCTAATTACTCTATCATATTTGAGATTTGGGCATTTTAAATAAAATTCATGCATCTTTTTCATAAGAAGAAAGAAAAAAGAAAAACCAGCATGTGCATTTGCAAGACCAGTCCTGGGGACAGAGACGGCAGGCTCACTGGCTAGCCAGCCTAGTGAATTGGTGAGTTTCTGGTGACAGGGTAGAGACTTCATCTCATGCCTGAGGGATGCCACCTGTGACTGACCTCTGGCCTCCACACCCATCTGCGCACACGCACACCAGTATACACACAGACCTATCCACACAGAAACATACACATGTTTGTACATACACTGAAAATCTCAAACTAATATCTCGAGAAGCATGCATTAGAAAAGAAAATGGCAGCCAGTTCCAATAATGAGAAATGGTGCCACGGATGAGGCTGTCTCCGCTGAGGGAAGCGGATCTCTTTAGAATGCTAGAGGATCTGCCTGCTGAGCAGACCCACAATTGGAGCGAGTAGGGCTTTAGTGCCTGCAGCCTTCCGATGTGTAATCTAATTACGCCCTCACTTCAGCTTAACTGGAGAAGAGCTTGCGTTTACAGTTCGCATGATCTTCCCGTGTTTTCTGCTGCTTATTTAACAACTTATTCCGCAGGAGAGGTTTGCTGCTTTAATAGCCCTTAAATTACTTATGGCAATTACCTGCATCACTTTGAACCCCATGGAAGTTATTAAAAATCTCTCATGGCAACTGTAAAGAAATAAGGGAATAGGTAAAGATGAAATTATGTCTGTTCCCCAAAGGAATTAGCTTGGAATGTGTTTGCATTTCTTTTATATGGGGAGATAAATGTAGCTCAAGTGGGGGTTAAAAAAAAGATCCTAACCTCTGAGGTGTCATTAACCTAAAAGCAGATGTATTTCATTAAAAACAATTCGTCTCACCTGAACAGAACGGTTCCACCTTTGTCCTCTTGAGTCGACTGGGATCCACTTTTATTGAGATTTAATAAGACCCTCCTGAGTCTCAGGCGCTGTACCAGTAATGCCTCATCGTCTAGTTCCTTAGATTTCCAAAGACCCTATCTATCCCACACACTTAACAGAGAAGAAGACTCCTGGTTTAGAGAGCTAAAGTGAAAAGCCGTGGGAATGACAGCCCCAGAGAGTAAGACTGTGGGCGTCTTCAGGCTTACCCCCAGGATGTTCCGTCACGTGCCACTTAACCCATGATGGACGTGCCCGAGAGCAGAGGTACTTCTGTGGTGTTGTGTAAGACTCAGAGGGTATTTGATGTCTCGTGGGTCCTATCTGATTGCCGAGATCCCACTGTTCCTCATATTCCTGTGGGCTAAAGGACTCTGCCGTTCCCTTAGGGAAACTAGAATACAGAGCTATAAATGATGTAAACACCATGTATTCATGTATGACATTCTCAAAAAGTATTTCAAAAAGCATATCCAGCCTGTGTGTGTGTGTGTGTGTGTGTGTGTGTGTGTGTGTGTGTGTGTGGTGAGGGACGGGAGAGTCCTAACCTTTGATGCTTTGCCCATCAAACTGTGGCCTGCAGGCAGGCAGCCTAGGCATCGTTTGTTCAAAAACCAGAACCTCAAGCTCCACCCCAGGCTGTGGAATCTACATTTTTATTTTTTAAGACAGGGCTTCTGGAACTTGCTTTGTGGACCAGGCTAGCTTAGAACTCACAAACACCCGCCTGCCTCTGTCTCCCAAGTGCTGGGACTAAAGGCGTTCACCACTATCCTGGCTTGGAATCCACACTTTAAACAAGATCACCAGGTGGTGTGCATGTTCACTGAGGACTGAAAAGCACCACCCTGATGTGTGGGCTTGTGTGAGGGACACGTTTTTCTTTTCTGATGAAGGTATTGATCGTTTGGAAGGTGGTTTAAGAGGATCTTTGTGCAGAAGAAAACCCTGTTCCATAGAGGTCATGATGCCCCAGTCTGCTCTGGGATCTGCCCCAACTAGCTAACCACAGGAGGAAGTGGCCAGTGTATTGGTGTGCTAGGGTGCTTCTTATAATGTGGTTTTTTTCCTTAGAGTACTTCACAGAGTTTTCAATGAATGTGATATAGGTGCATGCCTTCTGTGGTAAAGAAAACCCTCCAAATCCCCTAATCCCCAGGCTGGCCTTGAACTCACAGAGATCCTCTTGCCTCTGACTCCCGAGTGCTGGGATTAAAGGCGTGTGCCACCACTGCCCAGCTCCACTTTTGTTTTTTACCCTATCCTTCCCCCAAGTCTCCATCTCTAGCTCTGACTTCATTCTGAACAGGCGACTCCAAGAGTCCCATAGCCCTTCAAAGTCACAATACCCAATGCCCCACTCCCACCCCTGTTCCCTTCTCTCTCTCTCTCTTTTGTTTCTACCAGTGATCAGCAGCAGCGGTGGCATTCCAGCCAGCCCAGCCTGTCGTTCTACATGGCAGCTGCTAAGAGTTGGCCACTGTGATGGTTGTGTTCTTAGTTCCAAAGGGCGAAGGAACATAAATATACAGCGACACCCAGTGCTGTTATACGAGGAACACGTGTGTGGTTTCTTAGCACCAGTGGGTGATTGGTCTGCACGGGTAAGGTGGTTCGAGCATGAAGCACACACTATATTTCAGACTCTTAGCATGAGGATTTAAGATATTAAGATCTTTAAAGTTTTAATGACATACTGAGTTGATATGGTACTACCTTGGCCAGGTTGGGTTAAATAAACAACATTATTGAAATTAGTTTCACTTGATTCTTTGTACTCGTTAGAACACAGCTACTAGAATATTTAAAGTCATGTGTGTACTTGGCCGTATATTTCTGTACCCCTCCCTTGTTTGGGGTACAATAGAACCACAGAGGGAGGGGAAGCCTTCAAGGGAATAGAGGGGCTCTGGGGATTTCTCAGGCAATGAGAAAGAGTCTCCATGGGTTTCAAAGTGGATGAATTCACACCAAAAGGAATTAGAGAAAGCATTTTTCTTTCATTGCTAGCAATCGTTATTTCTGTTGAAGAAGACGGAACACTTCATGATGTATCTAACCAGAGAACCAGACAGAGTCATTTCCCCTTGCCGTGTCTGCTTGCTCTACTGTGGGGCTTCCTGACTTTCACAATGTCTCCTTGGAGACATTGTACCTGCAGGCTGCAGCATGAGACAAATAAAATTCATTTCCAACTCCAGATGAAGGGTTAAGGACAGTTCAAGGTTTGTTTGTGGCGTCTTGTTCTCTTTGCTAAATGGTGACTTAAAATCAATTATAATCAAATGGAAAGAGGCGAAAGTTGCTGATCCTAGAGGCTCTGGGGAGAGGAGGCGGGGCTGGAATTTCACTCTCGTTTTCGCCCCTGAGATAAGAGCTGGCACGTGTGAGCTGGGTTTATCGTGTGATTGATAGTTGTGGAGTGTGGAACATTTTCATGCCCAGGAATTTTCTACCAAGGTGCAGTCCAAGGACTCCGGACCTCCAGGCGGGAAAGCGGTCGTCCTCCGGTGTCTGCCTGTGGATCTGCTCGTTTCTCTGTTGGGGGAAACACGGGCTACTGCTGGGAGACTGACATCGATCTACTTGTGTCACTGCAAGTGGCGGCCTCTGGATTTACCTTTCGGTCCGGGGGAGGAGGGTTCCTCTGGTCTAGAGGAATGTAACTAGAAGCTTTACCTGCAGATCTAGAGCCAGCTCTGAACAAAGTGTGAGGTCTATTCAGAGGCAATCCAGTTATTTTCCTATGCCGAGCGCTGCCTGAGGTTGGAGAATTCAAAAGAAACACCACGGTCCCGTGGTTAGGTGTCTTTGTCCCTGTTTTGTGGGTGACCAAAGTGAGGTTCAGTGTCTACAGGTACCACAAGGAAGTGTGTGTTGCGGTGTTCCCCAGAGGCTCATGTATTCTTTTTAAAAAAAATGCATTTATTTATGATGAATATGTGTGCGGTGGTGGTGGTGCTTGTGTGTGAGGGGGTGAGGGGGATGGGCATGTGTGAGGTTGAGGTCAGATGGCAACTTTCAGGAGTCAGTTCCCACTTTTTGCTTTTTTGAGGCAGAGGCTTTCTTATTTTCTGTCCCCATCAGTGTGCTCCAGGCCAGCCACCCCCAGCATCTCTCCCTGTGCAGTGTGCTCCAGGCCAGCCACCCCCAGCATCTCTCCCTGTGCAGTGTGCTCCAGGCCAGCCACCCCCAGCATCTCTCCCTGTGCAGTGTGCTCCAGGCCAGCCACCCCCAGCATCTCTCCCTGTGCAGTGTGCTCCAGGCCAGCCACCCCCAGCATCTCTCCCTGTGCAGTGTGCTCCAGGCCAGCCACCCCCAGCATCTCTCCCTGTGCAGTGTGGTCCAGGCCAGCCACCCCCAGCATCTCTCCCTGTGCAGTGTGGTCCAGGCCAGCCATCTCCCCAGCATCTCTCCCTGTGCAGTGTGGTCCAGGCTGTGCAGCCAGCCCCCCAGCATCTCTCCAGGCCAGCCACCCCCAGCATCTCTCCCAGTGTGCTCCAGGCCAGCCACCCCCAGCATCTCTCCCTGTGTGTGCTCCAGGCCAGCCACCCCAGCATCTCTCCCTGTGCAGTGTGGTCCAGGCCAGCCACCCCCAGCAGCAGTGTGGTCCAGGCTAGCCACCCCCAGCATCTCTCCCTGTGCAGTGTGGTCCAGGCCAGCCATCCCCAGCATCTCTCCCTGTGCAGTATGCTCCAGGCTAGTCACCCTCTAGCATCTTACTTTTGACATGGGTCTTGGAGATGAAATTCAGGTCCTTAGTCATGCTTGTGACACTAGTGCTTTTACTCACTGAGCCACACCCACCCATCCAGGCTCATTTACCTGAATACTTGGTTCCCAGCACACACACACACACACACACACACACACACACACACACACACACACACACCTTTTATGAGAAATATGTTTGTAACCAAGTCTTAGAAAAAGTCAAAAATTAAAAAAATAAAATTAAAGGGAATTTTATTATCAGCTGCTTGCTTTCCCTAAAACAGCCATGGTCTGTGCATCGTGTGAGGCCAACAGGGCAGATCGTCTGAAGAATCTATGAGGTATGCTTGTTCAAGACTGATGCCAGCCCCTGGTCCCTCAAAGCCCACACTGTGAGCTTAGCAGCTGATCTTGAATGCTTCTCTGCATCATACATGCATCCTGGGAAGGAAGAGGGTACTCAGAACCTACCGAGGATGTCTTTCTGGGCTCCAAGATACATTTAACATCTTGAGGTGTCAACAGAATGAGATGCAAAGAGCAGCAAACCAGGCCAGGAAGGCACAATGGCTTTGCAGAGGACAATGTTGCTTAAGGTGGGGGTTACCTCAGGGAGAGGGTTGTCTTAAGTTGTCAGAAGTAACCTGCCCAGCCTGGGTCCAGATTCAGAGCCTTACTCTACCCTGGAGGGTTTTGTTACTCCAGAGGATGCTCTGAATTTCTCTGTACCTCCCTTTCCCTGTCAGTGAATAAGGGGCCTGTTGGACTTGTTGGATAGATCAGCTAAAGTGTGGAGAGATGTCGGGAGAACTTCCTGAGAATCCAGATCAATACTGTTCATGAAAATAGAGCCCACTTTGAAGCCTTGAGCTCACAAAGTCTCCATGCTGCTAAGACGAGTTAGAACAACACACACGAGGTTAAACATCAGTTCAGGAATTTTTTTCTTCCCTTGGTTTGTTTTCTTTTTCCTCAGAAAGTTTGATGATAAGTTTGGTTGTTAAGAAGATGTTTTCCCATAGTGCATTTGGGCATATTTGGGATTTCCATGAAAAAGAGACATGAGAGATTTAATGGCACTGCCCTCTGTTGGTTGATAGCTAATCAGCGTCCTCTAGCCTTCTGCTAGATTCACAGGGCTTGTGTTCCTTTCTGACTGCCCACTGTGCTAAACTGAGCCCTTTCTCCGGAGCATCTCTTCTATTCAGGAGCTTTCCTCCTTCCACCCAGGCTTGATGCGCGCAGTGTTCACCCACCCCAACGCCCAAAGCCTTGCTCGTGAGTGCTTGAAGCACGCTAAGTAGCTAGATGGTATTTGAATTTTGGATACAATGCCTTGTCCTAGGGGAGAGTCTAATACTATCTGGTTTTGGTCAAGTCATTTAAAGGAATCTTTATCAAGTTTATCATGCTTTATTAAATATGATATAACTATTAAATAACATGGTTAAAAGGAGTAAAATTTCAGGGCACATGTTTGGTGAAGCAGCAGATAGATAACCTCCCAGCACCCAGGTGTACCCACAGAGACCTTATTTTTCTTTGCTTACGCCTATATTCCTTTGTTAGCTTCTCCTTTGTCTCACTCCTTCTGCTGGATTGAGGTGGGGTTCTCATGGCTACCTAACCTCAGCATGCATCCTATCATCCCTGTGGTAGCTCCCTTACAAACCCAGGCTTAAGTCAGGCTAATGCCAGCCAGCTGGAAAAGATTAGCAGTCTTTGCCTTTTGCTACATTAGGGGATCTCTCTCAGGAATGCTGGCCTGAACTGTCCTGGTCAGAGATACTGAGTGACATGCCTGTTGTCCAGAATTAGTGCCTATGGCCCCACACTCCCAATGAGGACAAAGAGATGCCAAGTGACCTTGAACCACTGCTAACCACGATGTAGAAAAAAACAGCAAACAAACAAAAATCCAAGGCTCAAACCACCCATTTCTCAGTCTAGCCTCAGAAGACGGCTGTTACTCCTAGCATGGTCCCAACTGAGGGCTCTGAGAGAAGAGAGAGGTTGAGGTGCTTCTGAAAGAGGTGCTTCCTGGCCCTGACTGTTGAGGAGAGGAGAAAATGTCTTTTCCTTTAGGTAGGCTTAGTGGGGTGGGATCAAAGTGCATCCCTTCTGAAGATTAAGAATTTTCGAGCAGATGGTATTTCATTTCTCATTGCTGCGATGATGTCCCCTGCCGCCTAGGAACTGCCTTCTTTCTCCTGTTTCTGGGTGGTAAAGAAGGGAAGGTAAATGTGACCTCCCAAGAGACAGTCATTATTATGTCACCAACCAGGCTCCCAGCTCAGTCGAGGACACCAGCAGCAGATAGCATTGGGTCCTGGAAATAGTCCCTGGAGAGGCTGACATAGAGGCTGACATAGAGGCTGAGTTCTTCTTCCCTAGAGAGTTGTGCTCTGGGGCCCTATAGGAGCATTGACAGGTGGCTGTCATAGAAAGCAGCCGTGGCCAACAGCAAAGGGCTGAGAATGGCAATTGAGTAGAAAAGCAGGATCCTCAACCTTACCTGCTCCTACAAACTACAGAGTGGAGGTGGGGAAGTGCTCCAGAAACCAGAGCTCTTGTCCTTGCTCAGAGACCAGAGCTCCTGTCCTTGCTCAGAGACCAGAGCTCCTGCCCTTGCTCAGAGACCAGAGCTCCTGTCCTTGCTCAGAGACCAGAGCTCCTGTCCTTGCTCAGAGACCAGAGCTCCTGTCCTTACTCAGAGACCAGAGCTCCTGCCCTTGCTCAGAGACCAGAGCTCCTGCCCTTGCTCAGAGACCAGAGCTCCTGCCCTTGCTCAGAGACCAGAGCTCCTGCCCTTGCTCAGAGACCAGAGCTCCTGCCCTTGCTCAGAGACCAGAGCTCCTGTCCTTGCTCAGAGACCAGAGCTCCTGTCCTTGCTCAGACATCAGAGCTCCCGTCCTGGCTCTGTTTCAACAGTTGGAGTCCCTACCTGCTCTTGCTCTGAGTGACAAGATGGTGTCTGAGAAAAATGTAAAATGTAACAGAATAAATTTTAATGATCAAAAGAGTTCCCCAAAATTATAAGCTATGATCAAACTTCCATGAAGAGATCTGCTCTCCAGTGAGGAGAGATAAAGTAGTTGAAAAAAATTAAATAATTTGAATCTATATTCCCACATTGAGTGCAGACCCATCAGCAAATTCGTCATGGTCACCAGGAAAGGGGGCTGTGGAAATGAAAGACAAGAGCACCTTGAGATTTTAAAAAAGAATTTATTTATTTACTAATTTATTTGCCCTGTGTGTGTGTGTGAGCATGTGTGTGTGTAAACATGTGTGTGAGCGAGCAAGTATGTGTGTGTGTGTGTATGCATGTGTATGTGTGTGAGCATGTGTGTGTGCGTGTGTGTGAGAGAGAGAGTGTGTGTGTGTGTGAGAGAGAGAGTGTGTGTGT
Organism: Cricetomys ansorgei; assembly: GCA_026225945.1. NCBI lineage: Eukaryota > Metazoa > Chordata > Mammalia > Rodentia > Nesomyidae > Cricetomys > Cricetomys ansorgei. The sequence continues at coordinate 82,272 of JAMJFZ010003624.1, forward strand.
GTGTGAGAGAGAGAGTGTGTGTGTGTGTGAACATGTGTGTGAGCAAGCATGTGTGTGCGTGTATATGCATGTGTATGTGTGTGTGCATGTGTGTGTGCGTGAGCATGTGTGTATGCATGTGTGTGTGCGTGTGTGTATGTGTATGTGTGTGTGTGTATATGTGTGTGTGCGTGAGCATGTGTGTGTGCGTGTGTGTGTGCATGTGTGTATGTGTATGTGTGTGTGTGTGAGCATGTGTGTATGCATGTGTGTGTGTGTGTGTGTGTGTATGTGTGTGTTATGCTGAGGGTATGCAGGCCAGTGTGTACAGATGCAGAAGCCAATGACTTCTACCATTATCTTCCTTGTTTTTAAACTTTTTAAAATTTTTTTGAGGTTTTAATAGAATTATATCATTTCCTTTTCTTTTCTCCCTCCACACACTCCCATATACCTGCTTTGCTCTCTTTCAAATTCATCTCTTTTTTCATTAGTTTTTGTTACATGCGTATATGTATATGTACATACATATATATTCCCCCCAACATATTTTCAGTCTGTATAATGCTACTTGTGTGTATGTTGTTAGGGATGAGAATTTGGTATTGAATAACCAGTTGTGTTCTTCCCTGTGGAAGACTACTTCTCCCACTCTTGGCATTCCTTGGTCGTCATGGGCTTCCCCCATCTGCTTTGGCATGCCTATTGATTGTCCTTGTTCAGCTCATGTTTAGGCAGTAATGTGGGTGAGACTTTATGGGTGTAGTATCTGACATTACTAGGAGACACAACCTCACAACAAAGTCTCCAGTCTTCTGGCTCCTACAATCCCTCTGCCTCCTCTTCTGGAATGTTTCTTGAGCCTTAGGTTTTCGAGTTGATTTGTGGGTGTATTCACTTGGACTGGACCCCACAGCTCTGCGTTTTTATTGGTTGTGGTATTCTGTAATGGTCTCCATCTGCTGAAAAGAGGAGTTTTCCTTGGTAACTTGTCTGTGGATAGAAGGACAAATATTTAACATGCAGTTAAGGATTGTGCTAGTTTAGTAAAGTGGAGATTGTAGGGTCTCCACCAATACCGATTACTTCACTAGCCCTGGTTGGCTAGGTTTCCAGTACCGGCATGATTTCCCTAATGGTGAGAGGGTCTTAAGTCCAATTAGAGAGCTGCTGGTTACTGCTCATGTCTGCATGCCATTACTGCACCCACAGGATTCAAATGCCATTCTGGTCATTGTTGTGGTTCATAGGGATCATACCTAGGTAGAACCGGTGGCTACTTCTCTCTTTTGGGAGCTTGAAAAGCTTTATTTTTTGAAACAGGATTATCAGTGAACCTTGAGCTCACTTATTGGCTAGATTGGACAACCAATTAGCGCCAGGGTTCTTCTTATCTCTGTTCTCTAAGGGCTGGGATTACAGATTTGCCACCATATCTGGCTATTATATGGGTGCTGGGGAATTCCACTTCAAATACTCATGCTTATGCAGAAGGTGCTTTACTGACTAAGCCGCCTCTCCAACCCTGGGTATATATTTATTTTCTACAGGGACATCTACCTTCCTGAGCTCTTGACAGCTATGACTAGGGTCTGTTTGGCTTCTAAGGCACCAAGTGGTACCTTGTCTCTGATTTGACTTTGGCAACTTCAGCTACAAGAGAAATCAGAAGGTGTGAGATTCCTGGAGTCTGCATAACTGGCTACAGGCTGGTGTCCCATGGTTCTGCTCAGAAGAGCACTGGCCAGACCATGTGTAGGGTCAGTAGGATCACCCAGGACGTTGCTTGTGAACACTAGTCATAGCTTTCATGGTTTCCTGGTTCTGATCCAAGTTCCTTTCTGCCCTTCTGCAGCCCACAGAATTTTATTTGTCTCCATGACTGCTTTGGTTGAGAACACTTCCCCACGGTACCCAAACCCAATGAGCATCCCCTGTAGGCGCCTCTTCTGGCTGCTTTGCCTGTGCTGTCACAAGATTAGTCTGCAAGGTGTTAGATGATTAAAGACCACAAGGTGGCAGCAGAGGACTAGTTTGGCCAGCGGTCCTTTGCTTGTGGAAGCAGGAAGCCCTGAGCAGTGGTATTTCCTTTGAGGAAGGTTACAAGGAAAGGAGGCAAAGCCAGCATTTTGGAAACCTGGGATATACGTGCAAACAGGTGCAGACAGATTTGGGAGGATATTGGGTTTAGGCTTGAATAGACAGATTAGTAATCTTGCACTGAGTATTTGTTCTGTGCAGGCAATGTACTTAACTTTCAGACTTCTGTATGTTCCCTTTCTTAGAACATCCCTGAAATTATTTATATTTCACTTATGAGGACACAGAAGCTCAAATGATTTAAATTCCCAGCCCAAGTTCACACAGTGACTAATGGGTGGAATTAGGACTAAGAGCCAGGTCTGTCTGACTTCCAGTCTGAGTTCTGAACTGCTGTGTTACACAAGTGTTGTTACACAGAGGTTCTCAGAATGTGGCTCATGGGACTCTCGGTAGTTTTTAATTACATTAATTTAGTGTATGCGTGTGTGTGTGCGCACGCACGTGTGCAAGAGAGAGGGAGAGGGAGAGGGAGAGGGAGAGGGGAGAGGGAGAGGGAGAGGGAGAGGAGTTGGGTGGAGCTTGCATGGAGGACAACTATTTGAGTTAGTTCTTTCTACTCTGTGGGTCTGGAGGATTGAGCTGAGGTCCTCAGTCTTTGGTGGCAAGCATCTTTACTTACTCCAACCATGTTTTGATAGCAACTTTTGATGCACTTCTGATGTTTTGAGAACTCAGCTTGGTGTCGGCTGCTCCTTGGCTCTGGGCGGGGCTTTTCACAACACAGTCACTGTTCTAACCTGGCAGGGACAGCCCTGAAGGTATGGAGGGGGCAGGGATTCGGGGTCACACAACCTCCTACTTCATTTTACCTGTGTGAGGGGAAAAAAGTCTTTGTGGAACTTGGAAGTTTTCTCTTCATTAACATGACAAACAGGCTCCTTCCATCCAGGCCGGCTGGGTGAGGCTGGCCTGGAATTCAGAATCTCCTTATAAATAAAGTCTCAGCTTTAAGCATTAACAAAAGACATAAGATCTTTATGGCACCATTCGTTTCTGAGCTTGCCAATTCAGCAGCCAGCGAGCCGCTTCTAGCCCTGCTCCCACTGCTAATTATGGAACTGTATCCCGATGTGTGGCAGCTCTGGATCTTAGCAGAAGCTGTTCTTAATCTAAAGATGTTACAGGATTTACAGGACTGGAGGAAAAGACAGTAAATTGTTAATCTGTTGCTCTAGCCAGGGGTTTCTAAGTGACGTTAACTGGTTTCCTGCTGCTGTTGGTAATTTGCTTAAACTTTGAAGTGTGAGCACGTTCTTTTTCAGTAAGAGGGGAAATAATAAATGCTCTTCTGTTAACACTCCCTTCATTCTGGGAGATGAACACAGTGGAATGAAAGTCATGAGCCTGAAGCTCCTGGTGGAGCTGGAAAGTGCTGGCTGAAGTTTTTGTGTAGCCTTTTGAAGCAAAAGAAAGTCATGATAATTTTCACTTTCTTCAGTTAGAATTTGCGATTCTATCTGCAGGAGAAGGGCAACCCCTTTGCAGAGGCTACGGAAGGATATTAAGGACAGGGGGTTGTTTTAGGTGTTGGAGCTGCCTTTGACATTCTCATTTACATACCTGCATTAATATGTGCCGAGCCCACTCTTCATGAGCTGATCCTCCATGGGAGACCTCTCCTTCAGCGCCCATCTCTAGCTTTGAAACCAGAGGGTAGACTGTCTCTACGTAGCAAAGAAGCGCCAACTGATTTTGAGTGTTTATTCAGACAAACATGGAACTGATGGCCTCGAGAACTCTCTGTGCTGAATCCCGGATGTCCACACCACCGTGGCTCCTGGATTTAGTCAGTTTTACTATGATGAGACCAAGTACTTAACAGAGCAACTCAGGAGGAAGGGTTATTTCTTTCTAGCTGCAATGACAGAGATTTCCAGCCAATCTTGGCTCTGCTGATGCTGGGGTCATGTTGAGACAGAAGATAGCGGCAGTGGAGCCTGTGTCAGAGGCTGCCCATGTTGTGGTGGACAGGGGACACAGGAAAGCTAGGACGGAAGCCAGGTACAACCATCAAAGACATGCCCCAGTGACGTACTTCCTCCAATTGGGCCCCGCTTCCCGAAGTTTCCAGAATCTCTCCAAATAGCCTATTAGATGGGAACCACAGACAGGAACTTGTGAGGGACATTTTAACGTGTGTGTGTGTGTGTGTGTGTGTGTGTGTGTGTGTGGTGTGAGTGTGTGTGTGTGTCTGTGTGGTGTGCACGAGTGCACATGCATTTGTATACATGCCTGTGGATGCCAGAGATCTGTGTCAAGTGTCTCTGTTGATTACTCTCCACCTTATTTTTTTGCAGCAGGGTCTCTCTTACTGAGTTTGGAGCTCAGAGATTTAGGTAGGCTAGCTGGCCAGTGAGCTCCAGTGATCCGCCTATCTCTGCTTCTTCAGTGCCACTGGGCTTGCTATGTTCCTAGGCCTACTTTGTAGTCTTTAGATGAGCCAATGTCTATTCTGCTCCTGACAACATCCTGGTTTCTTTCTAGAGAACAACCTGCCTGTTTTAGGGAGAAAAAAAAAAAAAGAAAAAGAAAAAAGTAGGTCCTGTTCCCCCACACTTTTAAGACTCTTAGAATGATCCTCGGGGACTCCTTCTCGGCTCTGGTGTAGCCTGAGTTCAGCTGATTGAATTTTCTCTCCCAAAGCCTTGACTTTGAAACAGAATAATGGAAATGAGAGTGGTTAGGACCCCTGTGTCTGTCAGCAACGGCCAGTGGAGGGACAGGCGGTTGATGGGATGCTGTTGTTGTACTTGGTGGAGCGGTTTCCTGTCTGAGAGCTACAGTCTGGATCTCCAGCTTCCACAACCGTCTACGGACTACGGTCATCTTAGATGTATTCCTCCTATGCTCGGTTATGCTCGGTGAAGCCTGGGTTATATTCACGCTCTCAATCATGATGTCTGAACTGGGAAGGGAGGTTGCTTTCTCCAGAGCATCCTAAACATTTGACCAAGTTACAAGTGTGGGGGTTCAAGTGCACACCCGAAGTCCTCACTGTCCCTCTGTTGCTACGGAGAAACTCATATAATAGAACGCTGACTTTCTCCTGACCTTGCCGTTGGATGGTTGTGCCTTCTAGTCTCCCCCCTCTCTCTCTTTATCTTCTTCTCCCAGTTTAAAAGGTAGGGACTGCACCGTTCTGAGTTTAAGACACAAGCTACACAACCTTTTTTGATCTTTTTCTCCCTAGGACAGAATATCGGTTACGCAATGGTTTAGATCCATTTGTTGATGTTTTTTAAGCCGTTAGTGAGTGAAATTTCCTTCAAGAAGGACATCATATGTTTTACTTTTGTGTTTCCAGGCTAGTTGTTAATTTTTTAAAATCAAAACATTTAAAAAAATGTATATTTCTATTTTTATTTTGTGTGTGTGTGTGTGTGTGCACGCGCGCGCGCGTGTGTGTGTGTGTGTGTGTGTGTGTGCATGTGCATGTGCCACGGTGCACAGGTGCTGGTCAGAGAACACCCCCTAGGAGTTGGTTTTCTCCTAACACCACCTGGGTCCTGGGAATCACACTCAGATCATCAGGCTTGGCAGCAAGTGTCTTTACCCACCGAGCCATTTCACCAGCCCTAACATGTTTTAAAAAATAATTATGAACACACCAATTACTGGGCTTCACTGTGGTAGTCCCATACATGCATTCATGGTGAAATGACCATGCAGATGTTTAATTTTATGTTTTATTGTGGGATGGAGAATGGATCACCCATGAGTCTGGCTCTCTTCTTCTGACTATCCGGTATGATGGTTCATACTGATTGCCATCTTGACAGTATCAGGAATCACACAAGAGACGCCTCTTGCCACACCCACGAGGGCTTATGTAATTAGGCTAGACTCCGAGCATGCCTGTGAGGCCTTATCCTTATCTAGATGAGGTTAGCTGAGGTGGGAAGGCCCACCTGCACTGTGGGAGACAACATCCCCTGGGCTGGGAGCCTGGACTGCATAGGAAGGAGAAATGGGGTAAAGCACCGCTACCCACCCTTCTCCGCTTTCTTACCATGCGGAATGTGGTCAGCTGCTGCTCCCTCTTGAAGTCATGACCCCATGCCTTGGGACTCCACACTCTTGAACTGGATGCTAAAATAAAACCTTCCGTCCTACAGCTTTTGTCCAGGCATTTTGTCATCCCAACTAACACATCCCTGCTTTAGCACTGGGAAGGCGATACTGACAGTTCAAAGGGAAGTGAGGTTCGTGCTGGTGAAGATCACTGGAACTTACTCCTTGCAGACACACCTAGGCACTGGGGCTTTATTGCTCCCCCCCATCGAGAGGTGGCCTTGATTTCCCTGTCATTGATCTGGCCTATGACTTAGTTTGACTAAATGAACGTATTTAAAGTGAAACTGCGAGACTTCTGAATCTAGCCTCCAAGAGCTTTGTGATTGCTTTATCAATTCGCTGGCCAGAGTCCACCATGAAAAGCATCTCTGCCCAGCCTGCCATAGCCAGAAGATCGTAGCACTGCCGCCAAAGGCAGCACCAACTGTGCGGATGGGGCTGTTTCCGAGCATCCCTCCTGGATGAACAGCCAGATGATTGGTGCTGCCTGAGCAAGTTTGCAAAGCCCAGCGGCAGCAGCGCCTGCCCAGATGCTCTCAGGCCCGACTGCAGAGCTGTGGACAGATGAATAGTGGTTGTTTTAAGCTGCTGAATTTTAGGTGGTTTATTATGCAGCAAAGAACTGATGGGAATTGATAAGTGGAAGAACAGGGGTTCACTGTCTCCCTAATACTCTCCATTCTTCATAGTTGGGAGTATTTGCCCCTGGTGCTCTTTAATGGTGCTGCCTGTGGGGAGGGGGGGATGATCACTGTTAGTCCCAGACTCTTTGCTGCTTGGCTTAGTTTGCTACGGAGTCCGTAACAAAAGATCACAGGCTGGGTGGTTTAACTTTACAGAAATGAACTTTCTTGTAAATTTTGGAGTTTAGAAGTCCTGACACTAACATGGCAGACTTGATTTCTTTTCTAAGACCTCTCCTTGGCATATATATATATATATATATATATATATATATTCCTCTTCTAGTGTCTTCTCATGGTACTTAAACAATGATTGTGACTTGATTTACTTTTCTTTAAGGGCACCAAAAAATGAGTCAGATTCCATCTTGTTGTACTGTAATTACCTTTGTTAAGGAGGGGTGGGAATTGAGATAGGCTCTTACTATGTAGTCTAGGCTGACCTTGAACTCATGAACCTCTGACTTCAACCTCTCAAGTGTGCAGGTACGCTACTGTACCTAGATCACAATTACCTTAAAAAGGCCCGTCTCCAAAGACAGGTACAACTTGAAGTACTAGGGATGAGGATTCAAACATCTAAATTTGAGGGTATGTAATTTGTTTCATGGTATGGGGGTGCCTGAAGTTTGGGCATTAGCTTGTTTTAGTAGCCACTTCCTATTGGTTTGCCGAACTGATACTATCAAGCTTGGTGTTACTGACAATTAAACGACCAGGATCATTCTGAGCAGCTTCCTTCCAGGTTTGCGGGAATCAATACAACATAGGGAGTGTACAGACCCATGTGATGCCTACCACAATCTCACTGCAAAATGCAAGAAGGACGAATTGAGGCGGGAGGAGCCCATCCTTGTATGGAGGTCACCACAACCCGGGGCTGACACTATTGCATTCGTAGTAGGGAAACATCTAAGTAAGAAGCGTAGATTTCCTCTACAGTAAAGGATAAGGGTAGTGATGTTGCTTTTACTTTCAGTAAAGGAAGCAAACTCACATGCACTTTCAGAATTATCGCTGGCATGTCAGCAGGTAGCCAGCCCATCAACGCAGACAGTGACAGGATGCGCATGTGTGTGTATTGGCTGTTGGCCTTTGTCAGTCAATACATACACAGCAATGGAGGAATTGAGTTGCTAGGATCATCTAGATTTCTAAGGAGCAATCAGTTAGTATTTATTGAACGTTCACTGCCTGTGAAACCTTGTATAACAGGCTGTGAAGAAAGATTCCAGTCTCGACTCTTGCTGTGTAAATACTTTCTGAAACATCCGAGTCAACATTCCTGCCTAATTAAGTCTCAGTTAGCTTGTAAGGCTGAGCCTGATGGCTTGGCTCTTCTGCAGCCCAAGGGTGTTAATTCTGAGTTCTAGTGATCACTGGGAGAAGGCTGGAATTAACTGTAGGAAGATGACTGGGCTGCTTGTCAATGGATCCAGTTCATTCTATTCAAAAGGCATTTGGTGACAGTATCATGGGGCCAGAGAGATGGATCGGCGGTTAAGAGCACTTACTGCTCTCCCAGAGAACCCAAGTTCAGTTTTCAGTGGCAACGTCTGGTGGCTCACAGCCACCTGTAACTTCAGCCCCAGGGTATTTGACACCCTCTTCGGGACTCTACAGGCATTTGCACATATGTGGCATAAACAGAGACACATGCATACACACAATAAAAATAAAAACAATATTATAAAACTCTTATGACGGATGCCAGATTTGGATTATTATCCTAAGATCTACAGAAATGACCAAGCCAAGACTCCTGTGCCAGACAGCATAGAACCTGGTGGGTTATTTAAGGACTCCACCTAGAAACTGCACATTCAAGTGAATTTCTGAAAAACCACAGAAACTGCAGCTTGTATGATTAGAAAGACAACTTTACCCAAGACAGCCTGTATGGTAAGAAGCAGTTTATGGGTTATATATGAAATCTTGTATTATGTGTAACTCTATATAATCATCAGTCATATTGGTCCGGTGTCGACGCCACTTGCCTTGACGATATACATGTAGAAGTGGATAGATACCAAGTGACCTGTATGCAGAAGCATACTGGGCAAGAGAAGGGTCTTTGTGAAACTTTCTGAGATGCATTCCTAGGACAAAGGCCACAGGAATGGGTACTGGTATGACCTTTCACATTGGGAATGAAGGGCTGGGGAGATGGCTCAGTGTTTAAGTGCTTGCCACCCAAGCATGAGGACCAGGGTTCAGATCCCCAGAAAATCATGTAAATGCAGGGTAGGTGTCAGGGTGGTGGCAGTTTACATATTATTCCAGTCCCAGAAGTCAGAGACAAGGCTTCTGAGCAAGCTGGCTGACAAAACTAACCATATTGACAAACTCTGACTCAACGCATAAGGTGGAAGAGCAATCAAGGATAATTCTTGACATTAACCTCCATCCTACACACACACACACACTGAGATTTACAGCAGGTATTCATCATTCATATTGGCAGCCCCTGGAACCCAGAAGAATCACTTCTGAGGCTGGCATGAGCTATGGCACCCAGTGACACAGATGAAATGACTGTGAAATAAAATCATCCCAGAGCACGTGGCATCTTCCATTGGGAGAGACTTTTCTTTGTAGGTAGACTAGCTGGCCTCTGTGGGAGACTGCATAATACAGCATTCTCATGGGGCAGCTGCACATTCTGGCATTTTGAGCACTTCTCCAAGACAATTGTCCCTCCTGCCCATTCTCTTTGAAACGATTGGATGAAATAATGTGTATGAAGCATTGATGACTTAGAAGCCTTTTGATGAGTCTTAATTACTTTTCCCTCTCTGACTTGAAGCTACCTTTGGTGCTTTAAAAAAATAGTGTGTGTGTGTGTGTGTGTGTGTGTGTGTGTGTGTGTGTGTGTGTGTGTGTGTGTGTGTGTGTGTGTGAGTGTGTGGTGTATATATGTGTGTATGTGTGTGTGTGTGTGTGTGTGTGTGTGTGTGTGTGTGTGTGTGCCATATGAGTATAGTACCAAAAGGAGCCAGTAGAGGGTGTCAGAGCCCCTGGAGTTGGAATTACAGGCAGTTGTGAGCTGTATGTGGGTGCTGGGAACCCTATCAGTCCTCTGGTAGGGCAGCAAGTGCTTTCAGTCACCGAGCCGTCTCTATAGCCCTACCTTTGTTGCTTGAGTGTGCCACTCAGTGACTGGGCAGGCACAAACAGATCATGCAATGTCCTCCCCAAATGTGCATCTTCAATAGATACAAGATGAGAAAATTTTTCCTTCCTAGTACTTTTGTGGTGGTTTACTTAGGGAGCATAAGAAATGTCCAGAGAGAATTGAATTCCACATCTCTCTGATCTTATCACCCAAAGAACTGGGAGAGTCTTCCTGGTGGGAGGCTGAGATGCCTGCAGATGACAAGCGAAGCAGATAAATACCAGCACTTGCAGGGACCTCACACAACAGAGAAAGCTCTTCAGGGTGCGTATTGATTATGGCAGCATGAATGTCAGGGGGCCTTGTTTCTTTGTTGCTAGTAGAGGGTGATGGGGATGATTGTCAGATGTGAGCCAGCTGGGGAAGGAGCTTGTTTTCAATATTTAGCATTAAAAAAATCATACAGATATTTTACATATAAACACATTCTGCCAATACACCCATCTTCCTTCTTCTTGTCTCTCCTCTCTCTTTCTCTTCCCATTAGTTCAGTTCTCATTGTTTCCCACCTAATATATATAGTATAGTTTGATGTATTTGTATAAAAACTTAGGAACCACAAAAGAGAGGGAATATATGATATTTATCCGAGAATGGCTTAATTTGCTTATTACAAGTACCTTCGGTTACAGCCATTTTCCTATACACAACTTAACCTTGCTGTGTTTCACAGCTGAAAACAATCTCATTGTGTACATACACTACATTTTCTTTATCCACCCCTCTGTTGGACACTAAAATGGGTTCCATGATGTAGCCATTGTGATTAGTGTCACCGCAGATGCTGGTGTGCAAATATCTCTGAGAATAAAGAGTACTGAAGTTGGGGAGATGGTTCAGAGGTTAAGAGCCCTTGTTCTTTCAGAGGACCCAGGATTGGTTTCCAGCACCCACAAGGCCGCTCACAACCTTCTGTAACTCCAGTCTCAGGGGTCTGATGCCCTCTTCTGTCCTCTCCAGTTACTGCATGCATGTGATTCACAGACATTTGAAGGTATAACACCCACAAATACGAAAATAATAATAATAAAAAACTTAAAAAAGAGCATCTTCATACTTTTTTTTCAATTTTAGACTTTATTTTATTTATTTACATGAATGCTCTGTCTGCATGTACACCTCCGTGCCAGAAGAGGGCCTCTGATCCCATTATAGATGGTTTTGAGCTACCAGGTGGTTGCTGGGAATTAAACTCAGGACCTCTGAAAGAGCAGTTAGTGCTCTTAGCTGGTGAGCCATCTCTCCAGCCCCTCAGACTCTTAAAACAAAAAAGACCTATTTATCCATCCATCAAGTTATTTATCTATCGATTTATTCATTCATTTAAAGGCAGGGTTTCACTATGTTGCCCTGGCAGGCCTGGGACTCCCTATGTAGTCCAGGCTGACCTGGAATGCACAGAGACCTGCCTGCCTCTGCTTCAGGTACTGGGAGTAAAGGTGTGCTGACTCTAAATGAGACACTGATAAATTCAACCATATTAAAACCAAGACCTCCCGTTCAGCAAGAGAAACCCATAGGAAAGTGAAATCACAAACTACAGGATGGGAAATGTTTTGCTAACAATCGTCATTGCAAAAGATTTGTATCTGGGAGACATCATGCTTTCAAATAGAGAATGGAACAATTACAAAAGAAAGTAACTGTTAAAAGATTTGAACCCGCTCTTCATAAAAACGAAGTACAAACGGCACATAGTTGGATGAGAAGGATCTTAGCCTCATTAGTCGTCAAGGAAATGCAAATAAACCCACAAAGGAATGTCATTACAAGCTCAGAAGAATGGCTGGGATTAAACACCCTGAAACAATGACTTCTGGCAAGGATCCAGACCCTCCAGGATTCTCACTGTGCTGGTGGGAACATTACACGGCACAAACTCCACAGAAAGTACCAGGAAGGACAGCTCCTTTCTGCATACACACTTCTGCGTGCACACAGATCATGCACATTCCACAACAACCTTTCTCTTAACTGACTCTGACAACTGTATTGCACACAGTTACGGTAGAACATAGTTAAAAGTGAACGGCGGAGTCACAGCTACTCACGAGGTGAATGACCGTTATCGATGTATTGATTAGTCACAAATGTGAGACAAAAGGTGTCCCCTTTTTTTTTTTTTTTTTTTTTACGGTCAGTACCACAAGCTTGATTCATTTCTTTAATGCTGGGGAGAGGTGAGAAAGAATCCCTGATCTTCACCAACCAAAAGCGTCTGTGAAGTTCAAGAATTCCCCTGGCCCTTTTTATCCGAGGTCATAGACCTGCCTTTTATGTGTGAGTTGCACAAACCAAAACAAGTTTCAGAGTTAATGGGCTGTTTTCTTAAAAAATAGTATATTTATGTTTGAAAAGACTCTCCTGGGGAAAGTACAGAAAGTACCTCCACGGGTCACTGGGCATGTTCTTCCTGAAGAAGCTGGCATTTCAAGTCGAAGAGCAAGGGCTAAGGTTCGTTGGGGAAGTTGTGTGATGTTCTACTTTCGTTTTTGTTGCTGGGATAAAATACTCCATCAAAACGGGACTTCTGGGAGAAAGGACTCATTTGACTTAGAATCCCAGGTTACAGCCCACGGCTGCAGGGGCAAAATCAAGACAGCTAGTCACATCACATCTCAGAGTACGGAGAACGAAAGAACGAATGCTTCCTGCTCTGCCACCTCTCCTTACTGTCATCCAGGCAGGGCCCAGTCTGTGAAACCGCGCTGCCCACACTCAGGGTGGGGCTTCTCATTCAAATCAGGCAATCCAGCAATCCTCCCCAGATGTGCGCTCAGGCCAGCCCGATGGCCACAGGCCCTGCTTGCGACTCCTTCCCAGGTGATGCTAGGCTGTGCTAGGTGGATAGAACTCATCAGCACTCATAATCTAAGCACCTCTTCCACAGTCTGTTGATAAAACAGCCAGGGTATTAATAGACCGGAGTGGGGAGTCTCTCTGGACTTGGAGTTCAGAAGGAACACACGGGCATGGTTCTAACACCATGGTATCGGGGGGCTGGGTAGTCGTTTGTTTAAATTTATATTTTCATTTATATTCCATGTATAGAACCAACGTGTTCTGGGTAGTCATCCCAGGTAATCCAGTTTTCTCCCGGATCTGCAGGAGAAGACAACAGGGCTTCTATGAATGGCTGATGAAGGTATTCCTCACTTTCTCCTGCCTTTTCTCCAGAAATTCTGAGGTTCAGGCCTGCCTCTGACACTCTGTTAATTTTGGGTCTCAATTTCTTCCCTGGTACAGTGAGGGATTTGAATGACATAGTGGTTAAAGTGCCTCTGAGCTCCGAGGCTACTCGTCTGACACATCGCCTGTGGACATCTTTCAGGGCAGCAATATTTACAACTTCACATTCATTTCTTTTCTGCCGATTCCCTGCCTGCAGAAGGCATATCAGCTGGGCGCCTTATCCGGAGTAGAGAATTCCTACACGGCAGCCCTGTTGAAGGGATAGGCCGCCTGTGCACCAGCAGCGTAAATTCAATCTGTTTTTACGACCTCAGGGTGTATTATGTGGCCCAGGGAAGCTGGGTGGCGTGCAGAGATTCTGTGTGCTGCGGCCCTTTTCGTTTTGAACGTATTTCAAACGGTGCTGGGGACACTGACCTGGCCTACAGCCTGGTTAGCCAGATCATTGTCCGCAGCTGTGGTTTAATCCGCCGGTTCTGGGAGCCTTGGAGGACTTTCCTCCGCCCTCTCACGGTGCTTTCTGGAAAGCTAGGTATTTCTCCTATATCCTTGCCTTCTCAGAACTTCTGCTCATTAGAGTTGGTTTCCAAGATGGACCCAGTTTTCTGTCCTCTTGATAGCAGAGTCTTACTTGAAAACTGTGACTTCAGGAGAATTTTCTTTTCTTCTCTCAGAGCCCCTTCCATCCCGGACACATGTTTTTACTGTTTCATCTGTTCTTAAGTTTAACGTTTTTCCTAATAAATATCTGTCCTCACCCTTAATCTGACAAGTGCTTTACGCACTGAGCCGTGCCCCCAGCCCGGCCTCTGAGTTCTTGGCAAATCTCCTGTGTCAGCCTTCTAATGCCGGGACTGCTGCCGTGGGTACAGTGCCCAGCTTGGCACAAGATTTAATGATAACTTTGCATGACCCATCATATGGTCACACGGCTTCACCCATCAGGAGATCTTTCTCTCTTAGAAAGTGCTTGCTTGCTCTTTCCTAAGACAGTGTTACAATTTCAGTTAATCCTTCAGTGCCAAATATTTGTTTTTCTAATATCACACCGACACCCTACAGTTTTATTCTCCTCCTTTTCTGAAAGTACAATTAACACTTCATCTCACTGTCAAAGCACCGTACTTTTAAAGACTTTGTTCCTTCCTATTATGAGAATGTTTAAACATAAAAAATTGTGGAAATAATAGGATATTGAACTCCCACAAAAACTAAGTGCAATAATTACTAACATCTCACTCTTCTTCCTTTTTAAAACTTTTAGCTTTTTTTTTTTTTTTTTTTGAGACAGGGTTTCTCTGTTGTAACTTTCCTGGAACTCACTCTGTAGACCAGGCTGGCCTTGAACTCACAGAGATCTATCTACCTTCCGAGTGCTGGTATTAAAGGCGTGTGCTACCACTGCCCAGCTAAATTTTTACTTTTACTTCTTTGTTTTTGGTGGTGAGACTTGTACTTAGGGTCTCTCAGCACACACATGCATACACACTCTCTCATGCTAGAGACACGGTATTGACTTGCAAGCAGGGTGATAAGTTTGTACAGGCTGTACAGCTCTGGCCCAGTGGAATCTGGGAAGAAGTGTTTGTCAGGGATAGGTGACTTGAAAGGGGTCTTCTCAGTGTTGGAGTCATTTCAGAACAGGATGCCAGGCAAACCTGAGTCCAGCAATTAGCCACTCGTTGCCAGCTGTTGAAGTTATGGTGTGCCCACACGTGTGTTGTAGGCCTTACAATTTCAGTGAGCTCTGACCCTCCAACCGTGGCTTCTCTCTGTTTGTTGGCTTTGCTTTATAAGCTTGGGAAGGCCACTCTGCCCACATCTACCCCAGAAGCCCTGTCAGTGGCTCTGAGGGGTTGACATGTTACTATCCCAGTGGTGTCACTGAAGGGGAGGGATGACCCAGAATTCTGCATTTGACTTCATTTCTTGAATTTTTCTCAGGGAATCAACCTCCAGGTGCGCATAGTAGTAGCTGGACCGCTAGATCACTCTTAGCTTCTTCCCTTCTTCTTTGGTTTATGTTTCTACTCTCAAACGTTCACAGCTTTAGTTGCATATCTGAAACACGCTGTTAGCATTTGAATGTTCATTTCAAGGACCATTTCTTGGGATGCTCAGACTAAGACAATGGGCAAGTGGGTTACTTAGTTTTCTTGGGCCACAGGTTTCTTCCCCATTAGTGACAGACAAGCTCTTGTTCAGTCGAGTTTCTTAAGCATCTTATTTGCAACCCAGGGTAGGCTTGTGAGAAGGCTACGCACGAGTTATGTTCTACATTTTGCAGATCAGGAACCAGGAGCACTTCTTGGGAATCACTTAAGCCCCTTCTGCTAATAACTATCTGAACTGAGACCTAAGCATAGCTTTGTACCAAGACCAGCTAATTTCCTTTCTCGTATTTCTTAGTCTCTATTGTTTCTTTTCAATAGTGGATCTTATGTTTCTTAAAGAAGAGTTCAATGTCTGAGACAAGTTTCAGGATCTTTCCTCTGGGACTATGGTTAACTTTGACTGGAAGAGAGACCCCTTGGTTTCTGGGTACCAAAGATGGATGATCTTCCAGAGGCTCAACTTCAAGGATCATCAAGCCCTAAGGAACACAGTTACAGCTCACGATCCTGGAGGGCGGATGGCTTCAGTCTTGTTCAGTTTGCTTTGTATTGTTATCTCCAAAGCCACCGTTGAGCCCAGAATTAGCGTGATTTAGAATCACCATGGAAACACAAAGAGGGTATTTCTAGAAAGGGCTAGCTTAGCAGGGAATATCTGTCGCTGCGGGAGATACCATCCTAGGACTGGGGTCTCGGACTGAATGAAAATTTCTCATAATAAGACAACCATCTTAGCAGAGGTTTAGTCCATTCATGAGAAGACAACTTTTGATGATGTTCCTACATCCTAAACCTCTAACCTGGGTCCATATCCTACAGGGCCTTCAGGCAGGAAAACAAGTAAGGTCCTCTTAGCCTTGCTGTAACTCTCAGGCTTACTGATGCAAGTCCCTCTTTTATTCTCTCTTGTTTATTATCAGGACACCCCTCCACACCAGCAGCTTCCTGTGTTAGTTCAGAGGTTCATCGTCTCCCTTAACGTTTGGAAAGCGACAGAGTGTAGTCAATGCCATCGTGATTTGGCACTCTTTAGGACAGGACCACAGTCACCCAAACCTCCGTCTGTTCCAGGCTATTTCAGGCAACTGCTTCACCAAAGCCAACTGTAGTTGCCAAGGCTGATCAGATTCTGATTCCTTGGCCAGCGTCTGGATGGGCCAGTCATGACCTACCCTAGTGAGTATTTGGAAAGGTACCATACTGCTCACTTGGGTGGCCTTTACATCTCTGGGCTGACAGAGCAAAGACTATATCCAGTATTGTAATCTCCAATGCTTCAGGACTATCTGGGCTGACTGCCTTCTATTTCATAGGTTATTCTTTGGGGAGGTAACTTTTGGCTCTCTGCCATGATCAGGGTCATACCAGTGGGTAGGAAATGGTACCTGACTGTGGGAGACTAGAAATAGTCTTACCTCCTACCCAGGAATAAACATAGTGAATACAGCTATGCCTGAAGCTCTCATGTCACCTGGGGTTGATGTTGAGTCAACAGAACCCACATCAAAGTAGCTGTGCCATCAGGGAGGGATGACACCAGAGAGTCCTGTAGTCCTTAACCCGGCACACATACAGAGCACGACTCTCAGAATGGGAGGCACTTCCTAAGAAGTGTAATGGTCAGTTTGGAATTCATCCGTTGCTCAGAGAGAGTACGAGGGCCCAGGTAAGGACAGATAGGTTTTAAAGAATGAGAAGTCATTGAAGCTAGCAATGGCGTATCATTTTTGAGGCCAACACAGGAGGAATCTGACCTAACATAGTGCAGGGCAGGAATCTTACGTGCTGGGAGGCACTGTACAGAGGGTAGGGTGTGGTGGTGCGCGACTGATCTCAGCCCTTGAAAGGTGGGAGTACGGTTCAAGAGCTCCAAGTCATCCTTGGCTATTGGCTGAATTCAAGGTCGGCCCAGGATAATTTGGAGACTGTCCAAAAATACAGGGAACAAAAGGCAGGAAGGCCTTCCAGAAATTGTCTTCACAGGTGCTTCCCATCACTTGCCTGGTCACAGTGACCCACATGTATAGCCATTTCCCCGTCCACCTTCGCAAATGCTGACAGCTTTACTTTTTTATTTTATTCCATTTCAGAATAGGTAAAAAATTAGTGAAGAGTGTGTTGGGTCAGGAAGCTCGGGTGATGGCGTGTTCTTGTGGAGGACCCAAGTTCTGTACCCAGCAGGTGTGGCGGGGGCTCACAAGAGCCTGTAACTTCAGCTCCAGGGAATCTGACACTGTCTTCTGGGCTCTACTTCTGACACGCATACACACTCACAGAGACAGAGAGAGAGGGGGGGGGGGAAGAGTCTTATTTTCTCATCTATAAAATGGCACAAATTCAGAGTTAGTTCGAGGCTGCAGTTTGAACACACGTCTAAAGTATTTTGTAAACTGTAACGCCATAAGGCAAACACATGGTGGCTTGAGTTATCTTGGGAAATATTTTTTTGCACTGTCATCAGTCCTATTTTTGGAAAGTTAGTCAAAGATTGCACAATTATCTTCAAGTAGCTTATTGGAGTTAGCAACATCCCAGTGAGGAATTATTTCCACCAAACCTAGAAGCAGCATTTTTTTTTTTTTCTTCTTGGACTCACCTGAAGGATCCGTCCAAAGTGCTACCCTTTAGGAGGCACAGAGGAGACACATCCTACGAGGCAGCCTGGGCTGATTCCATGGCCCTTCAAATGTGAAAGAGACCTTGCAGGAGACCTTTTGTTCAGTGCTTTCTCAGCCTCCCACGAAAGCCTTTCCCCATTTGTAAGCTTAGCGATAGCAGGTATTGTCAAGGAGCTCTGCAAATGTCAAGCCCATTACTGAGCTGAGCAAAGCAGAGTTTTAATTGAACTTTCCCTTCAACCTTCTGTTCTCTGCAGCCATAACAGAACTGTTTGCATCACTGTGGTGTGACCTTCCCCTGCCCACCCCCAAGGCCTGGGCTGGAAAAAGTAAATTATCTTAAAAGATATGTTTGGACAGGAAAAGCCTGAACTTCTGAGTTTTTTCAAGGTCTTGGTATCTTCTCGCTGTTAGCACATTTTGCTTGTAGGTTGAGGACACCATCTGTATCAACAAGTCTTTGTGCAGGTAGAAAAGAGAGCACTTGGGAGCACATGGGCGGAGAGATGGAGGGGAAGTGAGGTAATTGTAATCTCAAAAAAGAAAAATAAGAACAAGAAAGAACATGGAAGGCTATTTCTCCTCCTCCTCCTTCTCCTCCTCCTCCTCCTCCTCCTCCGCCTATCTCTGGGGCTCTGTCCTTGCATAAAAAATGACACCTTTCCTTAAACACCAGCCTTTCTATATCCTGCCAAGCCCTTCTTTAACTTTGCACTCTCTTTCCTCCTCCCTCTCAGCCAAATCTCTCTAAGGTGCCATCTCTCTGCTTCAGTGTTCCCTGTCACCTGCCTGTCCAGTCCACCCACCTTCTGTCTCTACAGTTCACTGGCCACGCCCTTATAATGTGACCAGGGGCCTCTCAGTTTTATCCCTTCCTCTCTGCATGCCCACGTCTGTGGCTCTGCCTTAGTGCAACGTCAGTTTGGCTGGATTACTTCAACAGAGTAGTTACTGGTCCTAACTGGAAGTCCCACATGCTTTCCTCAGCATCACACATTTCTCCCGTTCTTCCCACTGTGGGTAGGTGGTCTGCTGTTTTCTTTTTTTTCAACCGCGAACATCTTGAAGGCAACAAGAGTCAGTCTTTGCCTGTAAGTGTGCTATTGAAAAGGGCTCCATAATGAGGACAAGGGAAAGCCAAACGGTGAGGGTGAGCATGCCTAGCATGCTTCCTCCATTGTCAGCCTGGAGGGGAGCTTCATCTTAACCTTCAAGGAGCCCTGGAGAAGAAGTTACATCTCAGAGTCTCTGAGTTGCCCATGACAGACCTGGGAGTGGGGGTTTGTTACTTCAGTAGCTATGGTCACTAGTCAAGGGTTGACCCAGTGGAACCAGATTCCAGTCTTCGTTTCAGCCCTCTCTCTTCCTCTCTCTCTTGCCCTCCCTCCACCCTTTCTCCCTCCCTCTCCCCCCACCCCCCATGTGTATGTGCTGGATAAGTGCCTAAAAATGTAATTGACAGTGAAAGTGTAAAATCCTAAGCAATGCTCCATGGCTTCAGAATCGCCACCCTAACTGTATGGAAACTCACCGAGATGGCTATCTTGCTCTCTAGCTGGGTGATGTCTTCATTTACGAGTTCTTTACAATCGAGTGATTTTTATATAAAAAAAGAATAAATGTTTAGAAGATTTTGTGTAGCTACCTCATGTGAATGTTATCAACACAGAAAAAAAAAAAAAACCCAAGCAGTAATAGAGATGACACGATGAAAAACAACTCCGATGCTGACAGCATTTCCTCATCCCCTCCGCTCTGCGGTGCTTGGTTTCTCGTCAACTTGGCACAAGCTGGAGTCACCCAGGAAGAGGGAACCTCCCTTGAGAGAACGCCTCCGTCAGAAGGGCCTGTGAGCAAGTTTGCGGAGCCTCGTCTTGATTAAGGATTGACGTGGGGAACGCAGCTCACTCTGGACAGTGCCGCCCCAGGGCAGGTGGTCTTGGGCTGCATAAGCAAGCGGACTGAGCAAGCCACAAGGAGGAAGCCGTTGAGCAGTGTTCCTCCATAGCCTCTGCTTCCGTTCTTGCCGTGATTTCCTGCTTTGAGTTCCCTCAGTAATGGACTGAGACGTGGAAGTGTAGGTCGAATAAACCCTATCCTCCCAAGATGGCTTTTGGTGTTGGTGTTTATCATAGCCAAGAAAGCAGACTAGAACACAATCAGATAAACTCCCAGGGTAGTTTTTGCATGTTCACACAGAGAGACATACTCTCGTCCCTTTAATCCATGAACACGGCTTGAGCTCAAGTCCAGGGCAGGGTGAGGAGCAGGCTGTCCACACTCTGTCTAGCTCGGCTCCCCAGCTTTTGCTGAGTGCCTCAGCCGTGCCCTCCTTCCCTGATAGAAACCTGCGCATATCTCTCTTACTGTATCTCTCAGCTTTTGTAATCATATCAGACAGGTTTGCAAATGTTCAGACGCTGGTAGAAAAAGTTCCATTTTCTACCCCAGGATGTGTGTGAGTCTGTACATGCAAGCTGGTGTTCTCTGAACCAGGAGGGCTGGCTCTGATACTTTATAAAATGATTTTAAAATTGTGTGTACCTATATGCGTCTCTGTGTGGGTCTGGGGTTTAGAGACCTGAAGTCCCTCTGGGGCTGCATTTACAGGTGTGGTTGTGAGCCACCTGATGTGGACACTAGGAACCGAATCTGTCCTCTTCGAGAACAGCATGCACTCTTAGAGATGTTTCCAGCTCCTTGGTCTTCATGTTTTATCCCCAGGGGCTGCTACCGTGGACAGTCACTTCATCTCTCTGAGCATTTACTTTTATTTGAGAGGAGGGGATTCATACAGCTTTCAGTTCTAGAGACTAATTGTGACCATGGGGTTGAGAAGTCATAAACACAGCCCTCAGCTATAACCTCCAGAGCTATTTCCAGGGAGGCTAGAGTATCTTTGTTAGGATCCCATGGATGCCTGTTGTATAAGCCCTGGATGCTTAGTCCCTACCCCTAGACCCAGGCCTATCAGTGCTCTGCAGTCCTCCAGCTCAGGCTCATCCCCACAGTGCTCTGCCAGTCCTCCAGTCCAGGCTCATCCTCACAGTGCTGTGCAGTCCTCCAGTCCAGGCTCATCCCCACAGTGCTCTGCCAGTCCAGTACAGGCTCATCCCCACAGTGCTCTGCCAGTCCTCCAGTCCAGGCTCATCCCCACAGCTCTGCTCCTCCACCCAGTCCTCCAGCCCAGGCTCATCCCCACAGTGCTCTGCAGTCCTCCAGTCCAGGCTCATCCCCACAGTGCTGTGCTAGTCTTCCACCCCATCCTCACAGTGCTGTGCCAGTCCTCCACCCCATCCCCAGAAGTGCTCTGCCAGTCCTCCACCCCATCCCCACAGTGCTCTGTCCTCCACCCCATCTCCACAGTCTTCCACCCCATCCCCACAGTGCTGTGCCAGTCCTCCACACCCATCCCCACAGTGCTGTGCCAGTCTCTCCATCCCAGAAGTGCTGTGCCAGTCCTCCTCCATCTGCCAGTCCTCCACCCCATCCCCACAGTGCTGTGCCAGTCCTCCACCCCATCCCCACAGTGCTGTGCCAGTCCTCCAGTCCTCCACCCCATCCCAACAGTGCTCTGCCAGTGCCAGTCCTCCACCCCATCCCCACAGTGCTGTGCCAGTCCTCCACCCCATCCCCACAGTGCTCTGCCAGTCCTCCAGTCCTCCCCCATCCCCACAGTGCTGTGCCAGTCCTCCACCCCATCCCCACAGTGCTCTGCCAGTCCTCCCCCAGTGCTCTGCCAGTCCTCCACCCCATCCCCACAGTGCTGTGCCAGTCCTCCACCCCATCCCCACAGTGCTCTGCCAGTCCTCCACCCCATCCCCACAGTGCTCTGCCAGTCCTCCACCCCATCCCCACAGTGCTGTGCCAGTCCTCCACCCCATCCCCACAGTGCTGTGCCAGTCCTCCACCCCATCCCCACAGTGCTCTGCAGTCCTCCAGTCCAGGCTCATCCCCACAGTGCTGTGCAGTCCACTCCAGTCCAGGCCCTTCCTTTTACACATTTGCCTTCTTTTACACATTTTTTTTTTTTCAAATGTTTTGCTTCTTTTTAATGTTCCATTTGGAGATTTCTGCTAGTCTATCAAGTTAACATTGGACTGTCACCTTACCTGTTTGTGGTTTTGTTTCTCTCTTTGTGCAGTGCTGGAGGTTGTCACAGACGAGGGGAGCGATCCTCCCCTGAGCTATGTCCCAGCTCCTCTGCGTGACTATTTTCTAAGATCAGGGTTTCCTCTAAACTCCCGAGTTGAAATTGCCATGCCCCGTTGGCCATCGCAGTCCGCCTCACTTCGCTACTCAGCCAACCTCGCTGTGCTGAAATTTCATCCGATTTTGTTTTTTGCTTATGTTTTCCTTCATGAGCAACTGGAGAATAAGAACTTGATAGTAAGATTTATTCATGCCACGGAGGTGGCTTTCAACAAACACTTTTTAAATGAGCTCCTACATGTAATATATAGTCATTGTCCTTAGAAACTCTGGGGCTATGGAAAGCATATTGAATTGGGAACCAGCTGAAAAAAGTTAGCAACTGCGGCCTTCCGGCTGTAGCTCAGAGTCTTGTATGCAAGCTGGTGTCTCTGAATGAGGGGCTCTGGCTCTAAATCTGTAATCACGTACTGGCTACAACATTGAACATTCAACCCGAGTACCAGCTTCTATGTAAATAACTTCGAGTTCTGAAAATTAATCACGACTATCAGATACTTCCTAGAAAGATGTCAGGTAAGCACTGAGTGCTCGATGCCGGTTAGCTGCACAAAGAAATAAGCGATTCTATGATTAATGACTTCCGTGTTAGAATAACGGACCACCTTTTCTAATATAACACGTGCAAGGGAAAGCTTACACACATACCATCATTCAGGTTCGTAGACAGATCTAAGTGCTTCTCAATTTCATTTTGTGTGTGTATCTATTAGTTGCTTCTGCAACACTATGGTTGTGGCAGGGTACCTCATTCAAACAATTTAATGGAAAGATTTATGTTGTTCATGGTTTTGGGGCGCAGGCTATAGTTATTCGGCCTCATAGTTCATCATGGCAATGGTGGTGGAAGAGATTATTCATCTCACTGCAGACAAGAAAGAGAGAGAGAAAGTGAGAGAAAAGACAGAGAGAGACAGAGACACAGAGAGAGACAGAGACAGAGAGACAGACAGAGACAGAAAGGCAGACAGAGACAGAAAGACAGAGAGAAAGGAAGGGGTCAGGTGCTGTGGGCACACACTACAGTGGTCCATTTCTTTCATCTAGATCTATCCCCTCAAAGTTCCAATCACTTGATCAAACAGCACCACCAGCTTGGGACCAAACATCCAACCCGTGAGCCAATGGAGAACATTTCCTGCTAAACCTCAGCAGCAGATATGTGCATCTGTACTGGTTATTTATTTATCTTTGTCCACTTGACACATCTGAGAAGAGGAAACTTTGACTGAAGAATTGCCTTCATCAGATTGGCCTGTGGGCACTTGTCTGTGAAGCATTTCTTGATCGACACAGGAGGAACCAGTCTACTGTGGGCAATGCCAGCCCTGGGCAAGTGGGGTTGGACTGTCTAAGAAAGGTAGCTGAGCATAAGCCTGGGAGCAAGCCAGGAGGTAGCTTTCCTCCATGTCCTCTGTTTCAGTTTCTGCCTGCAGGGTTCTCTGCCTTGTGTTCTAACCCAGACTCCCCTTGATGGTAGACTGGAACCTGGAACCTGGAATAAAGACCCCCTCCCCTTTTTTCTTAAGTTGGTTTTGGTTACCTGTCACAGCATCACAGGTAAGTTTGATGAAAACGTCCCTCATGGGCAAAGTGTTTGAATACTTTATCCCCAGTTGGTGGAGTTGTTTGGTACTTAGGAGAAAGTATGCCACTGGAGGCAAGCTTTAAAATTTAAAAGTCCAGAACCATTGCTTGGTCATCCTCTCTGCTCCTTGCTTGCAGCACAAGATGTGAGCTCTCAGCTGTTCCTGCTGTCGTGCCTGCTGCCTGCTGCAATGCTTCACCGTCGTGGTGGACTCTGGAAGAGCGCGCCCAAGTAAACTCCCCTACAAGTTGCCATGGTCGTGGTGTTTACCATAGCCAAAGAAAAGCAACACAGCAACAGAAAGCAAACCAGGGCAACGCCCATTTATGAGACAGAGGTTTTACTTCTCTTGTACATTCAGGCTGAAATTAGATTTTTAAAAGTTATATGATATGACAAGCCCCAGAAAGAGCCAGGGTACGGTTTTGGCTCTGCATCCCATGAAGTTTCATTTTTACGTCTGTTTGTCTTTAGCTGGAGGCTGTGACCCACTTTCCCTTTCTGCACACAGCTAATATGTACCACTTACCAAAGCGTGTGGGCCGCTCTGATGGCTTGCTGACAATGTTAGTATTCTATGTGCCAAGGATTCCTGTGTTCCTGTGGAGTCCCAGATTCTTAACATGTGGGTTCAGGGAATTTTCTTTTCTTGCAAGTGTTTACTTTGCTGCCATTTTAAAGCTATGATTGAATTCTGTAAAAGCTTCTCAGTGAAAGAAAGTCTTTTTGATAAGCATTGGGAATCCTCAATTTGTCAGATTTCACTTTTAGTTGATTTTGGGACTGCTTTATGCCATGTAAGTACCACTGTGTTCTCAGTCTCTGTCTCGCTCTGTGTCTGTCTGTCTGTCTCTCTCCTCTCTCCCTCTCCCTCTCCCTCTTTCTCTCTCTCTCTCCCCACCTCTCTCTTCTCTTTGTCTAGCCCAATTCCTTTCTGTGTTTGAGCATCTTTGGGGGAAAATCTAGACATTTTTCATATGTTCCTATGTAATGGTTAATTTTCTGTATCAACTTGAGCAGGACAAGGGACGACCAGATAGATGGAAATGTTATTTATGGGTGTGCTTGTGAAGGGTTCTGGAAGAAATCATCATTTGAATTAGTGGGCTGAGGAAAGAAGAACACCTCTGTGATGTGGGTGGGGGCCTGAACTGAAGGAAAAGAGAGGAAAGGTGAGCTTTCTCTTTGCATGCATTCATTCTTCCTTTCTCCCATCCATGTATCCTTCCATCCATCATCCGTCTCTATATCCTGTCGGCCGTGTGTTTTCCTAGGGAGTCTGGCCCAAATCAGCTACCAAACTGAGCCACACTCAGCTTGTATCTTTGCTTATTTCTAACAGAATAACTGAGCAAATGAAACAACAGACGTGTTTGGCTCGGAGTTCTGGAGGACTGAAGCTTCACAAATAAGACATCTGTACCCATTGAGGCTTTCATGCTGTGTTGTAATGAGTCAAAAGGGCATGCGGACACGCACATGGCCAAGACAGAAGCCACGAGGGGTCAAACTTAGAGCATACCCGTTCTTACCATAATGGAGCACCCTGAGATACTATTATCTGCCCAGGACACCTCTTAATACTGTGACTATGGCAATTACATTTTAGCATACATTTTTGGGGAGACACTCTAGCCATGACACCTTCTCTATTGTCAGGTTCAATCCCGTCTTAGATCTCAGCTCTTGTCACCGATGACCTGGCCTTTTGAACTCAACAGTCCTCACTCAGTAAGTTGCTGCTGTCTCCTCCCTGTCCCAGAGACTGTGCATGCGGAGGATAATGTGTGAGAAAGCTCTCACCTTCACCTGTGCACTGCACACCAGCTATCCTTTACCTTTCCTCAGGGATTCTGCCGTGACATATCTTGGCACTTTCCCCCAAGTCAACCAGTAGGCATCACTAAATGCCATCTCTCTCTGGTGGTGTTTTGCTTGAGAGATCGCTGAGTGCAACCGGGTTGGTGATGCAGCTCAGAGCTCCCTGCTGCCTATGAGGCTGGTCAAAAGGGGGCCCAAACCCTACTGTTTTCACTCAGAATGGTTTATCTTTCTTCATGGCCCCCACTTTCATAGCCAAAATGCTACCAAAGTGTCCTGATAAGATACAGAAGAAAACACTTCATCACCTGCTGGGATTTTACCACTTCTCCAGAACATGTGTTTAACCTCCATAATTAATACCAGTAGCACTTTTTTTTTCTATATAGCACACAAATCCCTACTTTCTCAAATGTTCATCCCCAGTTTTATATTTCAAATACTTTCTATTTATTTGCCCATTAAACATAGATCTTAAATCCATTGATCCACAGGCCTTTCGGTTATAACTAATGTATTAATCCATGACTGTTTTATGATAATTATTATTTAACAACAAGGGACATTTCTAAACTGTTATAATTTCTTGGCTTATATCTATTATAAATATCTCTGATAACTTACAAAAAGTAGTCTGCATTTAAAAAGGTTCCATAGAATTATTTAGAATTCCATACTGTATTAGGTACCTATCTCATTCTTGCAAAAAAAATAAGCAACTTAAGAAGGAAGGAAGGAAGGAAGAAAGGAAGGAAGGAAGGAAGGAGGGAAGGGTTCATTTTGACTCACGTTTCAGGGGTACAGTCCACTGTGGTGGAGAAGGCGGGGGGTGGCAGGAGCAGGAGTGGTTGGTCACATGTTGATCACAGTCAGGAGACAGAGAACAAAGATGGCTGGTCCTCAGTGCACGTTTTCCTTTATGTTCCTTCTGAGACCCCAGCCCATGAAATGGTGCTGCCCACATTTAAAGTGGATGGTCTCATCTCTGTTAACAGAATCCAGATAATCCTCCATAGATGTGCTCGGAGGCTTGTTTCCATGGTGATTTTGGATTTCATAAAGTTGACAATATGAATCATCACACATACTATGGGAAGCACTTAACTGGCTTGACACACCAGAGGAGCGCCTAGCTAGTGTGCATTTTGATTGGTCCACTGTGAGCACTGTGATAGATAGATGCCTTGCTAAATATTATCCCATAACTACTTTCATCCTCATATGTCTGACATCAAACAAACAACTGGGGATAAAATCAGTCAAGCTTCTAATTACTTGGAAGATGCACATCCAAACATTAATTTATTTTAATTGCTAAATTGGCTTATCCAACAGACATGTGAATTCATAATCATATCCTAAATGTTGGCACCATGTGTTCAGGTAACGGAACATATAATTGAGTGTACAGGACCACCCTGTATAATGAATGCTATGTGATTTTGTGTGCTCTCTGTTAGTTGATCAGATCTAGTTAGGTTTTGGTTGATAATGGCATAGGTTTCCATTCTGATTAGTCCACACATTCTGATTCTCAGATTTCTTCATGTGTGGCTTGGATTGCTGGGGGGCACACATGCTTTTCCAGCCACAGTTTATGCTTCTTGATGGCTCTGGTAATTTCCTATCCTACGCCTTTGGTGTTGTCTGGATGACCCTCCTGGATTCACTAGAGGCTTAGTACTCCAGCTTGACTTGTGGGGTAGAGGTGGGTATAGCAAATAACTGAGGGAATTACCCCTGGCCTAGAGCCCAGTGAGGTGGAACATCATATGGACCTTGTAGGAAGCTAAATCCAGAGCTCTCTACCTAAGGAGCTCAGGTAGGAGAAGGAGGTGAGGATGTGCTTGAGACATCGACCTGTGGAATGTAGGAGACTTTCAAAGAAGGTTCAGGGTTGGAGGGCACTAAAGGTCTCTCTCTCTCTCTCCCTGCCATTTTGGATGTCCTCAGCAGAGGATCATGTTCACACACTCCAAATGTTGTTGCCCCTGATGCTAGAGGGCAAACTCCTGAGGGACTTCAGGTCCCTCCCTACTGATCTGATTAATAGGTGGTGGTGCACCTCGGTTCAGGTACTTTTGTTATCTGAAGTTTTCAAGGGACTCAGCCAAGGCCAGGACAACACCTAGACCTCTGTTGGGTCCCACAGACTCCAACCATCTCCTATTTCTATGTCTGTCTACTTTCCCAGGACACTCGTTTCATTGGACCCTCCAGTGTGTTAGAAAGCTATCGATTCCCCTTTTGTTCAAAAGTCACCATGCAAATGTCCTGGGGTTAGACCCTCAACCTGTGAGTCCTGGAGAGCCTGGTGGTGTTCTCACAAATAGTTTCTTGGTGTCTTTTCCTAGCTCCACATGCGTGTGACTGTGAAGGGGACAGGGGCATCAGTCTTAGGTTAGCATTTCCTTCCTCTGCTTTAGGATACTGTCCTTCCTCTGCTTCTTTCTTCCTCTCTCCTGTTCCAGCTGTAGCATTTTGATCTCTTAGAGAGACCTCAGGACTAACTGTCCACTCCCCTCTGCCCTTGAGTGCTGTTTGTACAACTTATACATGTTAATGTTCCTCTTCTCAGGAGCGGGTCGAAGAGTTCTCAGCATGCGGTCCTTATGGCTCACGGAAGGCTGCTGCAATGCCAGTCCAGTTTGACAGGATCTGGGCAATGGGTCACTGCACAGCGTGTCAGCCTGTCAATTGCTGTCAGTTATGGGCGAGGAGGACTGGGAGGTTTTTTTTTTTTTCTTTTGAAAAATCACGAGATTCTGGTTATCTTTGGCAGCAAGGTGAACCTTGTCTTTCTGGTAGGGAATCTGTATTTGCACACTCTCACAGTTATTGAGGTCTGTGTTTGGGGAAAAATAGATGAATCAGCTGAGGTCCATATCTTCAGCACCATACAAGCTAATGATTGGGTCTAGGCTAGATGTAACAGGATTATATAGGAACTGACACATTAGGAAGGGGCACCAAGTTATGACCGGCAGGCCACTTGGAGAAATCTCGAATTCCGGTGGGATACAAACTATGAAGAGAAAAAGGCTCTGAAGTCACCTCTCACATCTGGCCTGTTAGGTTGCTGGGATTTAGAATCACCTCCAAGACCACCCAGGTGTGCTTATGAGCAGGGTGTCTCCAGAAAGGATTTGCAGAGGAAGGAAAACTCATTCAATGTGGGAAGCACAGATGTATGGGCTGTGGTCCTGGACTGACTAAACAGAAGAAAGCCAGCTAAGCACCCTGAAGATAGATGTGACCAGCCGCATCCTGCTCCCATAACTGTGCCTTCCTCCTACGATGGATTGCATTCCTCAAACTGTGAGCCAAAGTCAACTCTCCTTTCTTAAGTCGCCTTTGACAGGTGTTCCGTCACAGTAATGGGAAAACAGAAACAGTGTGTAATTTTAGCTATTTATGTTCTGGACTTTAACAAGGTACTTAAAATATTTTATATATTTTTGAACAAAATGTCAAAATACGGGTTGTGATTATTGTTAGTCAGTGGGATTCCGTACTAATGCCATGTTAACATATTATAATATTAGCATATTATAATACAGTGAGATATAACACGAGACCGTATCTGATCTCGATCAAGACATAGGTGCCTCATACGTAAGCATGCTGTATCCTTTTTCGAAATGCAACATGGACTAAGATAGAAAGCATGTTTATAAACTGGGTGATGGTTGAAGTCTGAAGCAAAGAAAGCACAGGAAGCAATTTAACTTTTATTTCTCTCCCAGTGTCTCCCGGTCTCCAGTGCTCAGTTCCAGTTCCTCCAAATCCCCATAAGGAGTAAACTTGTGTGGCCGCTTTGGAAGCCAGTGTGGCGGTGCCTCAAAGGATAAGGTAGAACTCTTCCGCAGCCCAGATACGCCACTCTATACATACACAAGGGAGTCTGAACCAGACCCCAAGGAGACACTTGCACAGGCGGGCCTCTTGTTGTACCAAGAGAGCTAGGAATTCATGAGAGCTAGTGCAGATGCTCATCAACAGACAGACAAAGGGAATGTACAGACACATGACAGAGTTGTGTTCAGTCATAAGGAACATGGAATCGAATGCGCAGGAAGGTGGATGGGTCTCAAAATGACAGCGTAAACTGAAATAAGCCAGACTCAGAGAGACAAATATCACATTTTCTTACATGTAGAGCTTATCTTTAAGATTGTGTGTGTGTGTGTGTGTGTATATACATGGTGTGTATGTGTGTGTGTGTGTGTGTGTGTGTGTGTGTGATTAAACTAGAGGAGGGTCATGAAAAGGGAGGGAGAGACTTTAGGGTGTGGATAGAGGGGATATATAAAGAGACTTCAAAGCAGATGGAGGATCCATTTGGGGTAAAGAGAAGAACCAGCCAGAGCTGCAACAGTGAGTACAGGGTGGAGATGAAGGCGGGAAGCAGCGGGGAAGGGAGACAAGTTACAACAATCTACAATGAAATGTATGAAAACGTCCCAATGAAATACAGTATTCTGAATGATTAAAAAAACAAAACAAAACAAAAAAACAACCAAAGCAGCAGAAACGGCCCAACAGTTAGGAGCACTTGCTTCTCTTCCAGAGGACCCAAATTTGACTCCCAGCGCTTAGGCCAGGCAGCTCGCAGCTACCTGTGTTAGTTCCAGGAGACGCAACACTGCAGAGCAGTCTGACAGAGTGTAGCGATGAGAGGCTGCAGGGCTGCTTGCAACGGTCACACAATGCACCTAGATATTTACTTAATTCCAGTTTTTCAGTGCTGGGCATAGCTTTTCCATGGAGGAAACAAAGCAGAGAGCCCACTATTAATTACTCCATGCTTGCAACTTGGTGTGTGTTTCTTTATAAAGACTGAATTCTAAAAAGAGGTTTGTTCACAGAGTGAAGAGGGAGGTTTAGGAAAAGGGAAGCAGGCAGTAGGTGTGGTGTAAGGAAGGACTGCCAGGGGTATTTCATGGATCCTGAGTGCCTGCAATGCAGAGCTAGTGTTTGGGGAGAGGGAAGCAGGAAAGAGGGTTGGGCACTGTCCTCGTTCATTTCCATTCCTCTGATCAACACCCCGACAACTTAGGGGAGTAGGAATGCATTTCTGCTTGCAGTTCTGGGTTATAGTCTATCATTGTAGGGAACACAAAGCCAGGACTTAAGGTGCTAGTCATATCACACTCGCAAGCAAGAGGAGAGAGAGAGAGAGAGAGAGAGAGAGAGAGAGAGAGAGAGAGAGAGAGAGAAAGAGAGAGAGAGAGAGAAAACCAAATGCATGCATGCTGCTTGCTTGCTTGCTCGTTCTCAGCTTGATTTCTCCACCATCATACAGTTCAGGGCTCCCTACCAGGGGATGGTGCTGTTGCAGTGATTTAGGTCTTCCTACATCAATTAGCTTCATTAAGATACCCACCATGCTGACCGAGCAATCTGATATTAAAAAAACTCCTCATGGAGGCTCTTCTCAGGCGATTTGAGATTATGTTGAGGATTAAAGCCACACACCCCAGGCCCAGAAGATAGGCTAGTCAGCAGAGTGCGTTCTGTTGCTGTGGTGAAACACCATGAGCAAAAGCATCTTGGGGAGAAAAGGGTTTGTTTTGCTTGTACTTCCATATCAAAGTTCACCAAGACTATAGGTTGCTCTCCACAAATTGATAGCAAGGCCCGATTGCTGAATACTACACCTACCTATCTCACTGAATGCAAAGAAGTCTAGCTGGTGCCTATATCCAGCCTCCACCTCTATGATCTACCATCTCTGGTACAGGAAGTCACTCTGCATGCTACTGAAAGAGAAATGTAAACACCAAGCTAGCCATAAACCCTTTGGTCTACACTGGTGTTCCACCTGCACAATATGCTAGTGCAATGGTGGCACAAAGTTCTGGGAGTAATCAAACAGTATCTACTTTGACTAATGCCCACTCCACAAGATGGAACCCATACTGACATTTCTTGGGTATCTATAAACCTGAGACTAGAGTAAAACCAAATATTACTGTTTTAAAACAAAAAAATGTAGCAATAAAATAACTTCTACTAATGACATTCTACTATACTCATAGATGAGTGCTGTGCTCAGCCATCAGGAGAGAAACTTCTTCCTGTAGCAGGTGAGAACAACTACAAACACCCACAGCCAGACAACATGCAAAGAGTGAGTGATCTGGCAACACTCAGCCCTAAAATCCCTCTGTTCAGGGCTCAGGGAACCCTGTGGGAAGTGAGGCAGAAAAGGGATGGGAACAAGTTAGAAAAGGCCCTCTAAATCAGCATGACTAAAGCACATACGAACTCATAGAGCCTGGGGCAGCATGCACAGGGCCCGCCCGGATCTGCACCAGGTCCTCTGAGTATAGATTACAGCTTCCAGCTCAGTGTGCTTGTGGGATGGATTCCTGAGTGTGTGAAAAAGTGGTCTCAGTTTCTTGTGCCTTCTCTTGGGTTCTTTGCCTTCGGTTTGTTTTTGTTTTATCATATTGTATTTTATTTTACTATTATCTCTTAGAAGTGTGTTTTCTACCGAGAGACAAAAAGGGAATGGACTCAGATGTGGGGTGGTGGTGAAGGAACTGGGAGGAGTAGAGGGAGGACAAACTGTGATCAGGATATAGTATGTTAGAAAGAAGTCTATATTCAATAAAACCCAATACAAAGGCAAAGTCACCCTTGGATACATAGTCAGTTCCAAGCTAGCCTGGCTTATATATGACCCTGCTTCAAGAATAGAATAATGAGCAAGTGTGACACTGGTGTGATATGATTCCATCATGGTGGGGTCAGGGGTCATCAGGAGAGGTGATGGGTGAGAGAGTGTATCCTTTTAAATGAGTTTTTCCATTGAAGTGAGGCGGAATAGGATCGCTCCTTTACGACAATTGAGTAGGAGGAAATCATCCCCCTGTTCTTTCAAGGTCCTCCACCTCCCTTGCTCGGCAGCTGCCCAGATGCAGAGACTGCTACCCAAACCTTGGCTTCGACAGAGAGTTGTCAGAAAGCTTGAAAGTTCAAGGAGGCTTCGGCTTCTCCCCCGAAACTCCCTGTGTTCTGAATTTTGGCTTTCTCCAGGATATCTTCACTAAAAAATATTCTATCACAGGATGGCAGCAGAGATATAATCTAAATTTATAAGCCATGATGCATGGATGCATCCCAGTGGGGAGGAAAATGTCTAATTTATGTCTTTCCATATATTTTTCTTTGGTTGGTGTTTGTTTTCGAGGTTTCTGGAGGCATCAAACATAGAAAAGCCCTGTAATTCCAGAGGGGATTAATGCAGACAATATTTCACCCAGGAAGTGTAGCCATAAATAAGAGGAGGTAGTTTTAAATGGTCTCTAAATTTCTCAGGCTACCACTCAAGTGCCTGTAAAACCCAATTCAACTTTCTCCTTGCATTCTTAATTTTCTCTGCACTTCATTTCTCTCTGAGATGGGGGTTATTTTTCAGCCTGACTCAGAAAGGAAGGGCACTTATGAAAGACACCAACTTTGTACAAAATGGTCTCCACCATCTCCATCCCAAGTCTTAATTCCTTCCATCTCCTTCAAGAAGTAATCTTCTTGGGCTCTGCAGTGATGGAGTCACAGGGAAGTGTGGACTCCATTATGGCAGGTTTGAAACTTCGATCTGGGAAGTTTTGCATACCCGGTCATTTCTGTGTGGATGTGGGTATCTCTTTCTCAGTCCCCCAAAGGGCTCTGTGTGCGTGCTACAGTCTCCGGTGATGTTGGGTTATGTAGCACACAGTAGGGAAGCAATGCGAGCAGTCAGTAAGTGATGAAGCCCTCTTATTGACTGCTTTCTTTTCCCCAGCTATTTTCCCTCTGGTGTTGATGCCCTCATCCGTGTGTGTGTGTGTGTGTGTGTGTGTGTGCGCGCACACACATGCGTGTGCTCACATGCACCACACAGGTAGTCACGGCTGCTGAGTGTTTATATTTGTAGCAGCCATGTTGCATCCGGAAGACACTGCACCGTAGCATCTCTCTCTCTCCTCGGGCTCTTACAATCTTCCCATGCCCTCTTCTGAGACGTTCCCTGGGCCTTGGTGTGGTGGAGGTGATGGAGATGTCCTGACTAGGGCTGAGCATGCAACTGTCACTTGTTTCCTGCATTTTGATGGGCTGTGAGTCTCTCCCTTAACAGTTGCCCGCTGCAAAAAAGCAGCTTTCCTGGCCTGAGTTGCATATTCCTTTTCCTTACTTTCTCCTTCCGGGCAGTGTGGATTTTTGTATGGGATCTTTGATAGGAGAGTGAGGATACCGAGTCAGAGAGATCTGGATTGATGGGAAGTCTTGGCTGTGTGTTGGGTGTGCACCTGTGCGTGTATTTTTTTTTTTTAGAAGTATTCCAGCCTGCACGATTCTGTGGGTCTCAGTCCTTCACACTCACTGTTTTTCACTGTTTTCTTCCTCTTGGGAGGCCCCCAAGATTCTAGAAAGCTCAGGGAAGATGAGTGGGCATCCTGCCTGGTATGGTTCTCAGGTCGGGTGAGAAAGTGAAACTTTATATCACCTCCTCCTATTTGGGACAAGTGTGGGGACACAGATGTGGGTAGAAACTCTGTCCGGGAGTAGATTATGATTCTGTCTGGAAGACCTTTTGTGCTGCAAGGTCTCAGAAACCAGAGTGAGGCTGGTGGTTTATATAAAACCCAAATGCCAATTTCTTTGCATTGAAATTGAGTTCTGGAAAACAGAACTATGACTAGATTATTTTCTTAGTGTATCCAAGATTTTTGTTTACTTTATATTAGCCAATTAAGTTTCATGGCAGAATAATTTGGGTGGTTTTGTTCTTATCCTATGAACGCTATTTTCAAGTAATTTTCATCCCCCTTCACTTTGCTTTTCTGCATTTTGAAGTTTGCCCATGTGGTTTACAAATTATCTCTATTTTTCTGCACTTCTGGACAAAAAAGCCAACTAAGCTCTCTTCTGCTTAATCTTTCTGGTCCACGTGTACATGTCTTGAGTTTGGGAAAATTCTCTCCAGAAAGCAGATAATGGAACGGAGGCCTCCTTAGGGTTCGTGACATTAAATGGCACTAAGGATGCTCAAAATGACAAAAACCCCAGGGAATAAAAATAACGCTTGACTTTCATTTTACTGTTCCACCATTCAAACTATTAAAAGTGGCGAATTTATTACAGTGCAACAGTTTATGTTTTTCCATTTCTAAAGAGATAAATAAACAGAGAAATGGGCCATATTTCTTCAAAGATGAATGGTTTAAGGCATCAGTTCACTAAGAGCTGTACGGACTGAAAATACAGCCACCACGCTGTCTGCAGTAGCTCTGCAGCTCTCTGTATTTTATAGAGTGGAGGAGAAAGTGTCTTCCCTCGCTCTGCCCTACCCCCCCCTTCCAGAGCAGTTATTTTCTCTCGCAACACCCTTTGTCTGCATCCAAGTACTTCCAGATATTTCTACAGTACCCATGAAACAGTCTGGCTTAGAGAGCCGGTCTGCAAGCAAGGTGCAGAAAGGCAGGACTTGGTATTAGCGTTTTGAGCCAAGTCCTCGCAGTGAAATCTTTAGCCAGTTTGTCTTCACTTTTCATCATGTTTTGCCAAATACGCACACCACAAATCAACGAGGCAGAGTCGGGAACGGGAGATGAGTCTTCAGGAATACAGGTAGATTGCACTTGGTCTATCTTGGTTTCTATCTAGAGAAGATGCATTTAACTCATATGTTCCAGAGAGAAGACTGTCCTTGGTTATCCAATCTTTACACCTGCCCCCTTTAAAGAATCATCTGACCTGAATTCAAACAACAAAGAGACCTCGTAGGACCTTGGAAGGAGCGGTATTGAGTTTCAGTTCAAGAAGTAAAAGGTCTTCTAACCAGTGCTATTTAACTTACCAAAACTTAGATGTAACAGGAACAAATGATTATTAACACTGGTCTCTGCAAACTTGACTTTTGATTGGCTTTACACAATTCTCTACCAAGTGTCAGTTTATTCAATCAATCAATTATGTCAATCATCAAGTGTCTAATTAGTCTGCGTTAATGTCTCCAAAGGGCTCTGGAGTATCAGTTTGATTGCATTGTGTCTGCCCCGACAGTGAGCCAGTGAGATGGGTTTTCCCGAGAACTGCCATTCCTCGTCCAGTCACAGGGTGACATCTGCAGATCTGTGCTTGCTTTGCATGGTGAACGCTGGCATTGGTCTGAAATGGGACTAATTTCATTCTCTTCTCCAGGATTGTTATTGTTTGGGGGGGGGCATAGGATATGAAAGGAGAAGGGAGAGGAGATGAATGAACTACCGGTGCATCTGAAGCAACAGAAGCATGTCTGTGGCAGGCTGTGGGGTAGCCATATTTTCCTATAATCAAAAGAAACCAGGGAGCTGAGAAGTTTGTCTGGACTAAAAGTAAGGAAAGAGAAGAAGCTGGAGTAGCCTTTTAGCATATGTGTTTGCTTTTTGTGAGAATCTTTACATTCCCTGTAACAAACTGCCCCATTTATTATATCAATATCAGATTATAATCAAAGGAGCCTAACTAATACATGGACTAAAGAAGAGGATGATAGTCACATGGATGTAGATTTACTTCTAATCATTTAAGATATAAATCTAAAACATAACTTGAGTCTAGCCTGGCATGATTTTAGAATGGGAGAGTCCAGGATACTAAATGTGTGAGGGTGAGCACTGGAGTTACTCCGGAACAGATATGAAGGGCAGCCTCTGATATTGTTGCTAACGCTGGTGAAGTGGGTCTATTATATAACCCCCCACATGACTTTGTTGCCTTAACTGCAAAGTGGAAATCATACTTATGTCTTAGGATGGTTGCTAACCCCCCCGCTAGAGAAAGCAACTAGGCAACTCTTAGCCAAGGGGAAGTTCTGTTAAGGTAAAAGCTATATTTTTGCTCTTTATTTTTCTGATCTGCTCAAGATTACTTCTGGAACTGGATGGGACTGAGTCCAGGCGTGGATGAGCCAGGATCTCCTGAAGAACTTGGGGGGATTCTAGATATGGGAGATGCGAGTGGGCTGAGGACCTTGAAGGGGAGAGAGAAAACAGAGCTAGGTAAATACAAGGTCAGCTCACCCAAGGATTTTGAGGTTGGCCTCCCCAGGTTGACAGATGCCCAAGAAACTCGTCAGTGAGATAAAATAACCCCTCTGCAAGGGATGGCTTCCTACTTGACCAGGCTCTAAGGTTTCACAGGTTGTGTTTTATTTGTGTTTTGTATCCCTTGTTCCACGAAGCCTCCTAAATAGAGGTTCTCAACTGTTTCTCTATTGACACTGGAGCCTGTAGTTCTTTGTTTTGTTGGACAGCCTCACACACTGTAGAAGGCTTAGCAGCAGCATCTCTGTCCTTTACTTTCCAGGGATAACAAGCAAAAAGGCTCAGGACAGTGCCCAGTGACCCGCGATTGGAGTGGTGGTGTATAAGACTGCTCACCCTTAGTGAGAATCATTGTTCTAAGACAATCACTTTACAGAAGATCGGCGACTCTGTTTTAATCAGGGACTTGAATCACAGAGAAAGCTAGTCAGAAGGAGGGGACACTGCACCTCTCCATTCCTTCTTCCCACCCCCTGCCTCCTTTTCCTAGGAACATGGAAAGGTACCTACCTGTACTGTCTCCTGCCCAGTGAAGGGCTTGGAAGACTGAGATTTTCTGGGGAGGTGATCATCGCCCCTCTAGATTCTAACTGTTAATACAGGCTCAGAGATCACTGGCTGTGTTTTGAGTATATTCTTGGGCTAATATCAGAGCAATTGTAAAATGGGTACTATCCTGAAGCCATCTGTAAGCACATTTCAAACCTTTAAACTTTTCTAAGATGCATAGAAAGCTGAGACCCTCCCCAGCCGGGTGCTGCTTCCACTTCTGCTGCTGAAATTCAGTCCAAGACATTTGATGAGCGTTATGTATGCACAGCTCACACGAAGTCACAAGATACATGAGCCACAGTGCTTGGACTGTGGAACAGTCAGCGACAGCTTTCTGTAATAGAGGATTTCTCCCCGGGAGGCAGGACTTAGAAGGAAGAGGATGGTGGTTTGCATTTCCTCCTAACTTTATAGTTTTGGGGAGAGCTGGTGACTTTGCCCTTAGAAATAGAAAATCAGGGCAAGGAAAGAGAAAAAATGTCTACTGTAAGAGATGTTGTGTTTTCCCTCCTTATAATCCAGGTGAGGAAGGGGATGGGGGAATGGGGAGGAGAGAGAGGAGGAGGTAGGGGAGGTGAAGAAAGTGAGTGAGGGAGGAGGAGGAAGAGGAGGAGGAGGAAGAGGAGGAGGAGGAGGAGGAAGAGGAGGAGGAGGAGAAGGAGGAGGAGGAGGAGAAGGAGGAGGAGGAGGAGGAAGAGGAGGAGGAGGAAGAGGAGGAGGAGGAGGAAGAGGAGGAGGAGGAGGAGGAAGAGGAGGAGGAGGAGGAAGAGGAGGAGGAGGAAGAGGAGGAGGAAGAGGAGGAGGAGGAGAAGGAGGAGGAGGAGGAGGAAGAGGAGGAGGAGGAAGAGGAGGAGGAGGAGGAAGAGGAGGAGGAGGAGGAGGAAGAGGAGGAGGAGGAGGAAGAGGAGGAGGAGGAGGAGGAGGAGGAGGAGGAAGAGGAGGAGGAGGAGGAAGAGGAGGAGGAGGAAGAGGAGGAGGAGGAAGAGGAGGAGGAGGAGGAAGAGGAGGAGGAGGAGGAAGAGGAGGAGGAGGAGGAGGAAGAGGAGGAGGAGGAGGAAGAGGAGGAGGAGGAGGAGGAGGAGGAGGAGGAGGAGGAGGAGGAGGAGGAGGAAGAGGAGGAGGAGGAAGAGGAGGAGGAGGAGGAAGAGGAGGAGGAAGAGGAGGAGGAAGAGGAGGAGGAGGAGGAGGAAGAGGAGGAGGAAGAGGAGGAGGAGAAGGAAGAAGAGGAGGAGGAGGAAGAGGAGGAGGAGGAGGAGGAGGAAGAGGAGGAGGAGGAGGAAGAGGAGGAGGAGGAGGAAGAAGAGGAGGAGGAGGAAGAGGAGGAGGAGGAGGAGGAGGAAGAGGAGGAGGAGGAGGAAGAGGAGGAGGAGGAGAAGGAGGAGGAGGAGGAGGAAGAGGAGGAGAAGGAGGAGGGACAGAGGGACAAGAGGAAGAAGGGAGGGAGGGAGGTATCATTAGCACTTCACATTACTGTTTTAAAGAGAGTCTTGGAGCTTTGTTCCATAAACGGTCAGTAGATTTCAAGAATGCTCCTCTTTTCATTTGCTTCCCACCCTCAGGTGCCGTCATCAGGCAGTGCATTAACATTAACTGACTAGAAAGAACAAGCTTTGGAGGCCAGAAGTTCGAGACCCAGAGTGAGCCTGAGGAGTGGTGGCTTCTGAAGAGCAGGGAAGTGCATTCAACCTGCCCCTTTAAACAATATTTAACCCACAGTCCGGGCAACTCCCTGTGTGATCTTGAGTAGGGCAGCGAGCGCTGTCTGTTTCACTTGGCTTTGCTCTTGGGGAGATGTAGGAGACTTCCTGGTAACCCTCAATGTAGGTTCAACATGGCTCCCACAGGCGCGGGTCGCTCAGTTTCTGGGGTCCTCAGTGTCAGCCTTTGTCTATCACTCAGGACGGCCACTCACTCACTGCTGGCAGGGTTTGCTTAGCAAACACTCCACGTGTCCCGCTGAAAAGTCAAATGGAATGAAAACAGCCGTGATTAAATGTATTGCAGGGAACTCTAAAGCGGAATGAATAGACTCAGATTGGGTGCCTAAGGCACATTTCTCTGAGAAGTCATCAGTCGTCTTACTTCATGTACTTTATAATATCCGTTTTGAGAATTTGTAACATCTACACTTTTATATTTCATTGCAAACAAACCGGCACTACTTTGTACGCGTAGCTGAGGCTTTTAATAGCTGACCTTTATTAAGCTTATGTCACAGAATACATGAAGCTGTAAACCCGCTTCCAAACAATACTAGCTGAAAATGAATATTTGTAGGAAGGAAATTGATTCTACCATTAGATTAGTCAGCAAACTAAAGAACAACTCAGCAGTAAAAAGAAGGCTCAAGAGGGAACACATTAAACACTATACTCTGGAAATCACTTGCTCAAAAATGTGCATATGTCTTAGTCAATAAATTAGCTGAATACTTTCTAGAAAATCACGTACCTAAGGTAGCCTCCGATGGATGATTAAGATGAGCGTTGCCAAAGGCACGCGCGTGTGTATTCTCCTTCTGCCACGTGGGTCCTCAGGATGGATGTTGTGTTACCAGCCTTGGCGGCAGGTGATTTTATCTACCGAGCCACCTCATCACCCTTCCCCACTAGTTTTTGAGACAGGGTCTCTCAGGGAGCCTAGAGCTTACCATTTTGGCTAGACTGGCTGGCCAGCATGACGCCAAGAGAGATCTGCCTGCCTCTGCTTCTCCAGTGCTG
Source organism: Cricetomys ansorgei (assembly GCA_026225945.1). Taxonomy (NCBI): domain Eukaryota; kingdom Metazoa; phylum Chordata; class Mammalia; order Rodentia; family Nesomyidae; genus Cricetomys; species Cricetomys ansorgei. Next base: position 122,178 of record JAMJFZ010003624.1, read on the forward strand.
GCGTTACAGGAGTGTGCTACCTCAGCTGGCTTCCACGTGAGCTCTGGGCATCAGATTCGGGTCTCTTGCTGTGGATGAAGTGCTTTAGCTACAGAGCTACCTCTCCAGCCTTCATCTCTTTCTTTTGGAAGTGAAAAGACAAGTGCATTCCTGAGCGCAGACATTCTCAGCTCTTTGCCTCTATCACATGAAAATTCCTAAGTGGGAAGGTCAACGGATGGACTGTAAGGGCCTAAGGTTTTCTCATATTTTACATGGATAGTTGCTGCAGGAATAAACAACAAACAATAACACCACCACACACACACACACATTTTCTCAAGGCCTATAAAACTGTGCTCAGACTTCAAGATCTCAGTCTCAGGTTTTGGTGATTCGTAGGCCATTCTCCACTTACTGTAGAAGCAGCAGGTGGAGATGAGCCTGTTCAGAGTGGCCAGGTTTTGTTTTGGTTGTCAGCTAAAACAGAAGCCCCATCATTCTGGACCTGGCAGCTTGTTAGTAGAAAAGCCACCGGGAAGCTTCCAGTTGGTAATTTAGTGCACAGACCTATTCCCCGATGCAGCTGTGGAGCAGCAGGTGGTTGTAGCTGAAGCAAACAGCAGCTTTACAAAAACGGAATACGGAAATGGAAGAGCCTTTTGTAATTATTCTTGCACTTGTCAATGTGGCCGAGGATGTGGGCATTTTATTCTGGCTCCTTTGGATTTTCTTATTAACGTGCATCAATATTTGTAAGAAAGCGCTTCCTCCCAGTGGCAGAGCACTGAACATTGAGCATCTACTCTGTGACACAGGCTAGGTGTTGGGGAAACTCATTTCCTGGTTCGGGGTGGAGGCAGTTGTATGTACAGCTTCCTAATAAAGGAACGGAGGCTCTCTTCCAGAGCACTTGACAGGAATGATTCTGATCACGGGATGAAGGCACCTTCCAGAAGAAAATAAATAGGAGCCAGAGGGCTAAGTGCAACAGCAGTGGATTTGAAGGCAAGGGGTGTAGGCAGAAGGGGTTTTCAGAGAGACGTCTGAAGTTTTCAGAGTGCTTTGAGTTCACGTGGAAGAGGAGGAAGGTTGCTCATTCAGTGTCTCGGAGAGACGTGATCATATTTGAAAAGGTCGCTCCTTCAACCCATCTTCCCAGAACAGAACAGATCACAAGTCCAACCCTTAACGGGAGAGAGCAGCCATTTCTCATATTGTGGAGGATGGCAGAAGGGACAGTCATGAACAGGGCATGGAGAATAAGGGAAGCTGTGGAAAACAACCTAGAGAAATCAGGCTGTACAAAGGCAAATAGGTCTAAAACAAATGCAGGGAATTCAGTAATTTTTGTGTCTACATCTATTATTGCTTCAGAAACGAGAGAGAAGATGCTGCCCCTGTGAGTCGTACAAATGGAAAATCGCAGTGATTCACTTTAATGAGAAATTTGATACCAAGCCTAGGTAAAGAAAAGCATAAAATGTCGCAGGAAGCTATTTTTAAAAGGTTAAGATCGTTTCCCTGAAAGAATAAAAATGCAATATTCCTAAATGGGAGCCCTTGGTTTGTAAAAACGTTATGGGTTCCTACAGTTTCAAAGCTTTAATGTGACTCCAACTAAATTCCAAAGGTTCCTTTAGAAACTTACTATATGCCGCCTTACTAGATGGCAAAGTGCATTTTAAAGCTAAAAGCAAATGTTGAGATATTGATGTAAAAATTCAGGCAATTTAGTAGATAACACATTTAAAAAAAGAAATCCTGAAACAGGTACTTGCATGTGTAAGAAAGTGTTAGAAGGTGATTGAGTGCTTTCCAATTAGTGATCAAAAGGTTAGTTAGTTGTGGGACAATTAATTAAAATATATGGAAAAAAGTCTGCTTTTACAGTACATAATGAATTGAAATATATACACACTGGGCTGAAGAGTTCCAGGTAAAAAAGATGCTGTGTGAAGAAAATGTCCCTTTTTTAACATTGGAGATAAAGATTAATAGATTGGCCAATAAAATAAATAGAAGTGGAAAAGTGTTTGTCACATCCTTTTCAGTGGCTTAGATCCTTCATACTGAAAGAGCACCAATAGACCAATGAAAAAATAATAAAAAAACATAGCAAGAAAATAAATAAGACACTGATAGAAAGTTTTAAAAGATAAAAGAAAACATTATTTTTTAAAAGATGTGCACTTGTTCATTGTCAAATTTGGATTAAATTTGCCAATATAATATTTAGTATTCATGAGACGAGGAGGAAGAAACGCCTTCTGGTTAGTGTCGGGGCAATTCAGGTTTGACAGGCGTTGGAGAATGACTTAATTGCACTCATTACGAGACTGGCCAATCCCATTCAGAAATCCCTCTTATAGGACTTTAATCTTAAGTGAATAATCAAAATTGTGTATGAAGGGCAAGAGAGATGTCTCAGCAGTAAAGAGCTGCTTGTCCAGAGGGCCCAGTTTTAATTCCCAGCACCACATGGCAGCTCACAGTCCTATGGGGCCTGATGCCCCTTCCTGGACTCTGTGGGCATTGTACACACATGGTGCACAGGCAGGTTTACAGGCAAAATATTCATACACACAAAATAAAAATAAAGGAAAAATAAAATAAAATAAAAATAAATTAAAAACTGTATATTAATACTTATTACAAATTAAGGAGTTTATCCCAGGTGCTTTTAGAACTGTAATGAATAATCAGAATTTACTCAAAATCTCCAAAAAGGAGAAGGACTAAATACTTTTGGACGACAGAATATTATGTAACGCACCTTCTATATAAGGTGTGGTCCCGCTGGGAAAAAGAGAAAGGCACCTTATCAGTAAATGGGCTCAGTCC
>JAMJFZ010003624.1:127500-152500 GCA_026225945.1 Cricetomys ansorgei
CTCTGTTGAGGTCTGCCAAAGCTTGCAGATATGAATATGCCTCCTTGTCCTGTTTGCTGAGCTGCCACAGCCGCATAATATGACAAGCATGGACAAATCTTTCGAGTTTGTTCTGGAGGTTTCTTTCTCCTCTTCATGTCTATCAGTGTATTAGCTGTGCCAGGCTAAACTATGCTGTAATAACAAACATACCCTGAAATGGACAGGACAAAGTTTGCTTCTTATCCATGTGCATCTGATCTGGGTCAGCTGGGGTTCTCTTCCAAATAATGATTTGTTTAATAATTGGTATAATCCATACCATTATCACTGATAAACACACAGGTGGAATTAAAACAAACAAAACTCTTGAGCCCATGAGATCAGACTGATCTAGCTTATTCCCTGAAAATGCACATTTTGAGGAAAAGTAAGTGATGCACCACACAAGGCTCCTATTTCAGTGCTTGAGTCACAGCAAAGACTCAATGGATGTTACTTCCATTCATGTCCCTGTCTACGTTAGCTACACCACACACACACACACACACACACACACACACACACACACACACAAATGGAGGGTCAGAGATGGAAACTGCACAATTCCAGTTCATTCCTGCAGTTCCATCCTTTGGCTTGTCTGCAGATTTAACATTGATTAATAAAAACAGAAGTATCTCTGGCCATCAGCATACTGGACTGGAGAAATAATCATACTCTTCTTTCTAATTAATCTAGCTACTCCGAAGAGCAACTTTAAAAAGCAGAGAGGATGAAACATTCTAATTACTTTTCTATAGTTCTGTAATCTGTTTACAAGAGCATTCCTGTGATGTCAGCTCTCCCCCATCAGACACTGAAGAAAAAAAATACCAGCTTTGTCTCAAAAGGCTTCTCCTTCTCTCTGGAGAAATGGAGAGAAGTATCCCAGCCCGAATCTTGATTCTCTCAACAGCTGTGGCTTCAGAAATTGTTGAGTTCTGAGGACTCCTACAACTGATCTGTTTCCTGCAGGGCCATTTCTGATCATGACATTTAGAGTCAGTGACTGTTTCCAGTCTGATGAACTTGAACACACTGTGAAGTGGGAGAGGGTAGATGTGGGAGAGGAAGGCTAAATGACAAAGGAAGGAAATAGGTGAGGTTGGGAACACAGAGGCAGTGAGAGAGGAAAAGGGGGTCACGGAGAGGTGGCAGACACTTGGGAGGCCCCAGTATTTCAGCTCAGAAAACAACACAAACAGGCCTGAAGAGATGGCTCAGCAGTGAAGAGCATTTGCTGCTCTTATAAAGGAACGGAGTTTGGCTCCCAACTCCTACATTGTAGCTTATGACAGCCTGTCACTCCAGCTCCAAGGGAAGTAACACCTTCTTCTCGACTCTGTACACACGTGCGCACACACACACACACATGCACACACACACAAACCCTTAATCGTTGGGGTGGAGGGAAAGCCTGACTGAGCTATGTGGACTTTGAGAGTTGATTGTGAGTCTTATGGTTACCATTTTTTTGCTGAGTGCTTTTAACTGCCAAAATAATTGTGAAATTAAAAAAAACAATGAAAGAACAGGTGGAACCTGGTAAAACGTAAAAATCAGTTATTTCTATCCATTTTATAAAACAGCATTTAGATAAACACATGTCAGCTTGAGAAACAGCGGGAGAAACAAAACCCATATTCAGTTAGGAAATTTTCTGAATACATATTTTATATAGGACAAGTTTAGTGAAGAATCTGTCACTGGGAATATAAACGGAAAGCAGGTTTGTCCTTCTGAACAGATGCCACCACCACGCCACCTTATGCCTTGCAGAGGGGTGTCCTATGGTCTTAGTTTGATTTGCTGATCTCTCAGACACATTTTGCTAATTAGCAAGGCTGTCTCTGTGAAAGGTTTTTCTTTGAAAGATATGTATGTATGTGCAGCTGTTTTCTGTCATTTGGGTCTGAGCTCTTAAACGCTGTAGCCGTTCCTAAGCTCCGTATTTCAAGCCTTTGTAACTGTTACTTGTTTACTAGACTAACGGAACTCTACCCCCTCTGGTTCAGCTTCTCCCACATGGCAGTCACTGAGAAAGATCTAAACTGTAACCTTTAAAAAACTCAGTTAGTTCCATTTTATCTGAGTCTTATTTCTGCCTACTTTCCTATCATCGCTTCTGGAGCTCACTCTTTCCTGTTACCACCCAACCAACTCTGGTGCTCTCTCTTCCCCTGTTTTACCCCAACTGCCATTTCAAACCAACACCCTCTCTCTTACATACCTCCCTCCAAGATAGTCCCAGAAGTCCAAGTGGCATGGAACCATAAAGGACCGGTGGGGCGGGGGGGGGGGGCGGAGTTTTACAGCACAAAAAGCTTCTTTGGCAAAGAGTTCCTTTACGTGTCTCTGCTAAGTTCTACGGGGTCAGGGCTTAATTATTTGGAAACTTCATCCTATTGCATAAGTCAGAGAAACTTGCCACTCCTACCACGTCCCCATTTCCTTGTGTCTGGAGTGGGGTCAGGAGTCTGAGGAGCACAAGGTCAAGGTTCCCATTTACACAGGGATGTTATCTCTCTCTTTCTTCTTGGCTGGTCAGTATCATTGACCTGGTTATTTTCCTGTGGGCAGTATGATTGGTTGACGATGGGCGACCAGAGTCTAAATCACCGCTTGGGTACTTCCTGTGTCCTTTTGGAGACATTCTCATCCTTTAGCTGATCTTCAGCTGGAGGCTTCCCAAGAGGGCTTTCTCCTTACAGCTCCTTAAATACCAAGGAGAAAGCAGTTAGACCATTTGAAGACTGTTGCTGTCAGTACGTAATATATTCTAAACTTGAGAGTAGGAAGTTTTATCTGTTTTTTCCTAGCTGTGTCTTAATGTTGTCAAAACTAGGAAAAATGAGGAAAGGAAAATGTATTTCTCTATAGTTTAATATATATTAGTAAGCAGATGTATAGTATAATATTCACATATGTATCTGCCTATCTCTTTACTAATCTACTTATCTACTTATTGATCATCCACTTATCTATGATGTGTTTATCATCTACCTATAATCTAGCATTTATCTGTCTAGAAAACATCTAAGTACCTGTGAATCTTATCTTATTTTATCTTATTTTTTTGTAATCTAAAGCTTACCACAGAAACTCTGAGAATCTTAAGCAGAATTAATTTGAAAATTATTTCTGTAGAATGTTTCCTCTCATTTTAAAGGATATAATATATATGATACTCCATGTCTTTTTAAAATAATTTTTGGAAATTTTAAGTGACAATTAAGTGGTGCTGATATTTTTCAAAGATGAGCATGTGGGTAGTACAGGAGACGTCATGAAATGAAATGCAAGTCAGAATCTGGCCTGGAAGTTAGGTTGGGGCTTTCTTGTGCTGGGCCTTAGCCTTAATGAAATGGAGATTGTAGTTGATGCTTTTGTTAAGTGAATAAAATAACTCCTTAGCCAAAATTATTATACTCTTGAGGTTCCTTGTTAAGATATGGAAAACTCACCTGCCACGCCCCAGTTTGTCACCGGATTACACCTTAGAATTGTCTCTTCCTTGAATGCTGGCATTATACAGTTACCTAATGCCCACCTCATTTGGGACTTATTTTACAAGTGGGAGAAGGACATTAGACACATTGGGAAAGATCTATCCGTTGCTTTCCGCGGTCTCTTCAGGCCCGTACTCATCGTTCTGTGATGGCCGGAGTCTGTCTATTCTTCATTGAACCTGTTTGAGCTATACTTCCATCTGTATCAGATGACTAAGTACCCTGAACATTTTTTTAACTGTTTCTCAGTCATTTGAGATTCTCCTTTTGAGAATTCTTTATTTATATCTGTACCACATTTTAAATTTTTTTTGTTGATGTCTACTTTCTTGTGTTCTTTATATATCTTGGTATTAGCCATCAGAAGTGAAGTTGGTGAAAGTCTTTTCCCATTCTGTAGGCTGCTGTTTTGTCTTATTGACAGTATCCTATGCCTTACAAAGCTTTTCAGTTTCGCGAGGTTCCATGTTTTAGTCATTGATGTTAGTGCCTGGTGTTCTTTGCAGACAGTTGTCTCCTGTGCCAGTGTGCTCATGGCTTCCCCCCGACACTTTCTCCTCTACCGTATTCAGAGTGTCTGGCTTTAGGTTGAGATCTTTGATCCATCTGGACTTGAGATTTGTGCACCGTGATAAATAGGGTTCTATTTACATTTGTCTACATGTAGACATCCAACCAGACCAGTACTATTCATCAAATACGCTTTCTTTTCTGCGTTGTGTATTTCTGCATTCTTTCTTGGAGATTAAGTGTCTGTAAGTGTATGGACTTATGGTTCCAGTGTTCAACATGGCTGTTTTTATGCCACTATCGTGCTGTTTTTATTGCTGTAGCTCTGTAGTACAGCTTGAGATCAGGAATGCTGATTCCTATGGCAGTTCTTTTATTTTTCAAGATGAATTTTAGCTATCTTGGGTTTCTGTTTTTCCATATGAAGTTGAGTATTATCCTTCCAGGATAATCTGTAAAGAATTGTGTTGGGATTTTGATAGGGACTGCGTTGAATCTGTAGATTGCTTTTGGTAAGATGGCCATTTTTACTATGTGAATCCTACCAATCCAGGAGCATGGGAGGTCTTTTCAGCTCCTGAGATCTTCCATTTCTTTCTTCAAAGATTTAAAGTTATGTCACACGAGTCTTTTACTTGCTTAGTTACAGTCAAACCAAGATAGTTTTATCTTATTTGTGTCTATGGTGAATGGTGTTTTTTCCTTATTTCTTTCTTAGTCCATTTGTCATTTGTATATAGGAAGGCTACTAATTTCTTGAGTCAATCTTCTAGCCAGCCACTTCACTGAAGTTGTTTGTAAACTGTAGGAGTTCTCTGGTAGAATTTTGCGGGCATTTTTATATACATTATAATATCATCTGCAAATAGGGTACTTTTTTGATTTCTTCTTTTCCAATATATATCCCCTTGATCTTCTGTTGTCTTATTGCTCTAGCTAGAACTTCAAGTACTATATTGAATATGTATGGAGAAAGAGGACAACCTTGTTTTGTTTCTGATTTTAGTGGAATTGCTTTGAGTTTCTCTCCATTTAATTTGATGTTATCTGTGGGCTTGCTGTAAATTGCCTTTACTATGTTTTGGTATATCCCCGTATTCCTAATCTCTCTAAGACTTTTATCTTGAAGGGGTGTTAGATTTTGTTGAAAGCTTTCTCGGCATCCAATGAGATGGTCATGTGGTTTTTTTTTCTTTTCTTTCAGTTTCTTTACACGTTGACTGATTTTTCATATGTTGAACTGTCCCTGTCTCTCTGAAATGAAGCCTACTTGATCATGGTGGATGATCCTTTTGATGTGTTCTTCGATTTGGGTTGTGAGTATTTTATTGAGTATTTTTGCATCTATGTTCATGAGGGAAATTGGTCTGTAATTCTCATTCTTTGCTCAATCTTTGTCTGGTTTAGTATCAGGGTGACCGTGGCCTTTTAGAATGAGTTTGGCAGTGTTCCTTCTGTTAACTATTTTGGGGAATAATTTGAGAAGTATTGGTGTCAACTCTTCTTTGAATGTCTGATGCAATTCCGTGCTAAAACCATCTGGCCCTGGCTTTTTTTGTGGGGGGGACTTTTGATGACCTCTTCTATTTCCTTGGGGGTTATAGGTCTGTTTAAATTGTGTATCTGATCTTGATTCACCTTTGGTAGGTGGCATCTATCAAGAAAATTAACCATTTCTTTTAGATTTTCCAATTTTGTGGAGTACAAGTTTTTAAAGTATAACCTAATGATTCTTTTGGTTTTCTCAGTGTCTGTGGTTATATTCCCCTTTCATTTCTGAATTTGTTGATTTGGATATTATTGCTCTGTCTTTTAATTAGTTTACATAAGGGTTTGTTTATCTTGTTGATTTTCTCAAAGAACCAACTTTTTGTTTCATTGATTCTTTGAATTGCTCTGTTTCCATTTAATTGATTTCAGCCCTCAGATGAATTACTATTATTATTTTTTGCTATATACTCCTCTTGGGTGTGCTTACTTCTTTTTGTTCTAGGGCTTTCAGTTGCAGTGTTAATTTGCTAGCCTGTGATTTCTCCACTGTCTTTTTCATAGGTCCTTTGTGCTCTCAGTTTTCCTCCTAGCACCACTTTCATTGTGTCCCGTAGGTTTGGGTGTGTTGTGGACTCATTTTCAGTGCGTTCTAGAAAGCCTTTAACTACTTTCTTTATTTCTGTCCCGACCCAGCCATCGTTCAGTAGAGAGTTGTCAGTTTCCATGAGTTTGAGGAGCCTTTATGATGTTGTTGAAGTCCAGTTTTAACCCTGATGGGATGCAGACAGTTATTTTAACTTTCTTGTATCTATTGAGACTTGCTTTGTGGCCAAGGATGTGGTCAAGTTTGGAGAAGGTTCTGTGAGGTGGTGAGAAAAAGGCATATTCTTCTGTGTGTGGGTGAAATGTTCTATAGATATTTGTTAGATCCATCTGATTTATAACATTTGTTAGCGCCAGTATTTATTTCTCTGTTTAGTTTTTGTCTGGATGACCTGTCAGTTGGTGACAGTGGGGTATTGAAATCTCACACCATCAATTATGAGTGTCAATGTTTTAAGCTTTAGCAATGTTTCTCTTACATACTGGAGGCCCTTGTGTTGGGGGCATATGTTAAGAATTGAAATATTGTCTTGGTGGATTTTTTCTTCAATGAGCATGAAATATCCTTCTCCATCTCTTCTGATTAATTTAGGCTTGAAGAGTGTTTTGTTAGATATTATAATGGCTATACCAGCTTGCTTCTTAGGTCCACTTGCTTGGAATATCTTTTCTCAACCCTTTACTCAGGGGTAATGTTTATCTTTGAGGGTGAGGTGTGTTCTTGTATACAACAGAAAGATGGATTATGTTTTTGCATCCATTCTTTTAGTTTGTGTCTTTTTACTGGTCAGTTGAGTCCGTTGATGTTGAGAGATATCGATGATGGTACACCCTGGTACTGGAGATTGTCTGCATCAGTTGGTATCTCTTAGTTTTCCATTATTTAAAGAATTTAAAATACTTCGTTTGATAACATCCACATATCATATATGATATGTCTTTTAAAAAGTTTCTTCCTTCTCATTTAATTTTAGAGGATAGTTGTGGTGAGGTTTTCAATTATTTCTTTCGTGTCCTCTCTCCAAAATTCTTCCAGAATGCTTGTGAATGAGTTGTGGTTCCTTGATCAATTCCAGGGATTGTCTAGATGGTTTTTAATACTTACCATGGATTCAATAGTAGTAAGGGAGAGTTCCTCTTTTCTTTATCATTTATACTAGTGAGTGAGTGTGTGTACGTGTGTTTCCCTCCTTCCTTCCCCTTCCTTTCCCCTTTTATCTTCCTGTCTTTGTAAGATGTTTATATACTTTTATTATTATTATTATTATTATTATTATTTTGGTGTAGGGCCCTTTAAAAAGACCCTTTTGCAGATGGCTGATGCCTAAGCCCACACACTTAATCTGCTTATCAGGTTCACTGGAACATTCACTGCTTACTAATATAGATGTGGTCTTTTCATATTTCCTGGATGCTTATGCAATTAGGATGATGGCCACATGAATAGTTCGGGCCACACAGGTGACACAACACTCACGGTGTCTTCCCAATCCTTTCTTCTTGACCATCTCTGATAGCAGGTCTTCCCCATGGTCAAGAAGCCACAGGTTGCTAGAGCCACAAGATGGAAGCTCCATTGGTGTCTGGATAACAATTACAGTGTGGTTGAATGAGAACTGAAACTCTCTTCTCCCAAGTCCCTGAACTGTGGGGTTTGTTACTTAAGTTTAGAGTGAGCTACCCTGACTGAAATAGCAGTTGTCTGACACTGTGACACAGGTGACCCTGTGACAGGAAAGTTCTGAGAGCACTTGGTTCTTCTGGCCCTGCTTATTATCAAGGTGAACATTACAAGTACAGGCGACATTGGTGAACCACTGAGTTTACACTAGTGGCGGCAAAATTTCCAGGTATCTTGCTTTGAAATGTTTCCTAGATATTTTTAAAGAACCTTCTATTTCTTATCATGACTTTGAAGCTTGGTTTTCTAGGATGCAAACATGGGTGCAGTTTTTAGTTCTGATTTTTGTCTGTGATGTCAGATTCACCAGTAGTTTTAAAAAATAAAACAAACAAACAAAAATCTCCTAAATTCTGGAAAACTTATTTTGTTTTTCCAAGGCCTGGCCAAAGCCCCATTGGTAACCAGCCAACCAACTTCCCTTCCTTCCTCCCTTCCTTCCTCCCTCCCTTCTTTTCTTCCTTCCTTCCTTTCTTTCCTCCTCCTTCTTCTTCCTCTCTGTTTCTTTCTTTCTTTCCTGCCCTCCCTCCCTTCCGTTCTCTCTCTCTTTCTTTTTTTCTTTCTTTCTTTCTCTCTCTCTCTTTCTTTCTTTTCCTTCCTTCCTCTCTCCTTTCCTTCCTTCCTTCCTTTCTTTCTTCCTTTCTTTCTTTCTTTCTTTTCTTTCTTTCTCCCTCTCTCTCTCTCTCTCTCTCTCTCTCTCTTTCTATTTATTTCTCTCAGCTCATAATGCTAGAGGCTTGTATTTGATCTGTGGCCAAATGTAGTTGACAGCTGCCTCCCCAAACCAGGCTTTAGCAGAGGAGAATCCATCCAGAGAAGAACTGGGCAGATTTTTAGCTTCAGGGTAATCCTGGGGCAGCTCAAAGCTTTGTCTCCTCAGAAGCCCACAACAGGAGATAGATGGAATGGTGATCAATTTTGGCTTCCTAAATGATTTTTTGCTATCTATGCGCAAGACAGACTTTTATGTTGCTTCAAAATTGTTCTTCATTTCTTATAATCAGGGGTAAGGGGCCAACTCCAGAGCATTTAAAAGCAAAGGCTATGGTTCGGTTTCAATTATAACTGCTGAGAAATGTTGCTTACAGCTCTTTCACCTTTGGAAACCTGAGTTGGTCCCAGCAGGCAACTGTGCCTTTTGGCTTGAGTAGCAGTTGCCTGATTTGTTTCTAAAGCCACCCAAAGTTAATGAAGTCACAGTGTTAAAACTTTTAGGAACAACTGAGTGTTAAGGAGATAAAAATGCTATTTTATTCTTGTTGACGAAGGTAGATGCCTGGCTCGAAAAGTAGCACATTTTTGTTATTGGCAACAAGATTGGAATTTTTTTTTCAAACTGTAATGCTCTTTTCTTAGGCTAGGATCGGGCACTGGAGAGGGCTTCCAGCCACCCCTTCTCTTTGGTCTTCATAATGAAATAATTCCTGTATATACTTGAATGTTCTATTTGTGCTAATGCATTGGTTATAGAAAATGATACGACAGCGTACAGATTATCCTCTTGTATTAAGCTTAGGAAATACGAGGCCGTGTTGGAGTAATTTCATCTTGTTATTTTTGCAATTATTTCTTCTTCATTAGCACTTCTGGAGAAGTCATATTCAAAGCTGGTGTTTATTGAACAAAATTGCTCTTTCTTGGGCTGGATCATCGTTCATAAAACCCTCAAGGCCGAGAAACATTTCACGTCAACTCTGCTGTATTTCTAAGTGAGACTAAGTTTCATCTCTTGGTTGAAAAACAATTTAAAGAAGTTGAGAGTTTATTTTCCTGCGTGGCGGTGAACTGCTGTCTGAGGTGGGAGACATGCCTCTATCTCATAAGCTGTGAACAATGCAAGGCCCTTTTAACCGGCTGGTCCGGCTGCCTGCCTTCTGATGCTAGCATCTTGTTGCCTTGCCTGTTTTGCAATAAAGTCCCATTGTGTTGTGTAGCGAGTCCGTCAGAAATGAAACCTTCTCTCCCGGAAGGAGTTGGGGGATTGGCTCCTAATGACTCAGGAAGTAAAAAGAACTTACAGGATCCACAGAGCCCTCTCCTCAAGACTGTGCAATCGATCGAGTGCTGTGGAGAAGAGACTCTGTGATCAGCTGAGCTGCCTGCATGGCACACAAGGAGCTCCGTCGGTGTAGCTTTCAAGAGTCAAGAGTCATCATCCGTGCTGGATGGGCTTTTGCTCTTGTATCACGCACATTCTTTAAGTAACCCCTCACCCACACATCAGTAAGAACCCCAGTAAGCTCAGTGTCTCGCTAAGCTAGGCATCAACGGAAAAGCTTCTTTGGTCTTTGGTGCTCTGTCTGGGGTGAGCGAACGTTTGTTTGCAGCTCCTCAGGAAAAGTGACAGAACACACATTATCAGGCTGTCCATGAACTAGCCATTCGTTCAGGGTTGGTTTTGAACTCATAATCCTCCCGCCTCTGCCTTCTAAGTGTTGGGATTACCTGCGTGAGCCACTGCACTCAGCTTTTATGCCTTCACCGTGGACTGAGTCCCTACGCTCAATGGTGGACTTACCATGGTCTCTGAAAGTCAACAACCAACCAATCGACCAATCAAAAATTGTGGAGGCAGAAAAAGTAAGGTGAAATTTGATCAATATATGGTATTTTCATGTTAATGAAAAACTTTAAAAAAGGCAAAAAAAAAAAAAAGAGATGATCTCTGCATTAACTTCACCCCGCCCCCCATTCCAAACTCAAGAAACATCAAGGAAGAGGGGATGGAAAGAATGCAAAGGCTGAGGATGGTGTGGTGTGCTGTGAAATGCTGGCCTCTGGATGACACTGGTGTACGCGAACTCACAGAAGCTTGGGGTACCTGCATGAGACCCGCACAAGCCAGTTAAGAATCCAGCATGTGTGGGAGAGGGCCCCAATGCCCTCTAGTAGCTGAGGCATTGTTGCTTGTTGATGGCTTCTGAGGGGCGGACAATCATGTTTCCGTGGATGGCCCAACACGGCTGAGTGTATGGGCAGCACAACTTGGATTCGGTGAGTTACAACAACGACAAAAAAGAATATGGAGTGTGAGGCTGATGCGTTGGGTGGAGCCGAGGGGGATTGGAGTGAATGAATAGGGGAGGGTATGACTAAGACACATTGTAAATGTCTGAAAATTTCAAAGGATGATAATAAAAAAGAAGGTCTCTGGAGGTACATGCATCACACATGCTTAGAATTCATCCGTTAGGTAGAACTGAGAATTTGAGACTATACAGTTGTAGGGAGAACAGATAAACTTAGTCCCATCCCTCTCCTCCACTGGGGTGGGCATGGATTAAACTTAGAAACCAAGATGTCTTTCAGGGCAGAACATTTCTCCAGCAGTGTCAGGTCACCATTCCCAAACACTAGAATAGACCTGGGTGATATTAGTGGTAACTTCCTGGAGAAACAACCTAAAGGAGTTACTAGAGGATTATTCCAGATCTTCCCAGTGCCTGGCCTGGGAAGCAGTCTACTTTTCTTCTTTGTGGAAAGACATTTCTTCTTCCGTGCCTGTATTTCTTATGTGTCCATTCATAGTCTTGCAGGCAATGCCTTCAGGACAAACACAGATGCTCTCCAGGAATGCTAATAGTTGAGCTAGCGCGACATAGTACAGAAACTCACAAGCTAGATTAGAAGCATATCTGGCTCTGCCACTCAATTTCATGAGCAAATATGGGGTGGATACGAATACCATAGGTGAATATCCTGGCCTGTATTTTTCCACCTGCAAATGAGTTGTAATAAATCCTTACCTGTTTATGTATGTGCATTAAACTGTATGACGCTTTTGAAGGCCAAAGTTAGTGACTAAAAGTAATCCCTTCTCTGTCTTTCCTTACTAGCCGTGTACACATTAGCTTCAGATGCGTTCTTATCAGCGATTGGACTCTTGTAGCACTGAGCACCTTGTAGATGATAGATTATGGGTATGTTTTGATAGAGGAAGGTGGGTTCAAGACCACAGTGGTTTTAATTGGGTCATTTTACTGTGACATCTGTGGTGGTTTGAATGAAAATGGCCCCCATAGGTCCATAGGGAGTGGTACTATTAGGAGGTATGGCCTTGTTGGAAGTGAGTTACTGGGGGTGGGCTTTGAGGTTTCAAGTACTCAAGCCCTGTCTGTCTGTCTGTTTGTCTGTGTCTCCCTCTCCGTGCTGCCTGTAGATTCAGATGTAAAACTCTTGGCCACCTCTCCAGTATCATGGCTACTTGCATGCTGCCGTGCTGCTCACCATGATGACAGTGGATTCAACCTCTGAACTGTTAAGCAAGCTCCAGTGAAATGTTCTCCTTTATGAGAGTTGCTGTGGTCATGGTGCCTCTTCACAGCAATAAAACCCCTAATTAAGATAGCACCTTTGGCTGTGTTCTAAAATACGAAACACAGAATTTGCTTTTATAAATGTTCCATTAATGAGCAAAACTGGCACTGACTTTGGAGTAGACCTCAGTGTGCATTTGGATAATGTCAAGAATCAGGGTGTATTAGTCAGGGTTCTCTAGAGGAGCATAGTTGACAGAACAAATATATACTACAACAGAGTTGCATTAGAATAGCGTACATGGCAGGAGATGGGTCATTCAACAGTGGCCACTGGCATGCAGGAGAGGCTGAGAGCCTGTAGATGCTCAGCCATGAAGCTGGTACCTTAGCCAACAACCTAACATGGAAGGCCCGGATGAATCTTGGAGAGCCACTGGTCTTAATCCATTCTGGAAGACAGAAGAAGCTGTTCTGAGGGTACCAGAAGACAGCAGCAGCTCCAGGAGAGATAAACAGACAGATGACAACTCAGCAGCAGGCAGTAAAGGCAAACAAGTAGCATGGCCTCTCCTGGCTCCTTTACATCTGGGCAGCTCCAGAAGGTGCTGCACACTCTCGGGTATGGACTTCTCCTGCCAGTTAATTCTTCCAGGGAATTCCCTTATAGCCTAGCCCAGAGGTGTGTCTCTTTGTTGATTCAAGAGCCCACCAAGTTGATAAAAATAAGTCACAGTGACTCAAAGCATCAAGAACAGCAGTTGTATGCTTTTTAATAACAAAAAAGCTTTATCCTTGATCTTAGGTATTTTCTATCACAAGACAGTCTTATATAAAAACATCAAAAACAGCTTTTATTAGGAATATACGTGCACATGTAAATACATGAATGTATGCAGTAACAATTGATGAAAAAAGAGGCTACGGATTTAAAGGAGATCATGGATGGGTATATGGGAAGACTTGGAGGGAGGAAAGGGAAGAGAGAAACATAGTAATTGAGAGACAGTTTCAAAATCAAATGAACAAACATCCCCTCTTAGTGCTGAATAAGTACCACACATGGAAAATGGCTGGAAAAAAACTCAGCCATTGAGAAAGGATGTGGTCCTTTAGCCACGCAGGAAATCATAAGAAAAACTTGTGACAGCATCAGATCTTCAATACCCTTTCCAGAAATGTGCTAACAGTGGGTCTGTTCTCCCTGGGTATGTGCAGTGTTCCCTGGGTTGGTAGTGTTCCACAAGTTCGAGCTTGGGCAGTGGCATGGCTGAGATTTATCAGAGTTGGCCTTGAGAAGTTCTTCCCTATAAAGCTCTGTTGCTGAAGGTTTGCTCCCTTTCCCCTGCTTTTCTGATGCATATCAGGGCTGTGTGTTGAGTGCAGCCAAGCACCCGGCCCTCTCACTAGCTGTGCCTTCCAGAGTCCTGTAAATCCCTTGCTTGATAGACTAGAACATGTGGATAAGGATAGATGCCCTGGGAGGAGGAAGGTATCCAGGATCCTGGCAGGAAAGCCTTCTGACATATGTCAGCATGCAGAGAAATTCTGCTTAGGAGAAGGTTTTCCAGACCCGATTCACATCGTTTCACTGATTAAAATCTTATATGGGAATGCCTAAAATTTATTTAAGAGATAAAACAAGAAAATAAATATAGGTATATATTTTAAAATTTTATTTACTTATTTGTTTAGGTGTGTGTGTGTCACAGTGCACATATGAGGTAAACTGAGGTAAACGTGGAAGAGTCGGTTCTCTCTTTCTACCGTGTGGGGCTGGAGTATCAAACTCAAGCCATTGGTCTTGGTGGCAAGTGCTTTTACTCATCAGCCAGTGGCTATATATTTTATCTTCGCTGTTCTGTGATGGCGATGCTTGTGGTGGCTTCTTCGCTGTCTCTCAATATGGATTTAAGGAATAGAGTAAGACGGGCATCACCAGAAGACATATATAGTATATTTTAAAGGTTACTGACACATGACGTGGTATTTATGGGGCTGCAACTGAGAAAGCGAGAGAGTGAGGGGTTTTGAACGGAATAAGTTTAACCGTCAACTGCTACCTACATGTGTTATAAACGGTCTTAGTATGATATCAATCCCAGGGTTGTGTATCATAATCCTGGTGGGTAAATAAAACATTATGGCTATGAAAAGTCACGTGACTTTTATGTGGAGAGATAAAAATGACCTACTGTCTTCTATAAATTGGAATGCAGCCATCATGGGAAACAAATATTGGGTGAAGAGCTAAAGCACACATAATATATGGGCACGATTTTTCACACTTAAATCTTTTGAGGAAGTTGATTTTCAGTAAAAATGGGTATCAGGTCCAGACCTCGGAGTGAACTCCAGTAACTTGTAGAATTAAAAGTGAACACACATTTCAACCTCCACAGAAATGAAGTGGGTTTTCTTTCTTTCTTTTTTCTTGTTAAGCAGGTGACCAGTGTACTTACTAGACCTGTGTTTTAATATGTCAAAAATTCAAAGGCACAAGACACCACACACATATTCTGGATCAAATGGAAGTTTTATTTTGTCGTCTGTTGAGAAAGCGATATCAAAATAATTCTCATGAACTGAATGCAGTACCCGAGAGAGGCCAGGGACAATTTGTGCACCCCCAGCTCTGACCCTTTTCAAACTTAAAAAAGAAAAAAAAAAATCAGATGTACTTCTCTTCGCAGTTTGATTCCCCTGAAGCACCTCCCAGAAATTAATTTTCATTTATTATCACATAGTACGTTTTGCATGATAAATGCCAGCTTAGTTCCTGACGGGTTGTTTTTATTTCTCTAGGGTTTGATTTCATTTTGGGCTTCCTTGTTGGAGAGCTTCATGGAGTAAACAGGGTAGACCCCGGGCTCTACAGTCATGAGTTCCTGGAGAGCACAGCGTGCCTGTGAGCCGGGATGCCATGTTTGTTGAGCTTATAGCCTTGCTGAGGATTCTGACATCCCTGCTCACTGCGTGCGGATGGAGGGAAAGACATAGAAAGTGAGAGAAATCTGGAAGTTGACAACACTACTCTTCTATGTTTGCATGTGTCAGAGAAGTCAGAAGCTTAGACTGCGTCTGCGTGTGCAGGTGTTCATGTGTGTGGAGGATATGTCAGTCCTGTGTGATTCTCCCCAGAAGCCATCACCTTTCCTTTGAGGGAGTCTCTCTCTCTGGGTGTCTGGGTCATAGGCTCGCTGCTTCGGCTAGGCTGCCAGCCCTTGCCTGTCTCCCCGGCACTGGGATTACAAGGGTGTACCATCATTCCTGACTTTTTTTTTCATGTGAACAAAGGTCTTCACATGTTGTGGCATGCACTTTACCAGCTGGACCATCCCTGCAGCACAGATTTGTGTAAAACGTGGAGGGTACTTGGTCTGGTTGGCATGGTACCTGATTAAACGTCTAGGTGATTTGCATTAAGAACAGTTGCTGGCTCACGTAAACAACTTACACAAACTTAAAAAGAAAGTAGTCAGTAAGAAAATATTAGCGCTGGGAGAACAACTGGATGAGATCTTTGCATGTCTTTGCAAAGTCATGTCTCTGCATGACTTCCAACTTTGAGACTTTCTCAGGTCCTGGCTCAGTTTTGCTCACTGTGACTTTTAGAGTTCTCCCCAGGTCCCCATCTCTACACACGGTGGCACACTAACAAGATTACCTTGGTGAACCTCATAAGGTTGGTATTCAGGCTTCGTTTTCTTTATCTTCACCTCAGATCCATGAAACTGTTTCTTAAAATGTGCACAAATGCAAGAAAAGATGGAACAGACTTGATGCTTCGTGGGAGGATTCAGATTGTTGGAGAGGCAAGGTGGCTCACCCTCAGGGGTGGAGAAGGAGGCAAAGGGTACTTGGGGCAAAGGCAGTGAGCATTTCCTACAGATCCCGGGAAGAGGTTCTAGTGCATCTCCCAACGTGTGTTTCTGTTATGTTTGTTCCGTGTGTAGCCCGTGTACCAGCAACCTCTGCATTGCTATGGTCAGTACTTGGCAAGAAGTGGCTTCGGCGAGGAAGGGTGTACTGCGGTTTGGAGTTCAAGGGGATACCGTCATGGGGAAGGAGAGACATGACAGCGCCAACATGGGCAGCTGGTCACCCGTGTCCTCAGCCAGGAAGCAGAGCAGTGAGTGCTGGTGCTCGGCTCAGTCCTCACTTGTATCCACTCCATCCCACGGAACGGTGCCAGCCACACACAGGGGCGTCTGCCACATACAAGGTGCGTCTTTTACTCACCTTACTTAATTTACTTAATCTAGAAGCATACAATATGCATAGTGGTAAGTTTCCATAGTGACACTAAATCCCACCAAGTGGACCCGCAATATTAACTGTCAGAGTGTGCAAACTCCCATCCCACATGAAACACCATCAAGTGTTGTGGGGCGCCCACCAGAGAAGACCACAAGGACACAGTCTGCGAGCCAATTAAAAGTCTACCATGAGTATTCTGGACCTACATGTAGTCTTGAGCCTCTCTCAGGGTCTCTATTAAGCAAGAAAAGCACATCCTGGCTGGAAAGTCCCCAGGGTTCACTTCTTGCGTCTGCAAGCCAAGATAGACGATTAGTAAAAACGGTGAGGTCAGCCTGACCGTTAGAAAGAACTCATCCTCGGGGTGCTTTCCTTCCTGGAATTGTTTTCTTACATTACCCCTTTACGGTTACTGGTACTTCACTCAGTCAGACAAAATTCACCCAAGGCACCAAAATGGAGTCACCACAGTCAACTTCCAGCCCTCATCACACAGGATGAAGCTGTCTGTGATGACCTTTTACCTCTAGAAGCACTCACGGGGACTCAGATGTGCCCATGAGACTCAGCCTTTGATAAGGAGGGATCCATTTGTCACTGTCTTCACTGTTCAGCAGGAGGAGACATCCACTCTCCTGTCTGTAGACTGAGGATGAGACTGGAACAATGCTCCTGCCTCTTGCTATAACCTCTTCATTTAGTCCTTCCCCTGGGAGGAAGAGTGACTTATTTTAGTAGTGAGATTGATGAATAACTAACTTGTGTTGGACCTCATTACCCAGGCAATGAGGCCGATGCACTGAGAAGGCAGTGCTTTCCCCTGGCCTCTGCTCTGACAAACTCTCCACTTTGCTGAGCAGTTGTGGGGAACAGGCTTCCTTCTGCATGTTCAACTTTTTTTTTTTTTTTTTTTTTAAATCAGCTCTTCTGTTTATACCTTTACCTTCCTGATGGGGATGGAAGGGGAGGAACCTGGTCCTCCCTGAGTATCCACTCCCCAGGAACTACCCAACAGATGCATAGGACTCACCCCTATTGAGACCCTTCCAGGACCAACCTGCAGTGCTTCCTGAACCATGCAGTCATAAAAGCCACTAGACCCCTCGTACCTGCTCCAGAGCTGACAAGTCACAGCCTATGGGGAGGAGTCCGGGACCATCCCACTTTCATTTCTGTTGCTGTAAGAAACTACCGTGACAAAAAGAAAGGCTAGTTGCATCGCATCCACAGTTAAGAGCAGAAAGCCATGAATTAATGCACGGAAGCTTTCTTGAGTTCAGCCTGTCTCTACACTTACGCGGTCCGGGGTCCTCTACCTGGGAACAGTGCCACCCACTTTCAGGATGAGTTTCCCCACATCAACGAGTACAATCAAGACAAGCCCTCCAGACACACTCCCAGGCAAACCTGATCTAAACAATGGTTCACCAAGACTGTCTTTCTAGGGGATTAATAGGCTGTGTCAAATTCACAGACTATCAACAGGATCCGGTAGTTTGGGACGGTCCTTCAGACTGTGATGTCAGACCATGTGTGAGAACCTCTGATGAGGCTTTTCTCTGTAAGCTCTCCCACAGCCAGCGCTTCCCTTTCCCTTGTCATTCTTTTCAAGTTGCTGTTCAAGAGTCCAATGGGACAATTCACCTTGAGATGATTTGCTGGCCCCCAAGAGAGTGTTTGCCTATGTTAACAAAGGCCTTCTCAATGTAAGGTTGGGTGTGAGTCTTACGTAGTGCACTTGAGATTCATAAGTTGAGTGACTGGGCTCTTTCTTTTTACTTAAACTTTATTAATTTCCTCATTACAGAGAAAATAATCTGAACATGTCTTCAACCAAGCGATCTCTAAACAGAAAGCTTGGTATATAAATGATGCTCTGTTTTTGTATCATTAAGAATAGCATTTTGGTGAAAATAAATATAAAACAACAAAAATCCCCACAATTTATTTCTATATTTGCTGTCACACTCCGTAAGTATGTTTGCCATCGTAATTCCCTTAAAGGAAACTGAGGCAGAACAGGCGTAAATAATGGTGCCGGTTCTAAAGCTTTCAGGTTGTTTTTTTTTTTTTTTTCATAAAAAAAATGGGATACTCCCATTAGTAGAGACACAGAATAATCACTGTGTAGCAAAGACTAACTCAAATTTCCTAATAGGATTTTAGTGTATTAAGTACTATAGTGTATATATATTGTATATTTTCCAGGCCTAACCATAAGATGCTAGTCAAACAAAATAAAACACAAAGCAAAAGAAAGCCAAGAATGAAATATACTGCTTCCTCGAGGCTGTAGAGGTGACTCAGCACTTGAAAGAATTTTTGCTGCTCTTTTCGGAGGTTGAGTGTTCAGTTCCCGCCACCCACATCTGACGCTCACAATTATCTGTAACTCTAGCTCCAGGGGTCTGCTGCCCCTTCTGGCCTCCGCAGACACCGGTCCTCATGTAGCATACATTTATGCTGATACAGGCATGCACAAATAAAAATAACAAGCTATCAAAAAGATGCACTGTTCCCATCTATGACGGAATGGTGCTAATACATTTTTATTTTTTTAAAGTCAAAACCACTGCTTAAGTGTTTTATTTTGTTTTTTTTTCCCCTACCTATTTTACATTCACTGTCCTTTGGCTCCTTCTGAGATTATCCGTGATGGTTTGGTAAATTTGGTAGTGAATAAGTAAAAAAGGGCTGGAACAGGCACCAGAAGTAAAAGGAACAGATCTTGCTCAAGTTGGTGCCCTCTTGAGAGGGCGATTAAGCCGTAGGCGTGAAGGAACCAGTGACTGAAGAGGATAAGCAGTCTGTCCTTTCTTATAAGATCATTATAGTTCTCTATTTTGGCAAAAACCAGGTACACAGCCAGATTAGCCAAGGACGCCACCAGTACGATGTACGGAAAGGCGTAATACAGGAGGCCTCCAGCAACTGCTTGCAGCGCAGTCAAAACCGGGAAGAAGTAGAGGGCAGTGTAAATGCTTTCGAACCGGTTTGGCTCACACAGGCCCGACTGGATCTTCTTCACAAGAAATGGTCGGACAAGCATCATGAACACCAAGCAGAAGGCGAAGTAAACAAACACGATGGTGTACAGCGGGTACACGGCTTCCTGAGTGCAGTGCAGGGTGGTGATGTAGTCTGGACTTGGGTTGTAGAGCATCGTGTACCAGTCTGAAAGCATCAGCACCCGGCACGAGTGGATGAACAGGGCGCCGGCGGGGTCACTCACGAGTAAGGTGACCATGGCTGCCAGGCTGCACTCAAACAACGCGGAGATCTGTTGAAAAAGCACCCCGTTGGAGCTGCTCTTCTTTGAGTCCCATTCAATGCAGAACCAATGGGCGACGAGAGGGAGCATCGCCATGAATCCAAGGTAAAGCCAGTCATAAAGTTCCGGGACCTCCGTGCAAGGCTGACAGTACTTCAGTTCATTTGTCCTCTGTCCTCTTGGACACGCCCCACACTCTCCATATATTTCGGTTGAGCTATTTTTAAATAATAGGGTCTTCCCACAATAGAGTCCAAAGCATGCCATTGGGACACAGGAAGCTTCCAAGATCAACGAATGTAACCATACCACTCTAACGTCTGGGTTAACATCACAACTGTCCAGCTGGCTCCGCCTCCGGGTAACCTAGGCAACCATTCTGAAGCTCCGCCTCTAGGCCTTACTCCTAATTCCATCTCTTGGCATAAGTGTCAGGCACTAGATTCTTGGCTTAGGCTCCCAGGCTTCCTGATCTGGTAGGGTCTTGAAGCATTTGTTTCTGAAGAACTAACACTGGCCCTTGGGGTGTATTTCCGGGTGTCAGATTTTTCTGCCCTTGTTGCTGGTCTTAGCATGAGAGTGAGAAGAAATGTAAATTTAGACATGCTTGAGAAACCATAGTTCCTTCTTTTGAATAGATTGTCTTGGAGCAGAAGACACAGGTGACAGGCTAGGGTCTGGTGACATTCGTAAATTCTTCAGATCCTAAAATTTCACATTCTAACAGGATTATTTTAAAGAAGCTCGGCTATCTTTGTGTGCATAATGTCTTAATCTTTCATCTTAAGCATTCGTGTTTCATGAAAAATGATCCCTCATGTAAATTCATGTATTGTAATTCAATCCTTCCTAAAGTCCCTGGATAGAGAGCTACAGAATGTTATTCTCCCCTTTGCTCTCAAGAAAAAGGCTGAGAACACAACACAGTCTTAGGGTGTATGAATTCATCCAGAATCTGAACAAATTCCCCTGTACTTTAGAAACCTTGACATTTTGTCACTTGTCCTTCACCTAACAAGATACTGGGCACTTTTGAAACACAGACACACATACACACACACACACACACACACACACACACACACACACACAGAATTCTAAATTCAACCAGACTCCTTCTTTGCTATTTTGCTTCCATCCTTCCTTCACTCCCAAGTAGCCTGTCCTTTACTTCCTGTGTGCTTTCTGGCCCATCCTATTTCTCATAGGTAATCTTTAGCGTACCTGCTTTACCCTGGTTACCTCATGGCTCTGCCAATCCAGAATTATGGCATTGCTAGGGGTGCCCAGAATGACAGGTATGAAGGCTGGCCATTGAACTTCCTAATATTGACTTCAAAATTCCAAGAGGCATAGAGTTTGTCTTTCACTGTTAATTGCAATCTAAAGTTAACAGTGGCATGGTAGCTACAGTGTATTAATTAGCCTTGTAAATATTTAGCTTATAGATTGACAGCCAATGAATGTCTTCTAGGCATTTGGAGAACGTCTGAGAGAGGAGCTCTGGATGGCTGGCTCTGCTGCAGATGAGAAGGCAGAGGGACCTTATCAGTGGGTCTAGCTGGCACAGCATCCATGTTAGTCAGTGCTTTGCTTAGTAGCTGGTCCATGCCTGGCAAACGGAGCTGCTCAGCCTGGGAGCTGCCAGTGCTGCACCTTACCTGGGATGTGTCTGCTGGGGACCAGTCTATGCTAACGTGCCGGCTGGGGATCAGTATATGGCAACCTGTCTACTGGGAACCGATCTATGATGTCAGTGGTTGCTGATTTGCTGTGAGTGTGAGATGGCCAGGGCTACTCCATTCTAGGAAGCCACCACCCACTCTTCGCACATCTGAAAGTAGGCAGGGTGCATGGAGTTGCCTCATGTCCAACCTAGAGAGCCAGCGCTTAGGATGAAGTCCCCAGTGGACCCAGGCCTGGGCCAGACAGTGCTTGGTCATCAGCAGTTGTCTTAGTTCTTGAGAACTCTGCTGAGTTCTAAGGCACGGGAGGAGGTGAGTTACCTCCAGCTTGGTCTTGCATTCATCCTTGTTCAGAGATTTCTTTCTTTTAGGTACAAGCGTTTGCATTTTGCAGTGAATTGTCATCTGGCAGCCTTTATGAATATGGCTTAAATGTTAAAGTATTTACACTACTATTCTTGCTTTTCCCCAGGGAGCATAGATATCTCTGAAAGTGCTCCTCAAATCATAATAACTTTCAAGTAAAGGAGCTTAGCCTCAGAGGTTGACTTGCAGGATGAGGTAGCTTCTGAGAAAAATTTGATTGGTTCAACCACCCAGATGAGGGTGCATCCCTTCAAGTGGCTAATTCTCACCTTTATTTCCTTGTTTGGTTCACAGATCTTTGGCATGTGACATGGTGCAAGACTGCGTTTCCACCCACCCTTAATTCCAGATTTCAAATCCTGATCCAAAGTTCTCTGTGGGCTGGGCGATGGTGGTGGCACACACCTTTAATCCCAGCACTGGGAGGCAGAGGCAGGTGGATCTCTGTGAGTTTAAGGCCAGCCTGGTCTACAGAGTGAGTTCCAGGACAGCCAAGAGTTACAACAGAGAAACCCTGTCTTGAAAAACAAAACAAAACAAAAAAAACCAAATAAACGAATAAAACAAAAACAAAACAAAATAAACAAAAAAGAAAAAAAAACAAACTTCTGTTTGTAACCATTGTGTAGGCTGTTTACAGTTTAATCTCTATAATCTGCAGGAAAGAAAATGGAAGGTTTCACTTCGAATAAAGTCCTCTTTCCCCAGAAAACAATCTGGGACATGATTTTAATGTATGGTGTAAAGAAGGCTCAAGGGATAGAGGGAGTAACAGCTTTCAGTGTCGTCTTTTTAAACTTCAGTTAATTAAAATTTTACAGTATCATACTTGAATACAGTGTCCTTTGATTAATGATATTCACTCCCATGACCATGCCTCACCTCTTCTCTAAGGACTGTTTCTGAACCACACACTCTCATTCCTTCCCTTTTCCCTCATTCCCCATGCAGGCAGCCATAGTTGCTGTGTATTGTGGCTGCCATGTCCAATGCGGAAGGCAGTGCCCACTGCACTGCTCCCCATCCCTGTGTCCCTGAGCTCCTCCCACTCTTCCTTCTGTGATGCGCCCTGCGCCTGGAGGGAGTGACAGAGATGACAAGTCACTTATTCTCAGCACTCTGACCGGTTATCAGCCCCTGCGTTCACTGTCACCCACTTTCAGAAGGGTCTTTACCGGCCGAGGCTAAGAGCAGAGTCAATTTTGATCAATACAGAGACTCCGAGAACTGTAGATGGTTTCCCGGGGAAGCTGCTGTGTTCTCACAAACTGCTTTCTTTCAGGAAAAATAAGTTTTACTGAAATGAACTCCTTTGTAGCCTGCACATCAATTTGACAAAATTCAGCTCATGGAAATGCATAAATAGTCACAGTGAATTCTACAGAGCCAGAATTATATAAGCAACAATCGTCTAACTTACATAGACTTTTAAAATAGATAAGCCTTTCAATTAAAACAAGCACACAGCTTAAGATCTTCTGAAGGTCTCATAATTTAAGGAGGAATTAAAGGTACTTAAGAGTTTCTTAATCTGAAGGGAGGATAGAATTTTATGTATTAAAACGTACAGACTCAAGCCAAAGTAGTATTTGGAAAATATTTATAGTTTTCATTTGTTTGTTAGGAAAGAAGAAAGAGTGAAATTAATGAGCTGTTCGCAGGAGAGTCTAACTTTCTGGTATTGCAAGTGGACACTGTCATCTGCATGGTTCATGCTTGAGAGCTGTACCATCAGTTACAGCAGCGGCAGCAGCAGCAACAACAGCAACATCAGTGTTTTAAGTTAATTCACAACTCTGTGTTGAGCCACATTCACAATTCCTAGCTGTGCTTGGCCTCGTGGGACTCCAGGGCAGAAGACTGGTCATGCACAGCTGCTACTTTTTCAAATGAAGGAGTTGCAATAGGATAACAAACGATCTCAAAGCCGATGGAGAGGATATGGATGCAGACAAACCGAACGGAATTAGTAGCGATGAACGCAGAATTTAAAAACAGCAAACAAAAAATCGACATGCTTAGTTGGAGTAAAAACACTGCCCTAGAAACAACAAATAAAGCAGACTAACCATTGTCAGGACGATCACACCAAGGAGAAGGAAATGACTGACAGAGGTGAGAACCGGAAGGAGGGTTTGTCTAATGGTAAAAGAGCCATTAATGATGGAGGACGGGAGGCTCAGCCTTTGGTCTGTCTACGTGAGGGTCTCCACAGAATCTTTCCCACGGAGAAAACCAGGCCAATGAGAACGATGTAAAAATATTTAAAGTCTCTTTCGTTTACAACAAGAAGGACAGTGAATGTCTTAGGTATAAAGTCATGGCCTCCTCTCCCATCACTGCTCCCTGCAGCTAGACATCGCCTTGAATGAATGGATACATTCAAGACATAGGGCGCCTTTGCTTCTCAGCTCCCATCAAGCGCTTGCCCTCCCCTCCCAGAAGGGCAGCTCGTCGTATTTCTCTCTCCTTCCAGCTCCATATTGAAAAGGATCAAAGTTTTGCTAAGTAGAACTTAGAAGTTAGGGAATTCCTTCCGCTGTCCAACCCCTAGCTGTATAACATGGAGGTTCCACTACGTGAATGACAGAAAGGGATGGTGGAAGACGGGGACTGCCCTCCTCACTTCCAGGTCTCCCACATTCAATGTGTGAGCCAAACCGAGAAGCAGAGGCCACTGCCCCACTCAGCACCCAGAAGTGTGGCTCAGAATTTTCTCAGCATAAGGTAGCGCTCATAGGAATGGTGAGCTCCAAAACCCTTCATGAAGGAGCCTGCTGCACTTGAAAGAGTGCGGAACAGTTTTATCCTTAGGGGACCCTCAGAAATGACAAGCCCTCTTGCCAGATAATGGTGAACGAAAGCCCAGGTCAGCTATCCAAACTAGACACAAGTGAGGAATGGAGAGGTAGTGTGAGCACACTGTCGGGTTAAACCTTGAGGACTGATCTGAAATACTCTCCCCTCTCTAACTTAATTGACCAGGCAGGATGTGGTGGGTACTTTGTTTGTTTTGAGATAGAGCATCTCTATGTAGCCCTGGCTCTCTTGGAATTCCCTATGTAGACCAGGCTGGCCCCAAGCTCACAGAGATCCACCTGCCTCTCTGCCTCTTATGTGCTAGGATGAAAAGCATCCACCACTTCACCTGATATGATGGTTGGTTTTGTCATCTTGAGGTGTAGAATCACTTGGGGAGAAAGTCTCAAAGCAGGATTGTCTAAGTCAGGTAGGTATGTGGGCAAGACTGTGAGAGATTGTCTTGATTGTGTTAATTGATGTGGGGAGGCTCAGCCCAACTGTGGGCAGCAGCATCCCCTTGGCTTTGCAACTCTATAAGAGTCAGG
>JAMJFZ010003624.1:157500-225000 GCA_026225945.1 Cricetomys ansorgei
AGCTCTTCACTTGCCCACCTCTCAGAGATATCATCTCCGTGAAGGATCTCTTCTCCTCAACTGTTTCCAGACTCCCGTGACTTACCTGACGGGGAAGCTCAGTTCCCACTCTCCTCCCTCGATCCCTCTCGCTGCCCCATCTGTCCTGATTCTCAGAGGTCCTGTGGGAATCTACTCAGTTGATTTTTTTCTTGTTTTCGGAGATGGGTTCTCACATAGCCTAGCCTGACATTGTCCTCGTTTATCCCCGTGGCCTGTCCTCTAGAGCAGTGGGATTTTAGGCGTGCACCTACGGTGCTGCGGTTGAACCAGTGTATATAAGGCAATCACTCAGAAGCTGAGTTACACCCTGAGTCCTCACCGGACTTCCAGGAGAAAAGGGTACAGCATTTTTATCCTCCTTATCTCCTGAAATGCTGGGGATGGTTACTAAACATACAGCAGAACCCTCCCCAAAATGCCTATGGCGTGGATAAGCATATACTGAGATTTACAGCTTTTTAGGTTGGCTTTCATATACAACATTTCACTATAAGTCCTCACAATGCCCTTGCAGGGTGAGTAAGCACTTTCCAGAAGAGGACTCCAGAGCTTAGAAAGACCAAGTGTCCATTCTAAAGATGCATGACAAGGAAGGGGTAGCCATTCCTTGCCCTCTAACTATCCCTGTTCCTTCCTCCCCACAGTCCTAGTGTTGCTCAGTTCTGTGTTGTTAATGTATCATTCATTCATTACGATAGTCTGGCTTCACCCTGTGTGTCTGACTAGTTTATAAACTCCCCAGGAGTAAAGTAGATACACGGCCTGCCTCTTCCCGGCATCCCTCTCTCATTACTGCGATAGGTTGTCGATTATAAAGTCGTGTCTTCTGCATTATTTGATCACTGAATGTCACCGATCAAAATTTAGTGTGAGATCAAATTTCTTTTTTTAAGCTCTGCTTTGCCAAAAAAAAACCCCAAAAAACCCAACCTGATTTGTCTAATGAGATCATTAAAAAGTAACATGAAATATTCTCAAAAGAGTGCAATCTTATGCTGGCATGGCAGTATTTGAGCTGCCTGAAATGAATAAAAAAAGCCATTACAGAAGCTGGTATGCTTATTAAATCTCACAAAAAGTTCCGCTAGTCACTGTAATCGGAAAGCCTTCCATACGACGCTTGCCTGCCAAGACTCACAGATGCTCGGGTGGGGCAGAGTCTGGTAACAAATCCCAGCACTTGGAGACAGGTCTTGGATCTGCGGAGGTCTCTTCCCCTTCCTGGATAGGACTTTTCCTGACTTTACGATGATAGTTGGGTTGGTCTGGTCTGCTCCCTTGACCGCCTCCCCACGCACTGCGTTCAAATGAGGTGAGGGCAGTCTTCTGGGTTCTATAATAACTCTGTGCTGGATCACGTAACTGACTGGTTATTGTCTGGTTGTGAGGCTGTCTGACTTTGTTCTAGAAACATGTCACTGGAAGTCCTATTATCATTCACCAGGAGCCCAGAGGCAAAAGCCTGCAATGCTTATAAAATCTCATGCTCAGTCAAAATATTACTCCTTGCTACTTGAAATATATTTGTCTTTTTAAAAACTTAGATTTTCATTGATGCATATATAATTGTAGATAATCATATAATTTCTTACTTTTTTAAAAATGAGTTTTTAATTTTATGTGTACTTGTTCAGTCTGTAGGTGTGTCTGTGTACCATATGCATACAGTGCCCTTGGAAGCAGAGAGAGGACATCAGATTCCGTGCAACCAGAGTCACAGAGGCCTGCAGGCCTCCATGTGATGCTGGGATCAAACCTGCGTCCTCTGGAAGAGCATCCAGTCAGTGCTCGTAATTGCTGAGCCATCTCTCCAGGCCCACAGAGGTTTTTTTCGAATAGGATTTATTTTATTTTGATTATGCGTGCGGGTTGGGTGATATACACCTGTGCAGGGGCACACAGAGTCCAGAAGAGGGGGCCAGGTTTCCTGGCACTGGAGTCAAACTCAGATTCTCTCCGAGAGCTGCAAAGTCTCCTAATGGCTGACCCATCTCTCCAGCACCCCATCATGTTAACTTGTGTACAAACCTGGATAAACATATCTATTTCCTCAAACACCTATACTTTCTTGTGATGAAAGCATTCAGTCGCTTATTTCTTCTAGCTGGTTTGAAATACACAGCATGCTGTCTTTACCCAGAGTCACCACTGTGCAGTGGAACGCCAGGACCTTTCTAACTAGCACACAACACTCATCCATCAACATTTCTCCATCCCTCTCCTTACGTTTCCTTGCCTCTGGGAAGCATTAATCTATTGAATACTCCAGTTTTTTTCCTTTTTGAAGAAAGCTAAAGAAGCTTCCATCAAACCTGTATTCAATTAATTTGCATGCAACTCAGGGAGGTTTCTATGGTTATTGATGATGCAGAAGGCATCAGGCTTAAGAGCCAGGCTAGGAGGACAGGGGAAATGACACTCCACATTTTCAAGTAGCTTAGCACTTAATTTGGAGTTCAAGTCAATGCATTTTAAAAGGCAAATTCTTCAAGAGACATTAAATCACAGGGCTATGTGAAGCAGAGAGAAAGACTGCAACCAGCATCGGCAAGGCTAATTTCATGCAGAGGATGAAATTCCAGTGAGTCCTAAATGGGAAGCTGGTGTTTGAGAGGTAAGGGCACATGGCACAGGTGAAGTTAGCCTAAGGAATAAAGGTCAATTCACCAAGCTCACTAGATTTGGGAGCATAACGATCATATTGGGTGTGGTTATGATTAGTGAGGATAAAATTATCATGTGCCAGGTGTAGAATCTTCTATAGTAGGTATTTATTTATATTATTATTGTTGTTATAAACGATCTTTTTACATCCTGGGGAACTGTATTCAGGATCTTAAAGATGCTAGGCAAGTGCTTTACTATTGAGCTACCTTCCCCCATCCAGCCAGAAGTCTTTTTTTCTGTTTTAAAATATTTTTGAAATGATAATGTAATTACATTTTCTCCATATAGTCCCTACTATGTACGCCCCTATGGTCTCTCTCAAATTTGTGGTTTTTTTTTTCTTCTTCAATTGTTGTTCCATATATATATCTAATATATAAATACGACCTGCTCAGTCTGTATAAAATTACTTGTATGTACATGTTTTCAGGGCTGATCACTGGTATTGGCTAACCAATTGGTATACCCTTTCCTGGGGAAGGCTTTTTCTCCCTTGCTTTCAGCCTCTAAATCTGGCCAACAGACAACCTGGATTCTGGGTTGGATATTTTCCTGTTGGTGTCTTAAATCCAGCCTCTACCCTCTCAGTCTTTGCTTCCTCTTTAACACTTTAATACCTCCTGTGGATATTCTAGCTGTTTCCTGAGGATAAACAGTTCATAGCAAATTATGTGTGTGCCTGTGTTGGTGGGGTCAGGCCCTTGTACACGTTAGGCAAAAGCTAACCCCATGACTTACCTTAGTACTTTTGGTGGCAAAACGATGATGCTTTGCAGTTGTCCTGAAAATGGGAGTCTAGAACTGCAGCTAGGTCTTTAAAGTCCGATTCAGAGGAAAGTGGGGTCTCGGATCTCTAAGCCTTTAAGCTAGGCTTCTATGAACATGTAACTAAGTCTTTTCATTGAGGCCTACCGTTTTTGATTAGATTAAAAAAAAAAAAACCACTACAGTTAGCAAGCACTGACCTGTAAAAACAGCTTTTCTGGCAAAATATCTCCTTTATAATATAGTTGATCATAATCAGTTTTCAGTAATTTACCACAAAGTCAAGCCCGCCTTGGAAAAACCCCAGAGAGATGTGCTGAGCATGGGAAATGCAGCCACTCCATTGGGAAAGTCCGACTGCCCAGCCAGGAAGGACGGTGACGCTGGAGGCGTGATAATCGGCATTCACAGAGGCTTTTCCCTCTCTGTCATCTCTAACTTTTCAGACACAGAGAAGCATTTTTCTTTTCCATATTGCTCAGCTCATATCTCCCTATCTTCATAGCAGAGTGGGGGTTTCCACTGGAGAGTTAACCTTTGTGTGTCCCCCTTTTCCCACAATCTTGCTTTTTTGTGCTTTTCCTCATTTTTGAGAATTTCATACATGTGTACAATAAAAGTGATCATACGTACCCCCATTTCTCCCCCTTACTCCCTCCACACCCTCCCTAACATGCTGCCTCCCAGCTTCCTGTCTTTGCCCCTGATAATCCACTAATTACAGTTAGAGCACGGGTGTGGAGGCCGTCTACCAGAGCATATGGAAACCTATCAGCGGCCACGTCATTCAAAAAAGAATGATCCCCCCTCCCTAGCGTCTACACTCTGCCAGTAGCTCCTCAGGAAGTGGTGGGGCCTGGAGATCATTGATCCCATCTGTCTTGGCTTGCTTTTTGTTTTTTTGTTTTTCAACTTGACAGAAGCTAGATATATCTAGGAAGAGGAACCTCAACTGAGAAAATGCTTCCATCAGATTGACCTGTACACAAGTCTGTGGAAACATTTTCTTCATTAATGATTATTGTGAGATAAGCCATACCATCCCTGGGTGTGTGATCCCGGTTGGTATAAGGAAACAGGTTGAGCAAGTCATGAGGAGCAAACCAGTGGGCAGTGTTCCTCCATGACTACCGCTTCAGTTCCTGCCTCCAGGTTCCTGCATTGAGTTCCTGCCTCCAGGTTCCTGCATTGAGTTCCTGCCCTTCTGCAGATGACAGATTGTAACTGTGTGATGAAATAAAATTTTCCCTCCCTAAGTTGCTTTTGGCCATGGTTTTTTATCTCAGCAATAGAAAGCTAACTAGCACACCAATCTATGCTGTGAATTAGGTTGACTTGATCATGTGCAGGTAATCACAGCTGCTGTGAGTTCGTGGATTTGTACGATTAGTCTTGCTTTCTTTTCTTTTCTCTTTTTTTCTCCTTTCTTCCTCCTCCTCCTCCTCCCCTTTAGCCCCCTTATCCCCCTCCTCTTCTCCTTTTTTTTTTTTTGGAAACAGAGTCTTCAGAAGTAACCCTGGATGTCCTGGAACTCTCTGTGTCGACCATACTAGCCTTGAACCTACAGAAATCCACCTGCCTCTACCCCCTAAGTGCTGGTATTAAAGGCATGTGCCACTTCGTCTGGCTTCAACCTTGCTTTTTTTAAGCTCTGACTAGAATTCTCCTTTCCTTCCTTTCTAGATCTGAGGTCAAGAATTACATCATATGGTCCTTTTGGTGTCTCCCACACCTCAGAATGGAAGAAAGCCACAATTATTACTTGTAGACTGATAGAAGGATAACCAAGAAGTTCTAGGCTAAAAACATCTTGTCAGTGAGAACCCACAGATGAATTGCAAAACGAACGAAGGAAAACGAGAAGGATTTTTCTAAGAATGGGAGATAGCGCTGGGCATAGTTCAGCATGGCATATTTTAACTCCTGCTGATTGTTTAGAATTCATCCTCATGCCAAGTTTGCCTTAGTGGTTCTCATGAGGTATGGGAGTCCCTGCTTAGCCTTTCTTGGTCACAGTGCCTCACAGAAGTGACTTGCTTTTGATTGGCTCCTGTCTCTCTCCTTTAGTATTATAAGCCCCCTGAGGTCAGGATGATCAAGTCTAACCTTGTGCACTCAGTGCTAAACACTGAGCCAGACATACCCAGTGAAGACAGGATTGAAGCAATAATGAAATACAAAGTTAGGCTAGGTTCTTGTCTATTCTAAACTTTGAGTTAAAACACATACACAATGCTTGGGGGATTTGCATAACCATTCCCATATTTGTTTCTTTCTGAGATCCACTCCTCGGGAGATTCTGATCCACACAGCTGTGCAACGCCACAGAATGCACACGTATGTGGAAATATGCATGGTGGGTTATGACAGAGATGAAGGCTAAAAGCAGCAGTTAGTGTAATTTCTCCTGAGAGCAGGAGAGATGCCAATGTATTTTGCCTCTGAATTCATAGGCATTTGAAGTGAATTGAGGCTCTGGAGGGGGTGGCGTCACTCAGTTGGCGTTTGTGTTTTGAAGCCTTTGGCCTTCTCAATTTGAAAGCAATCACTTTATGACAACTTGAATGGCCAGCTAGTTGGAAGGTTTTATGTTCAAACACACTGAGGGAAAAAAAAAAAAAAGGAAGAAACAATGGTGAAAATCAGTG
The DNA here is from genome assembly GCA_026225945.1 of Cricetomys ansorgei. Classification (NCBI taxonomy): domain Eukaryota; kingdom Metazoa; phylum Chordata; class Mammalia; order Rodentia; family Nesomyidae; genus Cricetomys; species Cricetomys ansorgei. The sequence continues at coordinate 163,623 of JAMJFZ010003624.1, forward strand.
TTCCTTTTTACTTTTGATCAAGATTTGGAATTCTAGAAATACCAGAAGCTAGCAGGTTAGGAGCTTCTGGTTTCCTCCTTAACTGAACGCTTTTAAGGAATTATTGTCCATGTAAAGGGTTTGCTCTGCGAGCCGCATGTCGTCCTGCCTGACCAGTCTTTCTACTTCCCTCTGGACGGTTTTCAGTAGCGTCTGCAATATCCTAGTATTCCCTTTAAACAGTTAGTCTTCGTCTTGTCCTCTGGGTATACTGTATGCAGTGTATCAAATTCTTTAACAGAAATCTGGAGACTAAGACATCAGATCCTCTTGCTTCAGAATCAGGATTGACACTGCGAGGCTTACTGTGCGCTTTTCTAGCAACTCATCAAGGAAAGGGGAGGAAAGCGCTGGGCACCTGCGGGAAGTGAGACGTCAGAGACCGAGGGCACACGTTGTGCGACTGGGTATTTTTTTAAACATTAGAGGATATAATTACAGTGCGTTGACTTACTGTGAGAACGCCAGGCCTGTGTTCTGTTTGTGAAACTGGCTTTCTGGGTTTATTATCCAGGCAATAAAGGCTGGGGTCACATACGTCAGCAGAAACCCTTCTTCTTATGTTGTGGATCACACACAGCAGCACTGAGTGTCCAGCTTGCCAAGTCCAAATGGACCATCAGGTGAGACGTAGTTGATGAGGGACATTAAAAAGTTCAATTCTGTCCAATGTCTGATTCAAACAATTCTATCCCCTGGACGCTTAAAAAATACCGATTTCTCAGCATCTTCTTTTCCTATAATTTTTTTTCTAGTCTGGCTCCGAGAGTCTCAAGGTGCGATAAACGTTCCTCAGCTAATTGGTACCTATTGGCAACATGCCTCCCGTTTAAGACTAGGTACCTCAGAGAACCCGCGAGACTCTTTCGAAGACTCGACGGCTGTCTTCATCCTTTCCTCGCTGCTGCTACCCTCCTGTTGCTGACGTTCTTCTCCAGGAAACGGATTCACCGATCGCACGTCCTACATCTGTGGAAAGGTGTTGTCCACATAGGCACAGCTATGGGCTGCTCCATATCCACTCCTGCTCTGGCTTTAGGTCTTTCACGGGTACTTACGCGGCCCGAAGTACTTCCCATCATCAAGAAGCGTATCCTTCACAGCAAAATGACGACGTATGCTAGCTTCACAGATGAGAAGAGGGCACAAGAGAGACTTGACAACTTGCTCAGCTAAGGACTGGCAAGCTGGGATTTGAAGTCAAGAGTCACGTGAGCCCATGATCTCAGCCGCTGCATCGCTTTTCCGCGGAAACGAGCATAAACGTGTGTTACAGTGAGTCAGGGCACAGATTTCTCTCTTGGTTTTCTGGTGTTACTCTTATTCCAGCCTCAGGTGAAAAGCTTGTTCTGAGTATTCTCAGGAGGTTGAATGAGGCAAGGCTTCCTAAACGGAGAGGCTGGGCTAGGGTATTAGTACATTATTGTTGCTGTAACAAGAGACTTGGGACAGTCTCACTTTGTGAGCAAAAGAGGTTTATTTAATTTAGTTTTAGAGGTTCAGAGTCCAAGTTTCAGTGACACCATTGGTTAGTCTCTAAAGAGAGCCTGACTGTGATGGTATCATAATGGCCTTGTGAGTGTGTGTGCGTGTGTGTGTGCGTGCACACGTGCTCGCACACGTGTGCATGAGAATATATCTAGAATTCAGAGGGGCTTCAGATCTCTTGTGTGAGATATCAAGGGTCCCACCAGAGCTACAACCATAATCTTTTCAGTGACACCAGTGACTTAAGGACTTCCCAGTAGGCTCTGCCACTTCTACGCTGCCAACCCACAGACCAAGTTTCTAACAGATTTGGTGGCCAACCCGCACCCAAGCCATAGAGGACAAAATGATCCTATCCCAGAGGACAGGAACCATAACGCTATGTCCATAATCTCTGCTTTTCCAGCATCGCTCTGAGTTTAATTAAATGTGATCATGCAACATATCTCTTAGGGAGAAGCCGGTTTCTTTGGTTCTCAGGACAGCATCTAGATGGTGCATACACCTGACAGTTTCCTTCCAGAGTGACGATCACACTTGGGTTAATGCATCAGTCAGCAAACAAGCCCCAAAGATTCATGGAGGTTGAACACAGTGCAAGATCAATATCGTATTTCACTGTGCTGGCGATGGCTGTCTGAGACAACTGCGGGATGAAGGTGAGATGAGTTATTGGATCACTAAGTGGTCCCCTGTGGAGTGATCTGGGATTCATCACACATGGATTAGGAGCTTAATATTTTGTTGACCATAGACCCAGAATGAGGTAAAATGTCTTTCATTTGATGGCTGATAACGTATAACTTGTGGAGTGCAATGTGATGTATTGGGCTATCAAGCAGAAGCTTGTGTATTATGGCGGTAATTGATTGTGTGATTAGAACCCCTATAGTTTTGATACTTTTCCAGATGTATGATATTCCACAAATATTCACCTCTAGGATGGTGTGTTTCACCCAAGTTCATTCCAGCGCTTCGGGATCACATGGTCTCCACAGATGCATTTTTTCCTCTTTTGTTAATGGTACTGGAACATGAAGGTCAATTATTTAGTACTCATTTTGTATCCATCAGCTTCTGTGGTGGGCAGATTCAAAGAGACACCTTCTCTGTCATCCTGAATCAGTTGCAGAGCTATCAAGAAGGGAAGAGCTGAATGTCTTGGAGCTAAATCCACCCTGTAACATGGATAGTGTGAAGAACAGGTACTAGCTATGAAGGGCCTGTGGATCCATGATACTGCTGCTGCTGCTACTATCTGTGTGTGTGTGTGTATGTGTGTGTATATGTGTGTGTGTGTGTGTGTGTAAGAGATATATATGAGGAATTCTCTTATTACATCAAAGTGTTTGAAAACACTCCAGGGTGCCTTGTGGGGATGATGGGTGGACTCTATTAGTCAGGATAGGGTACCTCACTCTTTAGTGACAAACAGTACCTGGATCTTACCGGCTTATTACAGCTAAGGGTTTTTTCTTGCCACATGATGCTTTTGTTATTTCACATTAGCTTTGGCTTTCGTTCCAGAGCTTCCTGATGGTTGAACATCTGCTGTCGAGTTTCAGGCTTTAGTCACCAAATCCCCACAGTTTATTGGCTGGAGCTGGTCATGCAGCTTTGAAGAGCCAGGGGTGGGTTGGAAGTATAGCACCACCGTGTGCTCTGAATGCAGAGAATGGGAATATTTGATGAACAGCATCAAGAAACTGAAGTTCTTGCAGAATCTGGAGGAAGGAAGTCAGGCACTTGGGAGGAAGAGTTGATCCTCTTTGCCCAGCGACGAGAAACAGTACTGAGAACAAACAAATGAACATAGAAAGCCAATCAAAGTGCCACTCTCAGATTCAAATCTCAAACGGGCAGCCTAACCAACAGGTCTGAGTCAGTTTCTTTATCAAGACCAAGTTTATATGACTGGTTCTTTAAGCCTCGTGACTACTTCTTTTACGCATGTATGCGTGTACCTGTTTGTAAGCACGTGTGTTTGTGTACAGTGTATGTGGTATGTATGCACACGTATGTGCAGACAAGTGGGCAACCTCAGGTGGTATTCTTTTGGTGCTATCTACCTTGCTTTCTGGGACAGGATCTACCTCTTGGTTGGAGCTCCCCAGGTGTGTAGGCTAGAGAGCCCCAGGGATGTGCCTTGCCTTGACTCTCCAGTGCTTAGAGTGCTGAGATCTCAAGAGCATGCACCGCCCTTGGCATTTTTGTATAGGTTCTGGGGGGCTGAACTCAGGCTCTTCTGTTTAGACGGCAAGCTGGGTATCAAATGAGCTATCTCTCCAGCTCTCAAGACTACTTCTGACCAACAAGTTGTAAGCATTTAATGGCCAGTTTCGTGGGACTGTCCTGAATACACTCACTCAAGTGCTACTGTATAATAAGGAGGAAATATGACATGGCGTGGTGGCTCACACCTTTCATCCCAGCACTTAGGAAGCAGAAGCATGCAGATCTTGTGAATCTGAGGCCAGCCTGGTCTGCACAGTGAGTTCCAGACCAGTCAAAGGTACGTAGTGAGACCATGTGGTGAAGATCTAGCAACTTCTGTTTTTTCTGCTTCCCTGCATTCCTGCAATATTTTCTCATTCTCTGCACAAGCAGTGGTGTCTCCCGCCCCGTCCCCCACCGAGGGCAAATGAGCGCAATGGCTTGAGTGTTCCCTGAAATGGTGTACAATCTGAGACCGCAGTAGGGGAACCTGAGGCAAGATGGCTGTGGCTCTAAGCCACAGGCTTACCTGTCCCTGCCAGAAGTGTTTGCTGCGTTCTGTGACTGGGGGTACCCTTTTGGCGTTTGGTAAGTGTCACGCAGTGACGTCGACCATCTTGCGATGCGCAGGGTAGTCCGACAGGATAATGAATTGCACAAGCCCAAACTGCAGTGACCGGGAAGCATCAGCAGGGACAGGAACAGGAGGCAGCTGGAGTGGAAAGCCTCTTCAGCGGCTCTTCACACCCAAGACGCGCTCAACAAAACGGCCAGACTTGTAAAACCACGCTCTTAGGCTTCTTTCTCTCCGAGGCAAATAGCATTGCAAAACAGTGATTGGCCAGTTAAATTCAGGGTGGAAATGCCCCATTGCTACGCCTGTACTCACGCCGCCACGGTATTCTTTTAGACAGCTAGAGGCTCATGGGGAGTGTGTAGGTGAATCCGTAGATGATAGTCACACATACATAGAATGACTACTTATCAACTAGAATAACCTAGGACTTAGAAGGCGGTGGATGGCTACAGCCAGGATGTGCTGTCACTACTATATCTGGGTGCCTTGTCCCTTCCCCAAGAAGAACGCCTTCCTAGAGGTACAGAGCCTGGAATTAGGTTATTCTTTGGGGCATGCAATCTCACTATTTGCTTATCTCTGGTCTTCACTTCCACCCCTACTGTTCCTTAATGTCAGGCTCAATTATGAGTCAGTAAGGAACCGTTTCGCAGATCCCCGAGCAAGCTGCCATGTCTCTGTCCTTTGCAATCCTGGCTCGGTTATCATCTGAAACTTTCACCTGGGCTGCCTGCTTCTTCTGAGGGATTTTAACAAAAGGCTAGGGGAAATTTATTATGCAAATGGGATAGAGGGTGAAGGTGAGCAGAGATAAGAACCTAAAAATTCTGCATGCAGTCAGTTTGGCTACAAGGCTTGCTCAGAAAATACCAATTTGTTCCAATAAGATTGAAATCTTAGGGGGCAATTTGAGCCTGATGTGGAGTCTTTTGAATTGGCATATGCATGATTGGCGAGGAAATGAATGCAGGAACCACACTCTGCTTTATTGAGTTGCTGAGAAAATATAAAATGGCTCCCTCAGCTCACCAGGCTTGTTAAAAGCCATGTCCACCCACGTCTGGTCTTTCTGCATTCAGTCTGATTGCAGACAACCCCCGGGCTATGCAATCTTCCCTATGCTCAAGGTCACAGACAAACGCAGGTCTTTCTCAAGGTAAAGAGCCCAGTTTACCGCAGTAAACACACATTACAATTTAACACATGCAATCCCGTTGCCAAATTTACTTGATCCTTATCTTTTTTTTATATGTCACCCACATCATTTCAAATACCCTGTCCCTAGCCTCATATTTTCTCCACAAGCCGTGTACATTTTTATTGCACTTTCCCCCCATAATGTGATGATTGTTTTAGGAAGGCATTTGTCCAGTTGCAACAGAACTGATGTTTTTGCTTTTGTTGTTTTTGCTATTCAAGTTAAATGGTCAGTTAAAATTGTTTACAAGGAGGAGAAGGTAGGAAAACTTTTTTATCTTACTCTTTGTAGAAAATTCTTATGCAATAACAGCATGTAAACATCTTCATCGAGACAGGACTAAAGGGCCTGGGGAAGTGGGTCAGCAGTTAAGGATGGAGGGAGTTTTGCACACTTTGAGTTGCTCCCTCCTGGTCCTCGGAATATGCACAGACCCCAATCAAACCCCAACTTTCATCACAAAGAGATCTTTTATTGCGCAGGAGAAAGCAAAGGTGGCTGCTTCTGAGTTACATGGAATCAGAAAAGAAAAAACACTGCAGGTGTGCTTTTAACAACCGCAAGAGGGAGGACAAGTCAGGATAAGGTGGTGAGTCATGATTTGGCACGTTGATCGGGATATCTAATGGGAGATCGCTGATTGCTGGACTTTGGCAGGCGGGTGAGGACGGGGCCTCGGTGTACAGTCTCAGAACTGCCTTAATGGACAAATTTTAAAAATGACCTTGGTGCTGGCTTTAGGAGTGTTATTCAAGAGTTCACCAAGGGAGGGGGAAGGAGGACCTGCCAGCACCTTGTTTGGGGCCCTCTGAGCTCTTTGTTTTCAGCAGCAGGTGCCACAGCTACCAGGCTTGGGCCTGTTAGAGGACGACAAAAGGCCCTTGCTGAGGACCCAGACTCAGATGTCCGCACCCACATGGTCACGCATGATCATCTGCAACTCTAGTTCCAGGGGCTCCAACGCCTCTTCTGATCTCCTTTAGCTTCTGCAAGCGGTACACATACATGTACTCAGGCGCATACACATACAGGTAAAATAAATAAATAACTAAAAGGAGGCTGAACCAAAGAGAGAAACATTAGAGAAAAAAAGCAGAGCTATGTGTGTGTACATCAAATTACCAAGAATTTACCCTGATATGTTACTCCTTGTCCTCATAGATCAATTTGTTTCTAACAAGCAGAGAATATAAACCTTCCGCAACGCCATGCGCTGCCTTGCACAGCTTCGTCTGGAGGGCATTCCTACCCTGAGTTCTTGATCATTTCTTATTTATTTCTTCAAGACGCAGTAATCTGTTTGTTTGTATCCGTAGACAGCAAATCATAAGAAATGGCGCTTAGGAACTTACTCTTAGCACCAACCAGTGCATCTGCACATAATACATCAGTAGCATAGATCTCTTTTAGGTTTGAAGCAACACTTAAAAATCAATCTTTTGCCTGAACGCAACAAACCAAGTTTTGGAATCATCTTTTTGAAATCAGGCCCATTTAGAGAAATATAGAAAAGTCAAAGAATTAGAAGCTTACAAAAGGGCTCGTGGAGGCTTTCATCCAGCTTACTCATCGTGTCTGGTCTCTCTACTCCAACTTTTCCTTCTGTCTTGAGCGTCTATCATTTGGACAGTCTGAGGCATATCCACACAGTCCAGCCCCAAACCCCTAGAGGAAACAGAAATGGAGGACTGGGGAGACGGCTTGTTCAGTGAAGTACTTGTCACATGTGGATGAAGACCTGAGCTTGGGTTCCCAGTACGCTTGTGGAAGACTGGGTGCAAGAGTGTATGTCTATAATCCTAGCGCTAGAGAAGTAGAGTCAGGAAGATCTTTGGGGATTACTGGCCAGCCAGTCTAGTTCATTAGTGAGATTCAAGTTTGGTGAGAGACCTTGTTTCATAAAAATAAAGATGGAGAAGTGATTGTAGAAGATATTCAGTCTAGACTGCTGCCATTCACAAGCCTGCACATGCGTGTGGCACACATGTGCACACGCGTGCGCACACACACACACACACACACACACACACACACACACAAACACACACACACACTAAATGGTACCAATCCTTGTGATGGTAAATGGTACCAATCTCTTCAAGATTCACATCTAGTGACAGAACTGAAGAGAGTGTTTCAGAGTTTTGTCTAAGGACTAAAGGTTAGTTAAAATTGTAGTTGTGTTTGGGGAAATTCATACGCATATGCATATGGGCTTAATGACATCACTGACAGAAAAAAGGCAAGTGGAGATCATCAATCCGAGGCTTGGAGTGTTTCTCAGCTGTTTTCTTGGTGGTATGACATGAAGATGACTAGAAAGCCCTCCCAGATGTCAGTGCAGATTTAGTGTTTCTCTTCCTTCAAATACCGCTAACCGTCAGGCCAATGACTGCTTAGGGAGGAGTCTGGCCTCGTGAATGGTGAGAGAGAGAGTATTGACTGGCTTGATTGTTTACAAGTCTAGTACAGGTAACCACAGCTACACACAGCTACAGTTTATGAGTGCCTAGGTGGCAAGCGCACCTCAGACTACCAATGGAACTTGATGGGCTTCTGCGAATGCTAAGTATTGTCAGACCATATTTGAGATTGCTGAAGGGCAAAATTGCTCAGGGCAGATGGAGAATGCCAAATCCCAAAGCATCCTGTGCTACAAGACCCAGGGAGGACTGTAGAAAGACCAAGCCTAGGCTGAGGAGGGCATCAGCAGGGGGTTCTCGAGAATGCTCTGCACTCTCACTGTTTGTGGGAGCTTTGTGGCTTTGGCGCTGCCTGAGGCTTTGGAAGAGAACATTACTCTGTGATGAATGGTCATCCCAAAGAGACAGAGCTCTGTCTGCCACAGCTAGCAGGAAATCACTGATCCCTTTGCAAAGATCAGGGTCTGAACAAAAGCTCTCCTTGTGAAGTCAACAGAGTTGAGTGCTTTGTGCACACATTGTTAGAGAATGTACCACTGACTACAGTGGAGCGCAGTCATTGAACAGGTATTGTGTCTTAAAACCAGTGCTGTATAGGTATTTACTCTGAATTGGAATTCCCTAGTAGAGGGAGGCTCCTTAAGACTCAGCAAGTAATTTACAAGGCTCAGGAAGTAATCAAACCCAACTAAACCAAAACAACAATAACAACAACCAAACCAAACAAAAAACTCTCAAGTCTTAGCTAGTTCCTAAAACTTACAAGAGTCACAAGGCCCCTCCTCCAGGTTGCATAAGCAGTAACACTTGCCAGGGAGAAAGAATCTCTGACCAGCTAATCGATCTGCAGGTTATGCCGGAAGCTAGAGGGGTAGAGCTTTGCGAGCCTTAAGTTGTCAGTCATGCTGCAGTAGGCTTTTCAGTGACAACACCGAGCCCTTCATACTTCTAGGAGCAATCTCTCCCTTAGTCCCGAAGATAAATGCTATAAACTCACTGGTTCACCAAACTCCACTTGGGTGGTATTGTTTCTTTGGTTTATTGTTGGTCTTCTATCTGCAGTGAACAGACATTCGTTCACATCTTTTTAGGAAAAGTCACATAATATTAGGTACTGTGACAAGTGTGTTCATGCATTCATACACACTGCGCACAGACGCTCACAAGTGAGCACAGGGTGTAGTTGACGGGCCTGCAGCACAAACCCTGGCACTGACTTCTGATGCTGTCTATTGCTAGCTGGGTGATTTTGAGCAAGTCCTTAAGATATTCTGCTTTTTTTGTTTTTTTCACTTGAGATAATGATTAAATTTTATCATTCTTGTATTGATTCATTCATTCTTTCGCTCACTAAATATTTGTGGAATGTCTGTGATGTGCATGGCATTGAACTTAGACACTGGGTATAACAAACAGGTGTTAACTGACTTAATAGAGGCGATTTTAAATAAGTTGTTGTATAAACATACGTCATGTTTTTAAAGTCATGAAAATGCTGATGGTGGTGATGGTGGTATTACATTAGTAAACACAGCTTCTCCTTGTTTCACACAGCTCTAGTACCTGCCCCTGAACTATCCCTCTAAGAGTGGTGAATGTACAGTATCAGCAATTTCCTTTCCTTGGAGCAGAGATCTCATTTTCTCTGTCATTCTAGATGAGCCCAGTGCAGTTTTAGTATTCATAATTGTCCCTACACAGACTCCCAGAGCCCCCAGGGCCAGGCATGCCAAGGTCTTTAAGATGCCCCTTCCCTCACTCTCTATCCCAGGCAAATATGTCATTGATGTGTTATTAATGATGAGGGATTCCGGGGCCCAGCATTAACACACACCGATCAAGGCCTTGTCAGTCTGGGCGGTGTCCATGGGATTTCTGTTCTTTTAGCGATATTTATTGTTACAAAATGCTGTGCCATCTCGTGTGGGAGGGGAGTGCCTCTGTGGTGCTGGTGATGTGCCTGTTTTCAGCATCAGCTGGATCCTCTGACTAATTCAAGACTGCAGGTTGAAGCCAACTAGGGAGCTGGAGAGAAGTTCCTTCTGTTTCAAATGTGTGTGGCCTGCAGATTCCTTCCTATCCGGAGATAGCCCCAGTCTCTGCAAAAGAGTTAGAATTTTTTGTTCACTCAGTATTATGACTTCACTGATCATTTCCTGGGTATGTGGCACCAAGCTGGGCCTGTAGGAAAATGGAAAATACGAGATCTTATTGCAATAAGAATCGTTTCCACGGCATGCCTTCTAAGTGCTCATCTCTATCTTCCTGCCTGTGGTTAGATCGGTACAACAGAGGGTCATAGCGTGTAACTCCAGCTCCTGACATTTGGAAGAAGACAGTGAAGAATGTGCAGAAGGCTTGCATCCCTGTGTATCAACGTATCTTTGTCTAGAGAGACAGAATACTCTCGAAGCCAAGTTAGCTGAAGTGGATTTATTACTTACAGATATTCAGCAAGGGGCCACAGAAGACTGGGACGCACTGTGAGTCTATCTCCCCAGGCCCTGGAGGACCAGCTCAGAGCAGCCAAGGATGCTCACATTGCAGACAATGGAATGCAAAAAGCATCTTACTTTAGGTCTTGCTCCTGGAGAATAACGAGATTCACTGGTTTAGAACAATGCTTCTAAAGAGACTGGAACAGAACCCAAGCTTTGATGGCCAATCCCTCCGTATCCCAAGATGCCCTGTTCCCCACACATTCCACAGTTAGTGTTGAGACCTACAAGTGATGAACAAGGAAGAATTGGGTTTTTTCAAAGCCACCCAGAGAACTCTTCTGCAAGGAAAGATACAAAGATGGAAAATAATAAATGTTACCCTCCTTCTTCTCTGAAGTCTCTGTGAGTGTCTGACGGATGGTAGTAATCAAGAAACCAAAGCAACTCTATGCTCCATCTAGAATTGACTTCGGTGTACCTTAATTATGGTCATCAGACCATAGATGTTTGGTTATTAAGTTCTGAGCATTGATAGTGTTCCCCCATCACAGCTATGTCTTGGTCCATGTAAATCTCATGGACCAAGGAATTGATCCATAGCCTTTAAAATTTTAAGTTTGATACAGGCTCTTATGTATCCCAGGACGTTCTCAAACTTGCTGTGTAATTGATAATGACTTTGAGCTGATCCTCCTGAATGCTGGGATTACAGGTGTGTGCCACAGTGTCCAGTTTATGCAGTGGCGAGGGTCAAACTGGGGTCCCTGTGCATGTTAGTAAGCAGTGTTCCAACTGAGCCACACCTCCAGACCAGGACTGACCCACATCTTAAGCGTTGTGCACAACCTCACCCATTGTCCAATAAAAATTCCTGTCTCGCCAGCCTTCCTGCTTTTTTTTTTTTATTACAGAACTTACCTCCTGTTCCCTTCCCTATCATCTCAGTCATAGTTCTGTTTCCTGGGCCATGGAGTATTGCCTTGGCCTTCCCTCACACCCTTCTTTCCACTGTCCTCTTCTTACTGTTGAGGAGCTCTTTCTCGGGGGATGGATGGGCCTGTGTCCAAGGGATGGCCATCATTTCCAGGCTTTCCCAACTGCCCTCCATGTGCTCGTCACATGTCTGACTCCTAGTGTGGGCAGAGCTTATAGCCCGGGCTCCTACACACACAACATAATTTCCGCTTTTCTGGGCTCTCCGCTTTCTGTCTCTCCTTCATTCCTCAAGACATTGTGCTGTCAGTTTCCCCATCTCTTAGCTATATTTTCAACTCCTCTGCTTACACAGGAGGCATTTTCTTACGGATCACAAACAGTCTCAGATGTCCCATCTTAAAAAGCAATTCTCCCTCTCTCTTACTTTTGCTTTTCCTCCTTCCTTCAAAGCCTGTTCCTTGAAGGCATAATCTACACATTCTATCCCCACTTGGACGTCGTTTATTCACTCCTCATCACTCTGCAGTCTGGCTTCTGTCCTTCCGCTCAGCTGAAGCCACTCTCACAGCAGCAGCAGCAGCCTCCCGAAGTCAGCTAATGGACTCTCTCCAGCCTTTGCCGCCTCTGACCTCCTTATGACATTCGCCATCGCCAGCCACATTATTTGTGAAGCTCTTTTCGTCCTTAACTTCTGTTATTTCCTTTTCTCTCTGTTGCTTGTGTGGTCTCTCTGATTGTCCCTTCTTGTTTCCTTTGGTGGTCTCTGTTCATAGTCTAGAAAGAACTCACGGTGTTCCCCTTCACGGTTTGGTCCTCAAAGGACTTGTCTCTTCTTATTCTGTGTGATTTTCCTGGGCAGATTTCTTTTTCTGCCGGGTCATCTTCTTGCCGTCTCTATGATCTGATCCTCCCCCGCTCCCTCTCCTTTAGCCTCATCATTTCCATTAAGGAACTTGGCTGAGTACTAATTGTCCAGCCTCCACTTGTGTAATCTACTGCGAAGTTAATCTGAAGCCGGGTTGGTAAGCACACTAACCAGTACCTATAGCGTATAAAAGGTGTCCTACTCACCCTTGTGCCACCAGGACTTAGTCTTACATTGAATAAATGAAAAGATGAAACCAGCTGCTGCTGGAAGCTAACATTTACCTAGAGTTTTTTTTTTCTGTTTTTGTTTGTTTTTAGATCAAAATCACCTCCATTACTTTGCTTAATCTTTAAACTTACTCTATGCAAAACGAGATTATTTTAGAGCCATAAAACCAGTGTAATGCTAGTTCTGGGACATTAGACCTTTGTCAAAGCCCACAGAACTGTACGATACTAAGAGCGGCAAGAGAGAATATCACTGTGGACTGTGGGCTGCATTTAACAGTAATGTCATCATACTGGTTCATCAGCTGGACCTTATGGACCACACTGGTTCAAGCTGGAAATCAAAGTAAGAAACAAGAGAGTGGACTGAGGGAGGAGGCAAATAAAAACTATTGTTCATTTCATTCATTTTTTTCCCTGTAAATTCAAACTTATTTTAGAAAATAAGATCAATGGAAAACAAACAAATAAACAGTGCATGCAGGTGTTAGGGAGCGTGTCTGCTGTTGTCTATCCAGAGGAGGTACAGTGAGCCGGGAGAGGCAGCTAAGCAGGTGAGAGCACATACTGCTCTTGGAGGAGAGATGCATTCATTGCCCTGTATCTACGTCAGGTGGCTCACTACCTCCTGTAACTTCAGCTCTCTCCTGGACCCCACTGGCACTGGCGCTCACAGAGGCATTGACCTGCACACGGAGACACACATAAATGCACATAACTAAAATTAAAATAAATCTTTAAAGAGACATAACTTGGCCCAAGGTCATCCGATGAACATAGTCACCAAGTGATTTTTTTTAAAAACATTTAAAAAGGTAGTTGTTTACATGCGTGTGGGTATTTTGCCTGCAAGTATGTCTGCGTACCACAGGGCAGTGCTGGCACTGGGAGGCCTTGGGTATCCGGAGCTGGAGGTTCAGGATGTGAGCCAGTCTACATGGGAACTGAACTCACACATCTTGAGAGCCAATTCTTCAAAGACAGAATTCTGGTCTCTACTCTGTGTGTGTCCTGCATTGTGAAATCTTCAAAGTTTGTAAGGGACGATCATCTCCCTTAATCTCCATTCAACTTCTTGTGAGAGTTGCAAGAATTTCATCATTGACAGTCTCCTTTCGGCACTCGCGCACAGAGAGTAAGTCTGTAGCGGAGAGGAGTTTATTAGGGACTGTATGCGAATACCCTTCACAAGACTAATTTAGAGTCTTTATGACTCAGCGGAGGCTGTCAATCCTAAGTTATTTGACGTTTAATTCCTGCTGATGTAAATTTTATATGACAAATAGTTTCATTTAATTGTGTCACCTCTGGCTTATGTACACTATAAAAGGTTTCAGTTTTAACAGCCGGCAACAAAGGAGCCCTGGCTGCGGAGGATAATGTCAAGGCGCCTCGCAAGGGCACAGCTAGTTTTGGAAGGGTGGGTGGCTCTGAGAGCAAAGAGCCCCGGGAGGAGCCCGGACTCAGGACACAAGTCCACGCCTCTGCTGAGGGTAGCTACCCTGCCAAGGGCGTTAGCTCTCAAGACCTTGACTGACGGATGATCTCTCGTTCCCAGCCAATGAGTACACACCTCCCTCCCACCCATCCACCTTACAGCTTCGATTCTTGAAGGATTTCCATAAAGAATAACATTATATGAAGATTCCATGGCTCGATATCTGTGTTTCTTCATATAAAACATCCATGATCACGATGAATCCTATTAAATATTGGGAAAATACTCTCTTCTCTGAGTCTTCTCCTTGTTCCTGTAAGCCTAATGACATGAACAGCTCCTTATAAAAGGGCTTGTCAACTACCAATGGGAAATACTAGTCTGTAAGTAACTTCCTCATTAAATTCCTGTTTAATTATTTGAATCTGCTCCGATCCCATTTTCCTCTGTGCTTCTGCGAGTTCGGGCGCCGTGACGTCTCCCCGCACTACCCGTTCCCCGTTCCTTGTCCGACTATCACTACTAATAGATTTTTTTTCAAAGTGAAAATAAACACAGTAACCTAAGTAAGAAAGCCCCAGAAATGGAGGCTGGGTAAGAGAGTGTACGACATGAAAGATGGGGGAGGGGCAGCGGTGAGTGGCGGAGGCCAGAGCTGGAGGTGGCAGATGAGGTATCTGTCTGAGAAGTAGTCTCTATGTTTCTTGTCCTTTTCCTTCTTATGGCAAATGTGAGGTATTTTGACGTACACATGAGGCATTTGCCCTAGGAGAAGCTATGGTTCTAAAACATATATGAGGGAACTTGACCACTGCCCTGGGAAGAGATCTGGGAACTTGTTTTGTGTCTTTGTAATCGACTCTGTTGAAGTCTCAGAGTTTTAGTAGCTTTATCTATACCGTTCAGATAATATTCCCATAGGCCCTTAATAAATGATAAGAATTTCTATTACTATCTGAGATTAAATTGCTATCTAGATGCATATTTTTTATACAGTCACATAAAATATGCATTTCTAGAAAAGTATTTTCCCTAGGAAATAGGAAATATCTGCCCCTTAGTGAAGAAACTTTACTTTCATGTTAGATATAAGGAAATGCAGGTTATTAATGTTCACCCTGAAATTAATTTCATCTTGAATTATCTGTTGGTTGAAATCTGATATCCAAGGTTGGGACGATGCTAGCCTGTAATGAGGAGATTCGAGGATCAGGGATTCTGAGATTGATGGCGTGACATTGTACCACCGATTGGGTACTTCCATGAAGTATCAGCAAGCAGCTGAATGTCCACCAAAATCTTGCAAGATCCTATGTTCCAGTCTTCTCATATAAAACTGAACATTGGTCAGTATCATCAGGAGACCCCAGACCAGTTAAGGGGAGGGATGGGAATGCATGTACCAAGAGCACAGTCTGTGCCAACTTATCTTTGTTTCTATATTGTTAACAACCTCTCAGCTGGATGCTATATCCCTATTAGATGTTGATTGCTCAACTGCCAGCAACACAGGAATGAAATGCAAAGAGAGAAGAAATTCACGGGGGCAGCACAGCGGTGCACACCCCTAATCTCAGCATTTGAGAAGTCAAGGCAAGAGGTTGTAAGTTTTGCCCAGCTTGGGTGACATAGTAAGACCTTGTTTAAAAGAAAAAAAAAAAAAAGGAAAAAGTAAAAGAAGAAAAGGAAGGAAAGAAGGAAGAAACTCAGAAGAGAAAATGCTATTTGTGATTGTGTCTTTAAAATTCATGATGGTGAAGGTTGATTTGGGCCTTGATCAAAACATAAATGCAGGCAGCTCTAGGGGGCAGCAGACACATTTTTTGGGGCATTAATTATTCATATAGTATTGACTCACTGAGAGAGAGCCAGAAAATGGTATGAATCCTAACAGAAAATGCCTAACTGGCACTGATTTACGTAGGCTTGATTTTTTAAGATTCAATTTCCATAGACAGCACAGAAAGTTGTACCATTTCTTTTAAGGTCCCACTCATAGTGTGTTACATGGGGCATGTCATTTACCTTAAGTATTCTAGCACAGTATCTTTTGAGCAGGACAAATACTGTCCATCATAAATAAGACAGGTACATCATATTTCAACTTAAGGCTAAACCTGTATAGAACCGATCAAAGCCAGGGTTAGAGAGAACTGGACTGATTACACGGAGGAGAGAAGAGCTACAAAGCAGAAGGCTGGTAGAGATAGGGGCAGGCCACCTAGACATGGATGTTTGCAGTGTTGACCACGGGGCCTGGCCAGATGGTGGGAGGTGGGAAGAGACCAGTTGTCAGGGATTCTTATGAGAAGGATGTGTTCAGCTATGTGCAGGGTTTGTCACAGTGAAGGGAGAAACACTTCCTTCCATCTGTGGAGGAAGAGGGGCTTGAAGCTGCCAGGAGGGGGCACTGCAGGCAAGGAGATCAGGGATTAAGCACAGAGCACTCAGAAGTAGCCACACTCTTCTCATGTATCTGGAAAGAAGTTTGAGATTGGAAGGACATTCAGGTGTCAGTTAAGGGTCAGTAAATTGTCAGAGTGTTTTAGGAGCTCTCCTGGACTATTGGGAGACATGAGGGATTCTGGAGAAGTGGCATTGGAATCAGCTTGTATATGCAGTAGGGTGCATACCCTGATGAGTCAGGACTGCAAAGTTTTAATGAGTTGTTGGTTTCCACAGAAACAAACATGTTTCTGGCCTTTGTTGTTAGCAGTTTTGTAAGTTACTGTTTGAGATGAACTTCCATTTCCTGGTCTCTCCTCCTGCACTGCTATTGGAATAGTGCTGACATGCTGTTGCCCCTTGAGAAAGAGAGGGACTGGGAGACGGCTCACGGGTGAAGAGCATTTGTTTTTCTAGAGGATCGGAGTTCAGCTCCTAGTACCCATAAGGGGTGGCTCACAACCACCTGACCCTCCAGCTCCAGGGCTCCTGACACCCTATGCTGACCTTTGAGGAACCTCACACACATGCAACCCCCAAAAGGAATAAAAGAAGCTATCTATCTTTAAAAAATAAAAAAGAGAGGAATGGAGCAGAGATGAGAATGCATGCAGAAGCAGAAGCGTTCTCTAATCCCTCCCCAAGTCTTTGGGCAGCTCCAGGAGTTGCTGGGAGAATGCTTCAGTGACTTTTACAGCATCCTGGCTGAATGACGGCCTTCTGAACCTCTTAAGCCACTGGACACCAGAGCCGTGCTGTGGACAAACTAACTGACCGAGGAGAAGCCTTGCCAGGATCAGGGCGAGTGCTGAGTGTCCGCTCCAGCCTGCTTTCCTGGGATGGAGAGAAAAGTCTGGGTTGACTTTTTGAACTTTGTCAGAATGTGATTCTTTCTGGGAGGCAGCTGGGATTGTCAGACCCACTTATGCTGTTCATGAGATCCAGGGTTCCTTGGTTGGCCATTATCAGTCCTGGCTTAATCTTGGTTTTCTGCTCTCTATGTGGGCGGCATCTGGTTTGACTGGATCTGCTCCATAAGGGAAGCTTATGTGCTTTGCAGAAGCCCTGGCCTCTGCTTTAAGTGCCATTCCCCTCCTGTGTTGACTGTTTACTCTTTATCTGTTTCAGTTATGTGGATTTTTCCTTGCCTTCCTTGGTGTGACTGGCTAAAAGCAAGTTCATATCTGCTGACAAAATTTGAGCCCAGAGTTTACAGCTCCTCGTGGTTTGGGTGATGATTAAGACATGGGGTGACAGGAGACTTTTCCTGCTTATGTGGTTCGTGCAGATAGAAAAGTTGGAGCATTTGAGACCAGCTCTGCACTGAAGGGTAGTAGGACAGGGCTCCCTAGATTTGGGGTCTGGGGACATAACCCTTCCATTTTAGATGAAGCTTAAGTTTCAGAGTGCACAGAGCCCCCATCCATCTGTGGTCCTCTTAGTCAGTCATAGATTAGTTCCTAATACTGTTTCCTCTGTCAGCATCCTATTAAGATAGGCCTCCTCTGATACAGAGGCAGAGTCCCAAAAGATCTCAGACCTGCCTAGGAAGAATGTTATGTCATGGAGGAACAACAAATGTGGGCACAACCTACTGTGTGCTGGCTTCTCTCGATGCTGGTAGTCATTCGAAGGAAGAATACAAAAGGAAAAGCGGAACTTGGAAAAATCATTATATATCTTGACCAGCGAACTGGACCTGCTGTGTTAGTGTATGAAAACCCTTTAGTTATTCCTTTGGCCAGGAAGCAGCCTGTTAAGGGAAAGACAGGTCTGGGATTGGCAGTGGGATGACTTTTCGTTGTCAGTTCATCCGAGATATGGGTTCCATCTTGCAGAAGAACAATTGAAGAAGAATGGCAAGATACAGTGACTATCCTTTTCATAGGAAAATGATTTTCCCTCTCTGTCTGTGTGTCTGTGCATAGTGTATGTTTGTGGATGTGTTCTTGTGTGTGGGTGTACATATAGAGGCCAGAGGTCCATGTTGGGGTCTTCCTCAATGGCTTTCCATCTTATCTTCTTGACACAGGGTCTCTGATTGAACAAGCTGCTTGAGGGACACTGACTGTAGGATCTGCCATCTTGGAGGGTCCCTATTGTGTAAGGTATTCATCAGCCAGTTCCGTTGTTTCTGGGATTTGAATTAACCTGTGTGGATAAAGGCTCAGAAAAACACTGAAGGAAGGAAGGAAGGGAACCAAGACAAGAGGTAGCCAGCTGGGGACTAGGCTCTCCTTTGGAACTTTTCTCTTAGGCTGCTGTTCAGCCATATTCTTACCCTAATCTATACTCAGTCGACAGCAGTAGCACCCTGTGAGATCCAACTCAACACTCCAGTCCGTTCGATACATTGAAACTGGATTACTCATAAGAACCTCTTTCCTTTTCAGCCTGATATCATCTGGATATTTTAGAGCATTGCTCAGAACTTACAACATGTTTGCCAAGACGTAACAGAATTTCTGGGTGTGGTGAGGCACGTGTGCAATCCCAGAACTTATGAGGCAGAGGGGGAGGACCCTGGGTTTAAGGCCAACCTGGGCTATGGAGATCCTGTCTCAAAACAGCAGCGACAACGGAGACATCACTAAAGGGGCACCCCAGTTCTGGAGGCTATGCTGCTGCCAGGGAGCCCCAGCCCAGGACTAGTCTGTGTCCACAGCTGCCCAAACGGCACTGAGCTGTCGTCTGCTCCGGGTGGTATAGTTAGTGCACTCCCTGTATGAGTCTCAGCCTGGCAAGCTCTCCCTCTCTCTTCTGTACCATATGAGTTTCAGCCTAATCTCTCCCACTCTCCTTTGTTCCTTGGCTCCTGTAAAGGAGAGGAGTGTCTCCTTTCTAAGATGCACTCTTCTCTTGTGAATGATCATGCGACTCAAACCTTATAATCTCATATACCCACGAGCTACTCCTTTTGACTCTTTTACTATTCTTAGGACTAAAACACTGATAATTCTTACAGCCATTAATATTACCCGGCCCTTTAATAAACACCTGGAGTGTAATGAATATATTACACACATAATTTCCCTTATCCCCATGGGAGTTGTATGCATGGCTTACTGTATCTGCTCCATTTTTATGAGCAATCTATGACCAAGCAGGGTGAAGTCACTGTCAGGCCACATGGATGGGCCACATCTTAAAAGACATTTTTTTTTTTCTGATGAAAAAGAACTTGAGTTCTTTACCCTTTGAGGTGTGGAGTCCAGAGCTAATTGGTTGTGAAACTCAGAAGTTGGGCATGGTGACTGGTTTTGTTTCTCTCCCTAGCAGAAACAAGACTGATTATCTTAAGATATTTAAAGTTAACGTTTGGCAAAATTGGCATCTATGCCATTTAAGAGTAATGCTGAGGCAGGACACACCAGGTCTTTATTGCCCCTCATTATTAGCTGCCCCGCTGTAGTTGTATTTTTTTCAACTCTGTCACTTGATTTGAGACAAAGTTATTGTAAATTCCACTTGCATATTCAGGACCTACCATTGTTTCTGGCTTCCAAGAGTTCCTGGGAAAACGATGGCTCTACAATCCCAAGTCCGTGGCTGAGTTTTGATGTCAATTAAAGCACAGATTCCTGGGAGGTTTGCACTAAATAATGTACGATGTAACTTGATTTAGAGCTCTGATAATGGAAAGAAACAAGGCAGCATGCTAAGCCCCGAAAATTGGTGAGGGGTTCACCCCAGTGTTGGGGACACAGAAGACACACTCTACCTTGAGTATTGACCAAGGTGACCGTTCAATAACAGCTATTAAGGATGTTTAAGAAAGGTGTGTAGAAAGGATACGTCATGCTTCTCTTCCATGGGGAACAGTGACTCTTTAAATGACTTTCTTTAGCTCACAGCAAACCCAGTGGCCTAAAGCAAGGCATGATGATTATTCCACAGCTCTGAGGTCAGGAGTCTTGAGGAGTGTATGAGAAAGGTCTTAACCTCTCAGGGCACTGACATCAAGGCGTTGGCTGCCTCTCATTTGCAAGCATTGGAAGACGTGTTTCATGCTCTGTCAGTTCCTTTCAGCTACGGTCCTCTTTGTAAGGTCCAGTTTCTTGCTGGTCTTGTGGCTTGTGTCAGCTCTTGAGATGAGGCTGGTCCTCGTTATTTCTTGTGTGGCTTCTATCTTTAAATCAGGTAACTACGCTTTTTTAAAAAATTTAAACTGAAAATATTGTTTTTCATACAGTACATTCTGATCACAGTTTCCCCTCCCTCTTCTGTTTCCAGAGAAAGACCTTCTTCCTCTCTCTCTTGGAAGTGGACACAAGTCCCCACCCCTTAACCCAAAAGCTATTTCCAATTGACAAGTTCCCCCAAACGAGAAATTAGCTTTCTGCATTGGCATCTCATTGGGTGCACAAACCACACTTAAGGGAGACCAACACAGGCAGTGGATCTTATTGCCGGTGCAGTGAATGGCAGGCCTGTCAGATATTTTCACAGCGCCTTTGGTACACTGAGTCTTTCTGAGGTTACTATCTCTCTGACTTTCCTTCTACTTTTCTCTTCTCTCAAAATATGGAGAAAGATTTATGCTTTTATTTTTATTTTATATTTGTGTTTGTTTGCCTGTATGGGCAACACATACATGTAATACCCAGGAACCCAGGGGGTATTGGGTCCTTGGAATTGGAGTTACAGATGGCTATGAGGAGTCACGTGAGTGCTGGGAACTCAGCCTGCCCCGTGCAAGAGCAGCAAGTGCTCTTAACCACGGAGTCATCTCTCCATCCCCAGAGCTGTGATTTTAAAGGTGAATGTGATCAGTTTGGATCTACCCAGAAAAATCTCCAAATTTTAAGGTCAACTGTCTTGAGAATTCAATGGCAACTGCCAAATGGCTTTATGCTAGGACTGGTTTTTGCATGAGCAGTCACTAAGCAGGAATTTTATGTTGGCTGGAGCACCTTTCCTCCTTAGTCATTTCTTAGCCCAGAAAGTGGAATCCCACACTCAATCTCTTGCCTGCATTCACCATAGAAGGGAAGAATTAACCTATGGCTGTATATGTTCACTTAAGTTTCTCTTGATTTCTTCACAGTTCATTTTGTGAACAATCAGCTGACAAGCCATTGGTTTATCCCCAGAGTGCCTTGGGATTCTTGCAGCAGAGACTGGATTCCTGTGTGGATGTAGCTGGAGTTGCTCTGTGGTGTGTTCAAAAGACTTGGGAGCTACAGACATCTCTGACTTGTGTCTAGCACCCTGAAATCCTCCCTGGAAGATGTCTGACAAATGGCAAGTCCAACTCCTCTTGATGCTCTAGCTTCCCACAATTCTATAAAAGGAGTCTTCCCAGTGTAGTGGCATGCAGCTGCTATCCTGTCTTACTTTTGCTTCCCATGGGTTCTTAGCTATGGAATTACGTAGAATAAATTGTCCTGGTAAAATCTCTTTCTCTCTATTCCTTCCCTGCCTCCTTCCCCTTTCTTCTCCCACCCATTTTTCTTCCTTCTCCAATGGCTCCCTTCCCTCTCCCATGTCTCTTACCTCCTCCTCCTCATCTTCCTCTTCTTGCTCCTTCCTTCCTCTTACTTTTATTTTCTGCCTTTATTTTTCTTTGCTGGAAAGCAGTATACACTTTTTTTTTTTCCAGCTGAGTTAAAGGATGGCATCTCTCTCAAACAAAAATGTATGCTTCCCTTCTTGAACTTTTTCCTCCTCCACATGTGCTCTCAACTTTCCTCTTAATGTGGATTTCAGTTGGGGAACTGTGCAGT
The DNA here is from genome assembly GCA_026225945.1 of Cricetomys ansorgei. Lineage (NCBI taxonomy): Eukaryota > Metazoa > Chordata > Mammalia > Rodentia > Nesomyidae > Cricetomys > Cricetomys ansorgei. Next base: position 185,643 of record JAMJFZ010003624.1, read on the forward strand.
GCAGGTGTGGTGGAAATAGTGGCTGATACAGGCTGTGCACACCCAGGAACCTGCTCAGCATGCTGGGAAGAACGCTTTCTGCTGGGATGAATGAGTTGTCTGCTGGCCTGCTTCACTAATGGAGCACTGTGGGTAGAGAGGAGCCTGAGAAATACATGCATGCTGTATGCCAGGTGGACCACAGGCAGAGCAGACGCTAACCTTGGGGATGTGGAAAACCAGGGGTGTTTGTAACAGGCATTTACAGAATGGGGTGGGTGGTTAACTGGAAGCTTAACCAGAATAAAAAGTGATGGGGGAAATGGTGGTTGCCCACCTGCTTCACCAGTAGGACTGAAATGCATGTGTCTTCTCACGAGCTCACTACTGCTGTGGTTAGCTCTGTGAAATCTGCACAAGTTCAGAACAACAAGATCCATCATCAGTTTTGTAGGCAGCACCGGTTAGATTCAGGGGGTTACAAAAAAATATGTGAGTGGGTGTGTGGAGGTAGTAGGGTGCCATGTAGGGAGATGACTGGGGAAAGTGGGAGGGAAGAGTTGGGGTGGACATGATCAACTTATATTGTATATATGTATAAAACTGTCAAAGAATAAAAATCAGTTAGAAATACGTGTGTATATTTTTATATGCCTATAGTGTTTGATGTACTTTTAATTTTATTGTAGTTACAGTGAGAGGTGTATATGTCAGACGTTCATTGAGCATATTCTATGCGTAAGCCGCCCTGATTTTTGAGATGTGAGTAAATTGTCCCCACCTGTTGGACATGCTCTGAGAAATACACTACCCTTACAGGGTCTTACGAACCTCTGCTGTTCTGATTCGGCACCTGTTCTTGTATCCTTATCCTCCAACTCATTCCTTATGACCATTTTTGCTCCTTCCACTCTGCTTCCCTGGTTGCAGACTCCAGTACTCTGCCTTAAGAAGGCCCCCGCCCCCAACCCATCCACACGGTGTTGAAAAATGTCACAGATCGGTTGAAGCAATGGGGGAAAAGAAAAGATGACTAATTGTCACATTAATAATTTTAATCGGGCTACTGGCTATTCTTGTTCTTAAATGTCTCTCAGTTTCCCTGCCATTGAAAACTTCCTAAGAACCACTTTGCTTTGCAGCCACTTCCTGTCATACATCTTTGCCCTTCCCCCACTTCTTGTCTCTCCTTTCTACTTCCCAACTTCTCCAATTCTTTTTCACTTGTAGTTTAGTTGTCAACCTGATCTACAGTTACCTTACCAGTCATGGCCTCAATGGCTATGCTCAAAGAAACTTGCCCAAGCACAGCTGTGACACCTCCCAGAATAAACCTAAACACAGACATTTAATTCCCTTGTGGGAACTCTGCGAGTCAAATTCCTTTACCCACGCTGCATTTATCACCAAGAATGAACTTAAGACAAAATTCTGTGGCTGTTGTGGCCAATGTCGCTGATGGGTTGCTCCTGCCCAAGGCTCCGGTCTCTTGTAGGGCTCCAGCCTTCCGTGTGCTGGTCTGTGTGTGCCCAGTCCCAGAGCCTCGGTGCAGAAGATGCTTCACATGGGTTGGAATGATGGGCCAGTGTGTCTTGGCCAGTGTGATGGTTCCATGTGTGTTTTCACACTGTGATAAGGGAGCCGTACACTGGATTTGTGTGCTCTCCTGTGCATTTCCCATGTGAGTATGTAGGTCTTTTAAGCACCCAAGTTGACAGTGACAGTAACTGCATAACACTGAGGCTGAGTACGCTTGCTGAGCACCACCTTTCTCAACCAGGACTCCTCCTAAAACTGTAGTGGACTAGAGGGTTGCGATGTTTCCGTGTGATGGAACCAAAGATTTTAAAAAGTTATTATTATTATTATTATTGAAAGAGCTCATGTAGGCCAGGCTGGCTTCAGGGTATGATCAAAATACATTCCATTCATATATGAAATTCTCAGAGAATAAATAAAAAAATAACTTGTTATAATGCTGGCGGTGACCTTGAATTTATAATTCTCCTGCTTCTGTCTTCTGGGGCCTGGGATTTCAGGCATTCCCCAGCATGCTTGGTTCATGATCGTCCTGGGGATCAAGTCCAGGGCCTTCTTCATGCTGGGCAAAGTGCTCTAAGCACCAAGTACCAGCTTCAGCCACAGAACCAGAGTTTGTATGTTCACACACACACACACACACACACACACACACACACACACACACACACACACACCTGTCTGTGTCTACTCTTCAGAACCCAGAACCTGGCATATTGCTTTTGTCAAAGCTCCAGGCCTCCCACAGTTGACTGGTGTTCATTTGATTTGTTTCGTCTCATAGGTGTTATTTTTTGCTATTGTTGTCATTGTTGACACCACCAGTAGAGTCGCTCTAGCTGGAGAAGCCAGCACCATGTGCCCTGAGATTGCAGGTGAAGGCTGGATTTGATCAGTCCTCAGGGCTGACACAGTCAGCTATTTGCTTCCTTAAAAGAAACAATCAACAAAACAGAACAAAACAAAACAAATCAAAACAAATGAAAAACCCTTATGGTCTGGGACTGGTGAGACGACTCAGTCAGTAAAGTGCCTGTCATGTGAGCCTAAGGATCCAGATTTGAATCTTCAGCAGTCATGTTCAAGAAAATGAAGCTGGGTGTGGTGGCACACATCTGGATTCCCAGTGCGGTGGAGGCTGAGGCAGAGGGTCACTGAGACCTTGTCTCAAATCATAAGACAAAGAGTCACTGAGGAAGACACTTGGCATTGCTCTCTTTCAGACACACATGTGCACATGGACCTATATGCATTCATGATACAGAGAGGGGGGAGAGGGAAAGAGACAGACAGAGAGACACAGAGAGACACAGAGAAAGAACTCATCTTGAGGTAAAATAAGGCAGAAAAGACCAATAATTAGATATTGAGGTATTGACTTATTTACAGATTTTCTTAAAGCACTGCCTATTTGCCTATCTGCCAAGAGTTACTTCATTAGCCACCTGGAACAGAATCATCTAGAGAAGTAGCTGGAACAATGGGCATTGCCTTTAATAGTCTGCTGACTGCCATGTAAGCTTCTGTAGAATCTCACTTGCTTACCTGTTCCACCTGAGGTTTCAGAGTCTAAAATAAAAATACAAACTGGACCCAGGATCAAAACCTTCCAGGAGCCATCTTGGGTTTGGTCCATGGTTGACTTTTCCTCTCTCCCACTCTCATTGGGTGTTCCAGGAAGATTCCTACAACAGTCATTTGGTTAGCAAGTGGTTTTCCTGTCACTTGACTTGGAATTGGGACCATTTTGTCAGCCATGCCTGTGTCAAGTGTTAAAAATGTAATTCCTCTGGTCATCTCATAAAGCAGGTACCAAATATCATCCTTTCTCATCCTGTCTGAGGTGATCATTGAAAACCCATTGGGAAGCTTTGAAGTATTTGTGAATTTATGGGCGAAGGTTTTAGGCTCATCCTTGACCTGTTCCTTGAAGCCTTCACTCAATCGTGTCACCCATCCTGTGAATCCCACTGAACAAGAGTAGAGACCATTACCCGTTTTTTTTTTTTTTTAAGTCATATTAAGCAAGCTTTATTGTTATGTACACAGTACAGCCGGCATGGCGACTTCATGGCCCTGAGCGTGGAATCTGAGACTGCAGCATTGAACACAGGAGAAGGTGGGTTTATATAGCCCCCCAAAGCTGCAAGACTAGAGTGTTTCCAAAGGTTTTTTGCTACATAGGAACTTGGCAGAACTTTTCAAAATTATTTGGCAGAACATCTTATCTTATCAGGGTAGAGGTCGGGGTATCATCAGAGTACAGGGTATAGAACATGTCAAGTTCCAGAAAAGGGGTCAAGACATGGCCAAGCTTAACTTTTACAGAAAACAGGAGTGAACTTATTTTGACCTTGTCATAAGATGGGTTCTAATCTTAAGGTGGAGTCAGGCTGGTCCATTAGTGGAGACTGAAGGTCCCTAGGGGCTTTTCTTCTTTCTCTTTCCTATCCTGATGCTCCATTCCATGTTTCTACCCGAGGTGAAGCACCTTCTTCCCAAGATGGACCTGTACACACCTTTCTAAGAAGCATTCTGTTTTCTACCGGTAGGAATTCCTTTATCTGTGCCCACCCCAGCTCGTACTGATTCTCGTGTCGTTGTATGCTGATTAAAAGCTTCCCTGAGGCCCACATTTAATAAGCACTGGTGATGTTCCTTATGTAACTATTAGTGTAATTAGCATTGCAGTGCAGCTTTCCTTTAGTTACACTGTGCTAGGCTGGTCGCTATTTTTTCCCCCTCGTTCCACACAAGTCTATCAGATGGATATTGTGATCAGCTCTATTTTGAACACAAAGAAAGCATGTTTTAGGGATTAAGCAGATGCAAGCAGGATACCAACCCACATACTCTTTATTCACCCATTGGCCCCGGGGGGCCATAGAACATAGGAGCACGTTTTTGTGTTTCGTGAGCACCTGTGCAATCCACTCAAGCGCCTTGTATTGTAGTGTCAGGTGTCAGAAATGACCCCATTTCTGAATACGCATGTTGATTGGATTGTCGTCTCTGACTTCTGTTAATCCGAGACAAGCAGGCTTAGGAGAATGCGGTGACAGTGGCTGCTCTGGTGAGTTTCCTGTTCAAATGTGAAAGTATGGTTTTGGTGAGTGCATGATTTGTGCACATGTTACATCTTAGAGCTGCCTCTGGGGGGCGTGAAACTGAGGACAATCTTATTTATGGTACATTTGCCTCTTTCACCAGTTTTGAGTTCCTCCAGTCAGCACGTTAGCTCCATCTGGCAGCCTGATATTCTACATCCCAGTAAAAGAAAACCACCCTGGATAGCAGAAGTGATTTGTGCTAGGCAAGAACAGGACCCTGCACGGTCAGGTTCAGGAGACTCAAGCTTGTTTCATTTGTCAGGTGCTTTTCACAGAAGGAGGCATAAGAATACTTAGGCTGCTGTACCCTGCATCAAGAGCCGAAGCATCCTCCTCCTTGCTAGAGCCTAAAGCATGGTACTGGCTGGAATATAGCTGTGCCACTTTAACAGACAAGTATGAACCTGTATTCAGTAGGTTTTGCAAAACATCAAGATGTTTCAGTACCATAAAAGTGAGCTCTAAGTTTATAATCAGAGTTTTGCTTTCTCACAAGATCTGTGTTGAATAAGCACATTTTTCTTCATTCATATAAGGAGCCGTGTTTGCTCTCTGCCAGGGTCATGTGCAGAAAAGTATTATCAGGCCATGATAGCACTCACTGAATTCATACTGCGGGCCAGGCATTGTCCCAGACGCATTGTACAGATGATCTCATTTGTATCTCATGATAACCCACTGAAATGGGCTCCCTCATTCTTCTTACAGATGAGAACAAATTAGGCAATAAGAGGCTCTTTGGTCTGAGTATAAAGCCAGCGTCATTATGCTGGCCTACCTGGCTCAGCTCTTCTCCGCCTGAGCTGAATAGTAGAATCACATGAGAGGCTTGTAAAGTTCTTGGTGACCAGGCTTCAACCCTGGAGAAATTCTGGTTTAATTGGCCAGAAGTGAAGCATAGGCATCGATCTTTTCTGCTGTTCCCCAGCTGATTCTCATGGCAGCCAGACTGAGTGCTAATAGAGAGGCATCCAGCAAACTTGTGTTGAATTTCAATCAGGATGACCCAGCCTTGACAGCTGCAAATCAGTTCGGTGCTGAATGCCTTGCAAAGCTAAGTATGTCCCACATGCAGGACATAATCAGGGAAGTAACTCCTTTGATTGCTGGGTATTTGTTAAGCTAGTATGTATGCAGGGTCTCTCTGTTCACACTGCTGACCAGGCTAACAGATCTGCACAAAGCATCTCTAGGGAAGGGAGAGGAGCTGGAGAGGTGTGAAGAGGAGATGATGATAAAGTGTGAATGGTCTGCTGGAGCAAAGAGAAGTAGTTTGTTAGTAAAGATGTTTAGAATTGCCAGGGCATACTGGAAATACAGCACAGTGACCCTCAGCTGGTTTACTATTGCCATTCTCTATTCACAGATTTATCCTGTTACTATGGGCAGCCACGGAGGAGCACTCTCACCCAACCCCATTGGTAGCTACCGCTTGGCATATTACTGCTGCTCCTCTTAAATACGTTGTCAGAATGATAAATTGCATGTGCACCCACAAATGTAAAAGCAAAACTGCTTGTTCAAATTTCTATATAAATAATATATACTATGAGGTTAAATCCTATTCACATATAAATTATTTTTATATTTATAACTTTATTTGTGCAGTTATATTAAATAAATCTATGAAAGAAGTCTAGAAACAAACAAACAAAAAACCATCAGTCACAGCAATCGTTTGGGGAAAGCGCCTGTGTGCTTTGAGTATGTATTGAGGCGCATGTATTGATTGCTGGGGCCCCGCTCCTGTGTGTCTCGGAACTTTTGGAGGTAGCACCTACCTTGAGGAAGTGGGCCATTATGAAGGTTGTTCCCCCTTTTTCCTTCTCTGCTTCTTGTCCACCAAGACACACACAGCCTCTTCCTCATCCCTATCTCACCACAGCATGAATCAATGGGTGACGGGTGAAAGAGCTCTGAAATCGTGAGCCCAAATAAACCACCCCCCTCTTAAGTTTGTTCTGTTAGATACTTGGTCACACCAGTGGAAAAGTCCCTCTGATACAGCACAGTCAGCTCCATTGTCCGATTTCCAGGTAAGAACTAAAAAGAGAGTTGAACTTCAGTGCTAGAAGTTAGTAACACTCAAACAACATTGATGGCGTGTTTTACTTCTCGTGGTTTCTTCTAATCCTCTCAGTGATTCTGTGAATACATGCTTTTATTAGTCTTTTTTTTTTTTAAAGGAGAATTCAAGGAACAAAGATAAAAGCAGTTTTTTTTCCCCCAGTCTCTCCCAACTAAGAAGTAGTTGAATTAGGATATAGCTCATTAATATATAATCTAAAGAGGAAGCCAGGCATGGTGGCGCATGTTTTTAATCATAGAAATATGAAAGCAGGTAGATCTCTGAGAATTCCAGCCCAGCCTGGTCTATCTAGGCAGCTCAAGGACAACCAGAATTTTACACACACACACACACGCACACATACACACCCACACACACACCCACACACACTTTAAAGACTGTAAGAGAAGTAAAGCCGAATGATGCTCTCTCTAGTCTTTATTCTCTCCAGTGTTCTCTGTTTCTCATTACTTTGTTTCCAACTCCAGTCGGACACCGCTATGTCGACCCTCATTTAATGCCCACTTCAACTTAAGTCCACCTTCCTGGTTGGACCCTGGGTATTCCACTCAACATGTTGGGCATTGGACTTCCGTTTCCCTCCAACCACAATGCAGCTCCTTTGTATAAAAGCAGGTGAGCTATACCAGCATCCTGAAGCCTCTCATGCTGCTGACCTGTAGCTTTCCATTTTAGAGGTGTGTGTGTGTGTGTGTTGCCCTCGTGGAACTGGTCACACAAGAGTTGTGGGTCAAGGGCGCTTAGACCCTTAGCCCTGGCATAAGGCGCTGGCAAGATCCTGGCCCCTCCCCTTTGCAGCCTTTGCTCTGATAGACCTCCAGCTGCAGCAAAACTCTGCCCCCTCCCAAAAGGCTGGCTGCGCCATCCGCAGAATTGCTTACCTAAGTGCCAGTATCCCTGTCTTAACCAATGGCCCCTATCCCTGGGTACCAAAGACCCTCCCTTCCTGTACCCCATAAATGTAACCATCTTTGCTTTAAACACGAGAGATATGCTCTTCTGATGGCCTCTCCTGAGAGTCTGATTAGTCCTCACTAGCTCTTAGTCCCCAGATCTGGGACCCACTTGGATACTTTGACCCACATCCTGTGCTTTCATTCCTGGGGGTTAAGCTAAGTGGCTTAGCTTAGCCATGTGCCAGGAAGGGACGCAGATCACCCAGAGATCTATACTGGTAGGCCACTGAGGCCCAGGATCTGCTGTCTCTGCTTTCCTGACACTGGGACTGAAATGAACCACTACAGCTGGCTTTTTACATGGGTTCTGGAGAACAAACTCAGGTTCTCATGCTTGTAAGGCAAGCACGTTACAGGCCAAGTTTCCCCACACCCCCCGACCTTGGTATTGTTTCGCTGCCTCATCAGACAAGGACATGAGTAGGGGGCTCAGAGTCCTGGCACAGAAGACTCATTCTCCAAACCCCTCCCACCTCCAGAATGATACTTCGCTCACCACCATTTTAAATCTAGGCCAAAAGATGTAGTAGCTGGAAGAAGTTGGATTAAAATTAGTGCAAGTCTCTCTTTGAGTCTTTCATCGGTGGAATGAAGCAACATTAAAGCTCCTAAGGAGGGGTTGGGATAGGAAAGTACACTAGAAAAGCAGCGTCCACAGCAGCAGGGACAGCAATGATGACAGAGGCAGTGACAGCAGTGATAGCATTCTTCAGCAGGGCATGGGGCACGGCTTTCCTGTCTCTATTTCTAGGTTCCCGATGAGACAGAAGCCTGGAGTTGTGGATCTGTTTCATTTTATCTGGCTTAGAATGGGAAGTATAAAGAAGGGCTGGGGAGATGGCTCAGTGGTCAAAGTTCTTGCTTCACAAGCAGGAGGACCAAAGTTTGGATCCCAGGCACTCATATAAAGATATGCACGGTGACACATGCCTGTCACCCCAGTGCTAGGGTAGGGGGACGGGACAGAAGGACTCTAGACTTGGCTAGCTGGCATAGTTGAATTTAATGAGATACCCTGGTTCCAAAGTTAAGAATGAGAGTTGATCCAGAAGTTTGCTTTTAGTTATGTTTCTTTTTTTTTTTTTTTTGTGCATTGTTGGATGAAGGGCTGCCTGGGCCCTGGCATTTGTATTTTTTTTGCAGGTGTTGGCTTTATGTAAAGGATGTTTGATTCCTCATGATCTGCACATGCTATCAGTAGAACACCTGAGGAGCTTAGGTATCAATAAAAAACCCCGAGATGAGATGCCTGGGTTTCCACTGTACAGGATGGTGCTTGCCGTGATGGTTGTTCCCTCTGCTGAGGGTGCAGGGTCTGCACCTATGCATATGCCTCCTTGTCTTCCTTGCTGAGGAACACCATGGGTGTACAAATACAGAGAGCACAGAGGAAGATGCTTGGAGCTCATCACTGGTCTCCAGATGCATGTACATACACATGCACACACACTTCATGCACATTTGTACATACACACCACACACACACACACACACACACACATACACACACACACACACACACACAGAAATAAAAGTAAAATGACCCTGTTAAAGATTAAATTTCCCCCTTCCTTGATTTGTATGAAGTTCTACCCTTCCGTGTGATAGACCATATTGGAAACAGGACCACCAAAGATAGAATTACAGACAAATGACCCTGAGGTCTTCCCCATTGCGACCAGTGTCCATATGGGAAGAGAAAGAGGCAGTAGGAGTGGGGGCATAGAGAAGGCCACACCAAGTCAGATATCTGCAAAGGAAGGAGAGAAGCGCCAGTGGAAATGGAATCTTCTGATTCTTTGTCTCAGACTTGCAGCCCCCAGAACTGTGGGAGAGTCACTTCCCATTGTTGCAGCCTGAAGTCTGTGCTGATATTTTCCAGCATAGTCCCAGAAGACAGAGACAATCACCTCTGGGCTACAAATCGTACTCAAGTGCATAACTTCCTGTTTGTATTTCATCTTGCCTAAGCATTAGAAACCATTAAGGCCATGTACAGGGCTTCAGATCAGCGCATCTCATTGTTTAAAACAGTCACTTTAATATGCACGAAAAGATTTTTTTTTTCCTCTAATGATCCGAAATGCATAAACACTTTCCGGAATTTCTCTTTGTACCGTATCCCTGGTCTTCTGCGCCTTTTAAATGGCTCAACTTTTGAAAGAGAAACCACTTTGATGTCTGTCCCAATTTTATTTTTGTTGTAAAATCTCTGCCAGGCAAAGGTCCAAGACGGAAGCTTCTGCCATCTTCTGTCTTGTAATTGGACCCAGCATTGAGTGACAGATCAAATGATCCTAAATTAATAACAATGACAAATTGCCTTTGGAAGGCACTTGCACACAAAATGAAACACTTCCATTAAACAAATGTTATGTCATCAAGAAACCCATTAATAGTTCTGCTGTGATCATAGCAGTATAATTTTTCTCATCACTGTTAATAACCAGCAAAGTTATAATTGCATATGGGGCTTAATTAAAACTTTCTATCCTATTAATGAATGCCCATGCTTCAGATCTCCCATTAAATGGCTTTAAAAATTGAGACCATATTTCTTAAGGCGTCAGTTCCTGGAACACATGAGAAGGTATCGACAGAGCTGAGGTTGGATTATAAAATCCCAAAATGGGACAATTACTGATCAATGTATAGTAAAGGTAGAATTGGTCTCACATGTTACTTAAACTAGGTATTTTAGGTTGACTTTTAAATATTTTTATAAGTCTTATGTATAATCTGACAAAAATAACGGAATAAAGCTTTTAACTAGCAAGCAAACCTGCTTCCAAGTTCCAAGTTAACTCCTTCCAAATTCACAACTTTGTCCTGTGCATTCCATGCACACTGGCACAGACCAGCCCATGCTCACCATGGACACCCTCCTGGATTCTCACACATATTGTGCCTCCCAGTGTGCTTATCCAAGTGCTGGATAAGCTGGAGGAGATGCTACTAGTATTTGACCAAGTTCCTGGGCAGAAGCTTCTGTTTTCATTACAAGTGACAGTACTTAAGAGCAGATGCATCTTCTCCCTTTCCTCACTTCTGGTTAGATGGGGAGGAACAAGAGAATGACACACTGGAAAATGGGAGAGCCACTAGATGGAAGGGTCCTGAGTCTCTATGATCACTTCATGGAGAACAGACACACACACACACACACACACACACACACACACACACACACACATTTGTTAGACTATTGTTTTACAAAACCAGGGGAAAATATAAATGAAAATTCTAGTGTTTCTGTTATTTCATGATTTTCATTACTATATAATTTACAAAATTGGTTATCAAGTATATTGTAGGAGGTTATATAAAAATAACTAATCAAATTTAAATACTGCTGAATGTACTTGACATATATCATTTTTCTATAAATGATAGTTTTTACATTTTTTTCATTGTGGATTAAGCATTTAAAATCTGCTAATAGTCTCACTTTTAGAAACCATTCTCTTAAGTCAGGAAAAGAAATTGTCTTAATTATTCTCTTTTTACTTTTAAAAATGCCACACAATAAATTTGATTAATTTTTTTCTTTCCTTCAGCTCCTCCCAGATCCCCCTCTCTCCCTATCCTCCAACCTCATGTTCCTTTTCTCTCTTAAAAACACAAAACAAAGCAAAGATTCATGTTTTGTGTTGGCCAACTATTTTTGATACAAAGCGTGTAAAATTCTCACCACTGAATAAAAATAAAAGTAAAATTTATTTTAAGACTTTATCAGATTAATCAAATGTATTCTTTTGTTGACATTCATAAATAATAAATTTCATATTTAAGACAGAATTCTAGTGGAATTAGAACTGAATACAAATTGTGCTATGATCTATTTAAATTTAAGTAAAATATACCCATTTTAATAACCTCTGAACTGGAATATACCTATGTCTTATGCACATGCAATATTATTACACTAGCTAAATATATTTTCCTTAGTTAACACTACAGTATTTTAATTACTTGAAACTGGTCATTATTTAATTTTAACAAATTAAAACTGAGTTATGGATGGGCATGTCGGATCCCAGCATGCTCAGGACAGAACTGGAAGGTTGCAAAAGTGAGATTGCACAGGGAGTCCCGGGTCAGCTTGGAAAACACAGTGAGACACGATCTCAAATTGTTAGTCTATTTGATCACATTTGACATTATGACTATTTTTAATATATTTTATAGCACGCATAGGCTATGGTAATGTTAAATAGAAACAATGTGCTAAATAGACAGAACTGCCTTGACATATTGAATACATTGCTTTTGTGTTTAGGAATATCTACATGCATACATTTTCTTTGAATTATATTACCATTTTATTTTATTTTATTTTATTTTTTACTTCCATCTGCTTGTTTACATTCCTAGCCATTATAAGTATAGAAGAGTCATTAGCAACTTTCCTGAAGTTGAAAATTCGTCCTCTAAAATTTTACCTGGCGTTTAAAGGCATTTGACGCATAGAGTCCATGGGCACATACTCTTTGTGCTTCACTGATGACTGGCCAGTCTTGCATTTTTACTATATGCTTATGATTAATAGATGCTTTCACGCAGGACTTTAGTCCCGCTCACTGACAAGCCCACAGCTCATCAACTTAACAGCTAAGAGCTGAGATCGGCAAGGGGACGTGTGAGCAGAATGAATGGATGGGCAGCGCAGAGCTAAGGACAGCAAGGGGAAGGGTGTGAAGGGGATGACTGGAGTGAACAGGGCACGGATCCTTTGATTCAAATGCACAAATCTTTCTACTATACGAACCCTCGGTATTTGTGATACAGAGTATGCCATTCTGGCCATTATGACTATCGTTCTAGAAAGAATGCTCATGGTAATAAATAAAACATGCATTTCATAGGAGATCATTACTTGTCACTTAGCAGACAAGATGCATTTCACGAAGGCCCCCAGGCACCTCTAGAAGTACAGACGCCATCAAACTCATTCTAGTTACGGATGGAGGGAACCGCAATGAGATATTATGCATTCTAAGCTTCTGCAGTTTTTCTATATGATCTAGGGGGAAATTAACTTTAGAGAAATGGTAAAGTATTAGTTAGTGGGTCACCAAGTGGTAGAACAGGTACGAAGAGGGTTAAACAGAGAGGCCACTTAGAAGGAGAGTGGCAGGTAGGTTGGGAAGACAAGTTGGAGCTGGTAAAATTTAACACAGTAACTACTGGGTGTCCACTGTTTTCGTGTGTTGCTCTAGTTACTGGGTTGCTTAGAGACAAGTCAGATAGAGAGGTCTTTTTTTGATTTTCTATATCCTTAAGTACAGGAACTGGAGAATGCCCTGAATGAGTGAAATCCTGAGTGAGCTGGCCGTGTCACGGAGCCCAGAGTCCTAGAATCATGGAGAAATGATGAAGCCTTTCCCCCAGTGTGAGGTCAGAGGCATGGCAAAGCATTCTTATGGTCCAAGTATGGTTGTTGTCAGCCATTGTCCCCCAGCACCCCATCCTCCCATGTTATTGGCCTGAGGACCACTCCCCTGTAGATTGTGCCTACTCCATCCAGCTGTGTGCTGCAAGCCCCGCCTCCTCGCCTCTCTGTATATCATAGCTCTGGCTCCTTGTTCAGCTGACTGCAAGGATCAGTGAGCTTCCAAGGCACGGTGGTTTCTTCATCAGAGACTCCAGACCACCTGTTTTAGTTACTGGTATATTTCTGTGAAGAGACAACATGACCAAGATAGCTAATAGAAAAAAAAAGCATTTAATTGGGATTCATAGTTTCAGAGGGTGAGTCCATTATCACCATGATGGGGAACATGGCAACAGGCAGGCAGGAATGGTGCTGGAGCAATAACTGAGAACTTATGTCCTGATCTGTAGGCAGAGAGAGAGAGAGAGAAAGAGAGATAGAGATAGATAGAAAGAGAGAGAGAGAGAGAGAGAAAACAGAGAGAGAGAGAGAGAGAGAGGGAGAGAGAGACACACACTGAGGAGCCTGGTGTGAGCTTTGAAACTTCAAAGTCCACCCTCAGTGACGCACCTCCTCCCATAAGGCCATACCTCCTAATCCTTACTTAAAAATTTCACTAACTGGAAACCAGCAATTACATTTATGAGCCTATGGGGGTCATTCTTATTCAAACCATCACACCAGCCAATTCCAGCATTCTATACATGTGTCTGTCTGTCGTCTGTCTTTTCTTCATTTCCTTGTTACCCTAGTTAGGTCTAAGTCCCTAGAGCTGTGTTAGACATGGCACAGAAGGGATTTTATAGTTTAGTGAGAGACAAAAGACTTTGGGTAGGCATGTGGGTAAAACTTCACAAGTATAGCTTCTGATATGACTAGGAGACATAGGGAAGCCCATGAGGCATCAACATACACAAAGAACTACAGGCAACTTAGTAAGACTGCAGTCAGGAAGAGGCGGTTCTGCCTGGAGAGAGGGGAGAGCACACCAACTGGTTGTCCAGTGCCAAATTGTCAGTCCCCAAAACACACATACAAGTAACATTATACGGACTGAGCAGGTTACATGTAGGAGTATTTATTGCATATACAAATACATATATGCATGTAATAACAATTAAAGGAAAAAGAGGCCATGAATTTGTAAGAGAGGGGGAGGGATATATGAGAGGGTTTGGAGGGAAGAAAGGAAAGAGAGAAATATAATTGCATTCCAATCTCAAAAGTAAACAACAACAACAAAAGATAGTGATAAGAAGTTGAAACACTAAAAACAGACTTTGGGGTTAGCCTTGGGTTTGAGACTTGACTCTTAGCTAACCTACATAATACCTCTTTGAGGCTTTCCTTCTCTGTGAACTCAGGATAATTATTCATACATTTTTTTAAATTGAGAATTCAGATATGCTGGGATTTTTTCTACAATTTTTTTAATGTGCCACCTGGTTCTCAGTATGCCCTCTGAAATCTATTATTATTATCGTTTAGAAATGTTTCTATGTATTCTTTAAGAGTTTCACACGTGTGTCCAATGTATTCTGATCACACTCACCCAATTTTTCCTTTCCAGTTCCTCTTGGGTGCTCTACCACCATGTCTCCCTCCTACCTCCCTGTCCTCTCATTTAAAATCCACGGAGTCTAGTTAGTGCTGCCCATATACTCATGCGTTTAGGACTATCCCCCCGAATATGAATAACCTGCCAGGGGCTGCACTGCTGGCTGGAGCTGACTCTCCCTCCCTGAGCAGCCACCAACTGCCAATCACTGCTGAGCTAGGAGTGGGGTCTCATCCCACTATCACTGGTGCTGGAATGTTTGGCTTGATCATGTACAGATTTTGTCTGGGCATCGGAGGTTGCTATGAGCACATGAGTGAAATGGCCATGCCTTTACCTGCAAACAGTCAAAGTCCTTCTATTGCATCACATTTGCACGCAATATAGAAACACAGACATGATTCAGAGTCAGTAGAGATGAGATTGCGGGACACAGTCTGCAAGTAGATTCAATAATTGATACATATTCTTGACCCCTTCTGTGTTCATGGCTTTTGCTATGTGACTTATGCGGACCACCCCACCTCTATGGGAAAAGTTGTGTCTCCTTGTCCCTTATTTAATCTGTCTATTTTTACCAATGGATGTTAACAAGCCTGAGATAATGGCAGGCTAAAATGACACTTGTGGAATTGTGCATATGGCTGTCTAGCTTCTACTAAGCCATGTGACTGGCGAGTCTTGCTAACATGATTGTCCTTGGAGGAAGATGACCTAGACTCACAAAACTGTAGCTTGAAGCACAATCATCTCAAAACCCAGCTTAGATCAGCCACTTCCAAACTCTCACCAAGACATAAGTGCTCATTGTATAAACCAACGAGATGTTGTTCCATATCTATGTTTGACTGGTTTGGAAATAAATATTCAGGGATGACCTTTTCAGCATAATAAGTTGAAAATTGGATTTTAAAGGAAAGACAGGACTTTCATCTTATGAAAAGGGTGTTAAGAGTATTATAAAAGAGAATAGCAAGTACAAAAATTTCAAGTTGGTTTTCAACTTGTGGGTTGTGACTCCTTTGGGGGGTCAATGAGCTGTTCACGGTGGTCATCTAATACCATCTGCATGGCAGATATTTCTGTTACTATTCACAATAGTAGCAAATTACAGCTATGAAGTAGCAATGAAAATAATTTTATAGTTGGGGGTCGCCACAACATGAAGAACTGTTTTAAAGGGTCGTAGCGTTAGGAAGGGTGAGAACCACTATGTAGAGCCTAGAGGTGCGCTCTGAGGTATAAAATACTCAGTGTGCATTACCATTTGGTGTTTGGGTTCTGACAGGACCAAATCATCTAATGTTAGCGAAGGAGACACAGAAATGAGAAAATGGACACAAAAATGAAGCAAAGACCTTAGGGTGATGTTTTGTGTATTAAGCAATTAAGTGGAAAATGTGTTGAATTATTTACTAACCTAAGTATGGGTTAGTGGGGAGGCACAGCTTTTCAAGCCTTTGACTATTTATTTTTTAAAGAGTTTTGTCCACAAAGCCTATGGCCCCTGAAAGCTATAAAAAGTCTTGTTTTTATGACAAAATGAAGCCTTTAATCTGTGTAGAAGTATCCCCTTGATATTCTTTTGTGCAATAGGTGTAACCAACGGCGACTCAATACATCCCATAGACTCCAAGAAAGGGCTTACTTTTCTTGTGGCTGTGATTAGATACTTAACAAAAGCAAGTTAAAGAAAGAAGTGTTTATTTAGGCTCAAATTTTGAAAGTACTATCCATCATGGTGGGAAAGGCATGCCAGGAAGGGATGAGGCAGATGGTCCCATTGAATCTACAGCTAGAAAGTGGAGGGAGATGAATTCTGGTACCCAGATCATGTTCTACTTTTCACTCAGTCCGGGATGTCATCCCAGGGAATGATGCCACTCACATTCAGGATGGGCCTGCCAACCTTTCTCTGTTGATAGAAATCGGGACATCCTCTCACAGACATGCCCAGAGGCAATCTTTTCCCCATGATTATTTTAAACCTCATCAAGCTGATGCTCCAGATTAACAGCATTGAGCATCTCATTACCGGAGAGCTGATTCTCAGTCCACATACACACACAGCTCTGGGGATGTTTGAGTTGAGAGGTTGTTTGATGGTAAGCATCCTTTTCTGGAGTTGGTGGCCTACAACCAAAATGTTGCAAGTTTATGTAGGAAAAAATTGGGAAGCTGTGTGATATCTCTTTCCAGGGCTTTCAATGATTGCCTGATCATACTTCAGAAGTAGAATCCTTTGAGTTCCTGGCCAGAGATGAGTTGTTTTCAGGGGAGGATTCTGTAGTTTACTGGACTGAATAACTGATGCCTTCAGTAGCATAGTCTCCAGGAGCCTAGGGGTGATCAACTCTCATTCCGATGAATAGAAAGGGTTAATAAAGCTATTTCCACGTATGACAGGTATCTTATCAGCCAGCAGCTCTCAAACTTTTATCTAGACTTTCACTTACCTGAGAAACAATGGAATAAAAGCTTTATTTGCCAAATTTCAAAAGAAGGGAAATATGCTTTGTTCAATTTGAAGGAACATCATCATAGGAACCAATGTCTTAGTGAGATAAGTATGTTACCAGTCTTATGACAATGGCCTAGGCAGTCGTGATCCATTATCTTTTCATGCTTTTCTTGTGAATTCTGGATCATTTAAAGTCTAGTGATTTGAAGAAAATAATCCAAATAGCCAGATAACATATTTGCCACCAGACATGGTAGATTACAAAATATTCTGGAGACTGGAGAGGTGGCTCAGTGGTTAGGAACATTGGATGCTCTTCCAGAGAACTCGGGTTTGATTCCCAACAGCCACATGGCAGCTGACAACTGTCTGCAGCTCAAGTTTCAGAGGCTCCCACACCCTCTTCTGGCTCCACAGACAGTGCATGCAGGTTGTGCATAGCCATACATGCAGGCATAACACACATGCATATGAAATAAAAATAAATAACTCTTTAAAAATATTTTATAGAAGTTCCAGAGATTTAAATTCCTTCTTGACACAATTAGCACCTGTCATTTAGGATGATCAAGTCAGTCAACACTCTAGCACAGAACAGAAAGGGGGTTCATGAGCACCCAGCTCTGACTGAAAAGCTATGGACATTTGGTAGCTTCTGGAGTGCAGAAGGGAGATTCAGTATCCTTTAAGGGTGTGCTGCCTTTGGAAGGCCCACTACGTTTCACTGGATGGTCCATGCCTGGAAGTATACGGATAACACAAACTGGAGTCAATAGATTATTAAATTAAGAAATAAAAAAGAACACTGAATTGTGAGGTAGGGAAGTAGTCATGGATATGGAAAAAGGTGAGGAGAGGAATTGGGTGAATATGATCAAAATATATTGTATGGAATTATCAAAGAATTAACAAAATACTTATTAAGATATTCTGTAGCGAGCATAATTTGTAATGGTAAAATAAGGTTGTGGAGTTTAAAGAATTTTTTGTTTTAATTTTGATTTAAAAAAATTTTGTGGCCTTTTGCTTTGATTTGGTATTGGGTGGGTAGAGAGATGGGAAGGAGATCTGAGACGGGTTGGAGGGGGGAAGAATATCATTAAATATATTGTGTGAAGATTTTAAATACAAACAAAAATAAAAGTAAGAATGGTGTCCAGCGAGAGCCATGACTGACCGGAGATAGTGTTGAGAAATGTGGGTATCTTACTGTCTACCGGGAGCAATAGAGAGTAAGGGATTGCCTAAAACTACAGAGCAGAGAGACTGGGCGGAACACCAAACTACAGATCTAGTCAAGTCTTGTATTTCTCATTTGAATTTCTATTAACCTTTAATAAATAATTTAAGTCAGAGTTCAAAAGTCACCTTCATCATAATAGACATAAGTCCGTTGTAGGTTTGTCTGTTGTCATTTGTCTCTGCCCAGGGGACCGTTTGTAACCAAGGAGTTCATGAACCTTCATTACCTGAAGCGTCCACAAACTTCATTCTTATGTGCGTCAGGTAGACATGGGTTTGCCTGCATGACATGCATAGGTGCTAACACTCTAGAAGTAGATTTTTTTTTTCAAAAATGAAGAGCTGCAGGTTATCTGACAAGGAGGCAAGAGGCGTCTTATAACCATATCATTGGACGGCAGTGAAGGGATGTGAATGGGGAGGTCAGAGGGAAAGACTGGCTGCTCGCAACTCAAAAGTCTTGGTGGGGCCACTCCAAACCCTGTACTTCAGTACTGGTGAGATTGTGGATAAGCGTGTAACTGTGAGTTTCCCGTCTCAGCTTTCTCCTGATGTTTCAGATCTATGTCTGTGAGGTTCTGTTCTCATCCTTTGGGCTGACTCATATGAGACCTTTGGCTGCTTCCTAATATCTGAGGTATTGGATATTGGATACCTAATATCTGAGGTCAGGCGCTGGGGTTCCAAACCTGCACCTTGAGAATTGACTTGAACAGAAATTTAGAAGCAAAGATGTTTCCATTTTATGTCTTGGATTTGGAAGCTTTTGTGTCTGAAATAAGACTACATTTGATATAAGTGGGTCTTATTTTCACAACGGATTATTTAATGTCAGGTATTGGGAATATGAGGGACTCAGTTAAATGTTTACCCAAACCAAACACTCTTTCTGTTAAAACAGTCTCTTTGTGGTGTCACAGACACAAAACACAGCTGTATGTTTGATGTATACACTTTAGCATGGACATCAAAGTGCAAAAATACTAGAACTCATCCATAGCCTCCCAAAGATTCTCTTTATGTGGTGAGTCCTGTTTTTTTCTTACATTTATTTATATATTGATTGTGTGTGCATGCATTCATGTGCATGTGTGCAGGTGTGTGTGTGTGTCTGTGTGTGTCTGTGTGAAGGTAAAAATCAACTTGTGTCTGTTTTTTCCTTCCACTGTGGGGGTCCTTGGAATTGAACTCAGCTCATCAGGTTTTGTGGCAAGTGCCTTGCTGATGAGCCAGCTTGCCTGTTAAAAATTCTTCACATGAGACTTATCCTATAATAAATTTTAATGTATAAAATACTGTATAATAAATATAAAACTATAATAAACAAATTTCCTACATTTATTCATCTAACATCATTGATCTTTTGTACAAATGTCAAAATAAACAACTGTCCATTAATACGGTTGCCCCTGAGACCCAGAGAGGAATAGACTATCACCAATTAATTGCTCATCAAACAACAGGAATTTTGCTAGGCATTGCAACACACTATTGTGTTTTTAGTATTTTCTCTAGTTCATTGGGCATTAATTAGTTAATTTGTAGGTTATAAAGCTAGAGTCTGAGAAAGCTAATGAATTTGA
Source organism: Cricetomys ansorgei (assembly GCA_026225945.1). Taxonomy (NCBI): domain Eukaryota; kingdom Metazoa; phylum Chordata; class Mammalia; order Rodentia; family Nesomyidae; genus Cricetomys; species Cricetomys ansorgei. Next base: position 205,594 of record JAMJFZ010003624.1, read on the forward strand.
TGGCGTTTATACAACAGTGGAGCTTGGATTTGAACTTGTCATCTCAAAACCTGTTCTTTTGGTGTTGCCTCCTACAAGGTTGCAGACATCCCTCCCCAGTTCGTGGGACATGCTTCCTGTGTGTTCTCACCACGTGCTGATGGACTTTGTCTCCACTGTGCCTTTTTTTCTGGGGGCTATGGCAGGCATAGCTGCAGAGTCAGCATAAATGGATTGCATTAAGATTAAGTACATGTCATGGGCATCTTTAGAGCTTCCTAGAAACGAAATTTACAGACATTTACTAATTCCAGGTTCTTGGCATGACAGTGCATGAAAAGGTGATTTTTTTTCCACTTCTTATTTCACTTTTAAAGTTAAAGAACAGACAACTTAGAACCATTAACTAATCCTTTGGGAAGAGCAGCAATGAGAGGAACAGGTAGCTCCCTGGGATGTGATGGGGTTTCAGAGATAGCAATACTATGTTTCACCTCACCTAATCTCACAGAACTACCCTCCCAGAATGCCTCTGGAGGGTGCCAACATTTCTGAGAATAGACTGTTCAGCAGCAGGCAAGAGATAACTCAGAATAGGAGTTGAGTCTTCAGCTGGTTTGCCTGTGGTGCCTGATGCTGAGCAGACAACACCATAGAAAAGACAGGAGAAATCAGAATCTGGCTCCTATGAACTTAGCACCAAGAGGGCTGCTGGGTAATTTATGTGTAAGTCATTATAATTACACTATAATTACACATGCTCATACATAGTCATCCACATGCTTCTAATTTCAGAGAGGATAGAATTGAAAAAATTTATTTGAAATTTGATGGTAATTCATTTACCTGGCTCTCCAAGCTCCGTGTAGAGGTCTTGTGTCCATTTCCACTCATATGGTCCAGCCAATGATCTTGCAGAACCATAGATTTACTGCTGTTGGGATGATTTAACCATTCATTTATTCATTTAAAAGTGATCCATACTACTTCTATGCACTCTGTTAGGTAGCACAGCCTCTGGGCTGATCACATTGGATTATCAGATTGGGACTACTCTGGTTGTGGAGGCACCACTCTCAGGACAGAATGGCTGAGCACTAAGGCATTCATCATAGACCAGAGTTTCCGAATTTATTTCCCAGATGGAGAAACCTGAGCCACTTTTTGAAGTGAGGCTGAGAGTTAGCTGGATGATACATGCAAAACGTTGCAACTGACACACAACAATGAGCAGGGCTCTGGTCTTTTAAAATCTCAGCAATTTTGTGAGTATTAATGTAAGAGAATTATCAACACATCGCAGGCATACATTAACTAAATGGTACCCTGCTGCCCAGCACACAGAGACAGATTAATTGCAAGCGTGTATTATAGGCTCATCAAACACATTGCATGGGAAACCTATAAGAGATGACCTCACATTGCCCTACGGGTCCAAACTCTACTAAAAGACTTTGCCATCCTGCCTCTCTATGTTGTTGTTAAATCCTCTAAGACATCTCTTACCCTAAAGGTGGCGTGTGTGTGTGTGTGTGTGTGTGTGTGTGTGTGTGTGTGTGTGTGTTTGTGTTAGATAATAAATGGTCTTTTGCGACATATTAAGGAATTGCAGTTTATCTCTCTGAAAATCTAGTGTTGAGAAGATTTTACAACTAGGTGGCATATAGATTTTCATTTTGCAAAGACCACTCAAGCTTCTCTGTAGAAAGCAGATTGCATTTAGCACAGACTCTGGGCAGATTATAGAGGCAGAGAGATATCAGAGCAATAAACGCAAGGAGACGCAGCCCAGAGCTGCCTTCTTAAGATTAGAGTGAAATGAAAGGTACGGCTAGACAGATGCGAGGCAGGCACAAATACCACGCCTTCTGACTATTACAATATATCAGGAGGGGTGCCGGGTGAAGAAGGTTCTATTTAGGCAACTGGAGGATCGCAGGTTTATTTATATGGAAATACGACAGGAAAACGTTTGGAAATGAATATATATCAATTAGTTTGAAGATATGGTAAATCTGAGAAGTTTCCAAATTCATGCTACCAGCACCTAGCACCCGAGAGATGATCCATTCTCCCTTCCCTGACAGCCCTGTCTGCTGGCCTCTGTCTATGGCCATGCCTTTGCTTCTGTTTGGGCGCTACATCGTCCCATATTTCGTCCCTCGGTAGACACACTTTAATTTCCCTTTCCAGGACCATTCTATGGAGGTTCCTCCGTGAAATCTCCTATTGTCTCATGCTCCTCCATGACAGACATCGTCATACTCATCCTCATTGCCCTAAAGAGCTGAGTCTTACTTCTCCCCCATCCTTGTCCATCGATTTGTCGTGTATGTGCACACGTCCTCAGAGAACTCCTTGAGGACAGAGGTGACCCTTATCTTGTTCACCTTTCTAACTTTAGATCATAGAGGGCACCCACACATACTTCTATTTCTTCTTGAAATGCTTTTCTCTGTCCCTAATCTCTTTCTTACTCAGCTTTTGTAGGGGTACACCTGCTGGGCAGCTTCACGAGGAAGACACAGAGGCATTTTCATAGGTGGCAGACCTTGCCAGACCTCAGCAGAGGGATCCTCTATCGTGGCAAATGCCACTCTGGACAGTGGAACCCTGAGCATCCCTTCTCAGGGTTTTTTAAAATTGATACCTAAAGTCTTCGGGTGTTCTATTGATAGCATGTGCAGGTAATGAGTAATCAAATATCTTTTACATAAAGCCAACACCTGCAGCAATACAAAATGGCAAGACCTAGGCAGCCCTTCACCCAAAATACACAAAACAACCATTTTAAACATAACTAAAAATAAACTTCTGTAACAAGCTTTTCTATTCTGACATGATATGGAAGCATAGCCTTGTACAAGGAGGCTATAAGACTTACACCTGGACTTTGAACATCTACCTGGTGGCTCCGCACTTTGGAAAAGACGTGGAAGAGTGGCATAGAGTTCAACCCTGTCTCTTATAGAGGATGGGCAGAATCCTAAGAGACACTCCATGTTAGAAGATTTCTTTTTCCAGTCTCCTGCTTGGCAAGGACATGCAGTGGGAGAATGTGCAGAACAGAGGAAGTGAGAGAACTCATGCAATGTGCTAGGAGCCTGACGAGATTCAGGGACTGGCAGCCCATTGTATGATTTTGACTTAGAACCTCAGAGAACTATGCGTTGGCTGTCCAGTCTTTCTCAGTTCTACCTTGGTGTTCCCACAAACGTCTCATTAAGATAAGCCCACAAATGCATATCTAATCGAAACCATCTGAGTCATGTCAGAGCCAACTTAGTTGACTACAGCAATTCATGCCTCGAACAAAGGCTAGCCTTGGGTACTCTGTGCCTAATGCTTAAACACTCAGTTATCTTTTTGATATTGTGACAAATAACATGAGAAAAACAACAAGGACAGACTTATTCTGGCTCATGATTATGGAGGTTTCAGCTCCATTATGAATGGGCCATGGTCAGGCAGAACATCATAGTGAGAGAGAATGGGGGAGAGCAGAACTTTCTACCTCATGGTAGCCAGAAGAGGGAACAGGGAATATGAATGTGAACATGTTCCTGTGGAATTCTACTTTCTTTTCCTTTTGCTTCATGTCTATATTAAGGCTGGGTCTTTCTCCCTTTGTTAATACTCTCTGGAAAGACCTTTACACAGACACACACACACACACACACACACCTCTCCTAGCTACTTCTCAGTCCAATCAAGTTGATAATCAAGATTGGCCATTACAGACTTTGCAATGAGGATCTCTTGGTTAGATGGCAGCAGCATGCTCTAAATTTGCCTATGATTATCTAGTTGCATGCAGGCAAGGGGTCTGTCCTATCATCCACTCTCATGTGGAGCTTAGACTTGGGGGAGGGTTAAGACCTGTGAACCTTGGGCTTTACTTGTCATGAAATCTGTGTTTTAGTTTGCCTCAAAATATACCCATTTCTTGTGCCTCAGTCTCATGGCTGAGCTTTGCTTCTCAGTCTGCTCTATCAGTCTCTACCTGGCGGCCCCATTTCTTCTTTTTAAGATGATACATTTCTGTGTTTTTACTCTCATGTTTTTTGCCTGGGTGCCCCTCAGATGGCCACCTTCCCTGATTGCTTCAAACAGTTACTGAGGCTTGGTCTTAAAGCTCTAACCTTGGTTTCAGCTTTGTATTCTCCTGTCTTCCTGTTCCTAACCTCTCAGCTTCTCCTAACCACCTCTGCACAGGTCTGCTAGGGTGGCTGTGTCAGCTACACTGGGTAGTACCTGACCTTGGATGTGAACTCTGCTTGTTTTTTCTACACTGCTGCAGGAGCTGCTAGTAGTCAGAGAAGCCAGTATTGATACTGGCTTCTCTTTCTCTACACAATGGCCACTGATTGTTGCTGATTCATTTATTACCCTGGAACTTATAAAGAGAGAGCCGAGGGATTTGTTCTGGAATAGAGCCGGGTAATCTGAGCTTGTCTCATGCTAATTCCTGAGCCATTGCTGTGCAGAAGCCAGGCCATTTGGCTTAGGGGACAGATAGAGAGCATCCAAATAACAGGCAGAAGTTCTAGGATTTCAGTAAAGGAGGTGTGTAGGGTCAATAGGAAGTAGATGTGGCTTAATAGAGAAAAAGGATTCAGAGTGACAGACATGTGGATGCTCGAGATATAGTTGCTGAGATCACGCCAAGAATCAGCCCCACAGGCTCCTTGAAGTTCATAGTTGGCAGGGAATACTGTACCGTCATATAAGCCCATTGGGGAAAGGTGGGCAACTGAGCAAATGAGGAGGTAGAGGGAAATAGCAGACAATGGGTTGTACTTCCCCACACAGGCAATGAGTGCCATGAGGGCATTCTGGCCCAGGGTGACAGGGCTTTCAAAATTTCTAAGTGAGTTCAAATAATTATAATTGTTATACAATACAGAAAACAAACAAACAAACTCAAAACATATCCAAAGCCCGTGACAGTCTGTAAATCTAATTTTGTATTTTGAAACACATAATAGCTGAGGCTATTAAGGAGCAGGAGCAGGGGGGTTTCTCTGTGGCTCAATTGTTGATTCTTGGAAGGGAAAGAACTTGATGGATCAGATTTTCTATCTATCTATCTATCTATCTATCTATCTATCTATCTATCTATCTATCTATCTATCTTCTTCCCCATGATCCTATAGAAATGTGGGCATGAAGCGCTCTATCCTTCATCAACCAAAGAGGATGTGAATGCTAAAGGTACTATTTTTCTGATTTCTTTTTGATTGATTCTTCTTCTACACGTTCAGGGCTGTGAGAGTAGAAGGAGTCCTGGGTTTCACTGTAGTCCTGGCTTAGCCACTAACCTAACCTATAGCATCAGAAGATTCCTGTCTCCTTGGGTCTAATTGTCTTTACATATACAATGAGTCTGCTGACCTAAGGAACTTTAAAGTTCCTTGCAAGTCTAACCCACATGACCCAGTTTGCTGTAAACATCCTTGGATGCCCTCATTCCAGGATCATTTCAGCCCTGTAACCTTCTCCTCTTCCATCTCCTTCCCATGCATCCCCTGACAGTCTGTACCCACATCCTGAGGCCTTGTGTATTCAGGCTGTTTATCATTCACTTACAGTGCTGGGGTCTGTCTTCTAGTCCCCATTTTGAGATCACTTTCAAATCTCTTTTACCGTGAAAACTCAACTCCACAGGTAGAGAGGTAAGCCCAGTAAATATTGAAGCTGGGTAAATGATCTTCTCTAGATGAAGAAGATTAAATTAAAATAACTGTGAACAAGTAGGAGAATAATAGAACCAAATGAATGTAAGCAAATACAGAACAAATGCACACAACCAGTGTTTCCCTTTAGGTCGTCCGTAACCTGTGTATATAAACTTTTTTTATAGATATATAGGTACGTTGCAGAGCACCTTTTCTAAATAGTAAATAATAAAAAAACTTGATGAAGCCCATACATAAGTTTGATGGATTTATAATGGCGTTTGGCCTTTATCACAAACTTGTGAGGGAGAAAAAAAAAATCCAGATATTATATAAGATGCCCCAGGAGAGAATAGGTCTGTTGAATGACATCACTTATTCAAGGTCTCCATCTCTGTTTAATTAACACATCTTAAGTATTTTCACCATGGAAAGAGATTCAAAAACAAAGCCACGTCAGTGGGAGAGGCAGACAGTATGGTAGCCTGGCAAGAACAGAGCTGATCCTTGAAGGGAGTTGTAACCATGGTCTTTCACTCACCCGTCTGCTCTTCGCCTCCTATTCTCTTAGCTGAAAATGGGAAACTGAGTAAGCAGCAGGTATTAGTGAGAGGGCTGGGGATTAGCGGGAAAAGCAGTCCACTCAGCAGACAGGCTGCGAATTGTTAGTTCATGTGAACGGAGGACTCAAAGCCGTTGAGTGAGGCTGAAGTTTGCGAGAGAAGAATAAAACTCATGGTCTTGGAGTTCCTGCAGGCTCTGCTCGTCTTGGAGTCTCTGCTCGGCCCGGAGACTGTTCAATACACTGCCGTCAAAGAGAAAAGAAAATCCCACAGAATCTTCCACAGAGTGCTGTTGAGCAGCGGGGGAGCTTCATATCCTTAATCAGAGAACATTAGTTTTGATTATGGGTTGACCCTTGAGGCATTTAGAAATAAGATCAAGAGAATACACTGAAAATGTTGAAAAATTAGTTATGGATGACTATTCTTTTCATAACTAATTTTAATAAACAGAGTAGAAATATTCTAAATGAAAATATTACTCTATGGTGCCAAGAATCACTTGTTCTGTAAAGAGAATTTAATGACACAAGAAATGTGTTGCAATAGGAGCTATCTGGCCCAGGGCAAAAGAGAGGTTAGCTGTTGTAGTATAAGGTCTGGTGGGGGAACAGATGGCCACTCAAAAGGCTAATTGGAAAATTTAATGAAAGGATCTACTATTTGTCTCTCTCTATATATATATCCATCATTCTATATCTATCTATCTATCTATCTATCTATCTATCTATCTATCTATCTATCTATCTAATCTTTTATTTGAGAAAGGATGCTCAAAAGCATGGGGTAGCCTTGAGCCAGCTATTCAGGGAAGGCTGTCCTTGAATTCCCCACCTTTTTCCCTCCCAGTGCTAGATTGGTAAGGATCCACTAGTGTCTAGAATGCAGAAAAAGCAATAGCCACAGAAAGGCTACAGATGGAGGGAAGTATAGTACACAGCTGCTGCTAAACAATGTATACTCTCGAGTGGGGGGTTGGACTCTCTGACCTCCTGGATGGATCTTAGATACAAGTCAACTGGAAGCAAGGGGGAGAAGCGGAGAAGAGTCACGTGATTCAGGCTGGAGCATCAAGGTTCACAGGGGAACATCTCCAGAGGCAACAGACAAGCCAATAAGCTGCTGCTGTTAGTCTTGAGTTTCAGTCATGTTGTAGCCTGTCCCTGCAATCATAGTCCTCAATGGATTTTGACTGTAAGTCAGATTTGGACATAGAAATGGAAAAGAAACAAGCTCATTGTCTGGTAAATATGTCTAACTATTGACATTATGACATGATGTCATCTGAGCCATACTCAAAGCTATACTGGGATACATGGAACCTACAAGCCACAGGTTAGTCATGCCTAGTACGCCAGCTCTGGTGGCCTCTAGACTTCCGTTGAGGAGTTAAATGTCTTCTAGAAATGGGCTGGAGGCTGCAGGCTAGGGTAGTGCACTTGGTGAAGTACTTGCTTTGTAAACACAAAGACCTGACTTTCAGTCTCAGGACCCATGGGAAAAAACTGAGTGTAGTGGAACCTACTGGTAATTCCATGACAGGGGGTAGAGACAGGCATGTCACTGGGGCTCACTGGCCAGCCAGTTTAGCCTACTTGGAAATCACTAGGTCAATGATAATGCTGTTTCAAACACCAAGATGATGGAACCTGAGGAAGGACCCTTGAAGATGTCCTCTGACTTCACATGTGTGAGCACACATATGAATGCAATATCCAACATTCAAGCATGTGTGTGTATATGTATATGTATATGTATATGTATATGTATATGTATATGTATATATACACATACACGAAACTCTGATATGCCCAGCATTATAAGTAGTATTTCCACCCCTAGTCTTCCATGCTCCCATTCCATATTTAATCCTTCAGCTGCTTACCTTTCTATAACACAGGGTGAATGGTGTTTTCTCCTTTATCCAAAACCTGCTGTGTCTCCCTGTCACTTTCAGGAGAAAGCTCCATGGAGTTCTCTTAGGGGTCTGGACCTCATTTAAGCACCAGATTCAGGTTGCCCTCTCTCCTTCCCCCTTTCCATCCCTCTCTCCAGACTCCCTCCCTCCCTCTCTCCCTCTGCCTCTCCTTCCTTCCTGCCTCCCTCTTTCCTTCCCTCAGTGTTTTCTATATCCATGCGTGCTGAGCTTCTTTTTGTTCTAGACTATTTTAAGAAGTATATGTCTGAGCTTTGCACACGCTGCACTTACCATCTTCACCCTACGTTCCCAACCTTGGCCTGCCAAACTCTCCTGTAACACTGCTTTCCTCTCCCTGCAATGGACACGCAGATGCCTTTCCCCTCCTTCCCTCTGTAGCACTCTACTCAGTCACCCTGTGGGATGCACAGCTCAGCATTATCTAGCTAATCATCTAACTCTAGAGTCAGCGTGGGCTACAGACATTACTTTTAAAGGCATGTGCCACCACTACCCGGCTACTTTATTTCTTATAATATGTCCCAGTATTCCACAATAAACCGCATTTTCTCAACAAAAAGACAGCAAACACACACATCTCTGAATTCTCTTTAGAGCCCAGCCCAGTTCTGTGCATTCAGGAGGTACTTAACAAGTACTCAGTGTGTCCCTGTACCGAGACTACAATGCCTCTTCATAGAAAGGTACAGGGAACAGTCCCTTTTATCCCTTGTTGGGTTGGGATTCCCATTTCAGAGGTGGAAGTGAGCCAAAAAGCCAAGGAGACAAATTTGTTTTGAGAATGTCAACATGAAAAATGAGAAAAGTACCTATAACTGTTGGAAACGTACTCACACTCCTAGTTCTCTTACTAAACCAGTTTGAAGGCAGCCTGGAGACACTGGGCGGGAGGCTCACATTTACCATACAGATGCACGGAATAAATAATGGAATTTCAGGGGCCTGGAGAGGCTGCTGAGCCCTGACACCCCGTGAGAGGCTTTTATTCATTTTCCCCTGGGAAAACTAATTATAGCAAACTATTTCATCAAACTGTCCCAGAGAGAGCTTGCATTTGGTAGGGCCATTCTTAGAGAGAGGGAGTTTACTTAATAAAAGAAGATGACTTCAATTATACTATATTAAGGGAGCAGAAATCAATTGTTTATGCGATTCGTTGTAAGGGTTGTTGTTATGATTAAGTTTTAAGGAGAAAGAAAATATTACTGTTTTGGAACCAGTGTCTTAATAGTTGAAGGCACCATGTTCACAATCGTTAATGACACCTTTTTATTTTTAATGTATTTAACACTAGGCTGCCATGTCTCTAAATGCCACAGTATTTTTGGAATGTAGGAAATAGTGGATCTGATATTCAGGGAAGTTTCTTGTTGAAAGTTGCACAGATATGCAGTGTTACAACTGATGAATTTGGATTTAATTTACTTCTGTTTTCCCAAACTGCCTTCCTTTATAAACACACACACACACACATACACATACACACACACATACACATACACACACACACACATACACACATACACACACACACACACACACACACACATATACACACGCACATACACACACACATACACATACACACATACACACATACACACACACATACACACATGCACATACATACACACACATACACATACACACACAAACACACACATACATACACACACACACACACACATACACACACACACACAAGCACACACATACATACACACACACACATACACATACACACACACATACACATACACACACACACATACACACACACACACACACACACACACACACACACATACACACACAAACACGTCATAACCCACACACACATATATACACACACACACTCTCCACACGAACAGATTACAACACACACAATACTACACACACAGACATATCACAACACACATGCTATACCAAACACACACACACACACACACACACACACACACACACCAACCTAAGACTTTTGACGTTTTGGGTATTGAAGTGTCCAGGTAAAATGTGTTCTCTTAAGACACATGAAAACAGAGATTGGGTTAGACGTCAGACTAAGATAATGAGTCAAATGAAGTCCATCCCAGGGAAAGGAGAGAAAGGCTCTCCTGAGCAGTGTTCCCTCCCTGGGGACCAGCTGGCTTGAACACTGGTGGAAGGAGCCTGCTTACAGGTGCTAACTAGGTCTTCCACGTGCTGCTGCCCTTGGCACTGGAGGTGACTGTCACGGGACTCCGGCCTGCTGTGGAGATGGCCACTTCACACCTTGTCATCATCACGGGTTTGCTCGCTGTCACATCCGGATAACAGTGTTAGCCTTGATGTCGGCCACTTGATTTCATTTCTCTCTCATCTTCTGTCCTCCAGACAGAGGCTTCGCTGGCTCCTCTCAGGGAGAGCCCTCTACCTTGCTGTCTCTTCTTCCCTTCCTCAGCATCCCATTGTTCTTCATCCTTTTCCTAGACTGACATCTCTCCCATCTCAAGTGCACCCTCTTTCTCTGCCCTTATTCCTCCTTATCGCCCCCATCTCTCTCCTCATCCCCTATCCCCTTTCCTTTGCATGGAAAGCCCTGCAACAGTTTCAACCCCCGTTGCTGCTCAAAGCTTCTCTTGGTTCCACCCTTCCCCAAGTTTTGCCATTTCCGGCATGTGCTGCTGACAGTCTTGACTTCTGTCCTTCATCACCGGCCTCTTTTGTGTTCTGCTACCGTTGGCATCTACCAGCAGACGTTTAATAAACCGCTGGTGCTCAGATACTTGTGGACAGAAAGTGAACCGGACTGCACGGGACTCTTCCCTTCTTAGGAAACGACACAGGATGACTACAGCGACGGCATATGTCATGATTTATTCTGCCAGCTGCTGTCTCAGAAGACGCTCTACGTAACGGTAGCCAACCAGTACAAAGCGAGGCTGTAGAGTACGGTAATGTGTTTATTTCATTTGGTCAATCATCCATGCTCCTTTGAATTTCAGATCATGAAGCCAATTGCCCTAGTACTGTTTCCTGAATAATTCATAATTTCTGCACTGATCTGAAGTAACTTTTTGTCATATCCTAACATCTGTTTTGTCCTGGAGTGATATTTTCTGGGTTAGGTCTTCAATAGCTTTCCAAATTGTTTTAATATTTGTTAAAGAAACATCGCTTTCGTTTGTCTCATTTAAAAAAGATTCTTGTCTATATTCACTCATCTTTTTCCCCCAAGAGGTAAAAACAAAAATACAGTTGGGTAGGTGTGGTACAGCTCTTACCCCTGACTTGAGATATTCTTTCCAAGAGGGAGGCCTAGAAGACTCGGAAATCTTGAAACTTGCTTCACTGCTACATTTCCTTGAGGGACCTAAACAGAGGCTTCTTCATCCCAGATGGTGATCTGCTTATAAGCCAAGAAAATGATTCCACCCAAGTCTACCAAGATGACCCAGTGAGCTCACTGTGGTTACTTATGGGAACTTAGGTGAAGGGTTGGGTCACTGACAGGAACGTGGATGACTGCAGGCAGCTGCATCACTGAGATGTCCCTGCCAGCATGGGTGACAACTCATGAAAGCTGCAACTCTGGAGCTCCCTGCCCACATGCAGATAGCTCCACCAGAGGGGTCCTTGTCCCCTGCGTTGCAGGTTGCTCCCCTTCTCCCCTGAACTGCAGATGGCTCCACCAGAAAGGCCCTTCTCCCTGCAGTTGGTACCATGTGCTTTTTGTTAGGATTTGATTGGACTTTAATTATTAACACCGTACATTAATTTGAGGGAGAATTGGCACTATTACTACTTAAAACAACCTCATTCAAAACCAGCTTGCTTTGGTGTTGATTCAGAATTTCTTCCATACTGTCTGGAAGAAGGCAACATGTGGATAACAGGATCTGTGGTATAGGGAAATTTTTGTGGATTCTATAAGATACACTTACAGAGATTTTAATGACCCTTCATGCATATATTAAGCAATCAGTAGGGACCAACAAGTGTGAATCCCTATGTTGATGAGGATAGAAATCATGGCCATCCTTGTTGAGGGTGCTAGGTGGCTCGCAAACTATGAAATCTTGTTTTTCTAGTTTGAAGGCTAGACATTTTCAAGTTAGTTGCTGAGGGTGGCTTCTGCTATAATGCAGCCTGCTGACTAATGGTCCCCTCACACGATGGAAAAGACACCTAGTTCTCTTTCCTTTGCAGGGATATTGTACTGTTTGGTTCTAATTATCCTCTCGTCATGACTTAGAATTTCCTGGGAAGAGAGCGTCAGTGAAGGATTAAGTATATCAGGACTGGCTTGTAGGCACATCTGTGGAGAGATGGTCTTGATTGCCTTAATTGATGTAGGAAGGCCCATCCCAAATGAGGTACTCGGGTAGCAACTCAGATGAAAAGACATGGAGAAGGGGACTCTTTTGCTTTTTGTCTGTTTGTCTTCACTCTGCTGGTAAGTTCATCCACTCTGCTGTTGTCAGTACCAATTCCTTCACTGGTCTTATGACCACCTTCTTTAGGCTTCTTGGACTGAAGGCCAGAGGCTCTCCAGGAATCCCCTGGGCCTTTGACACCAGATTCAGACTGCTGAAGCACCCAGCCTCCTGGACTGAGCAACTTCTGGGTTCTTGATCTCTCTGGTGTGAATGAGACAGCATTGTGGGGCTACTCTGACCATCTGTGGAAGCCGATCTAACAACCCTGCCTTGAATATCTACTCATTCTCTCTGTTCTCTTCCTTCAGAGAACCCTGACTAATGTGGGCACCAGTATGTTATAGGTGCCTCTCCTGTAGCCCAGTTTCCTCTCAAAGGCTCCACCTCTTAATGGCATACAGTCAGGGCTTATGCATTTAAATAGGCATTTGGAAATCCATAATACACCCACTCCATTGCAGTAAACCATCCCCTTCTATGAGATAAAGAGTAAGGAGTGAACAATAACAGACTTTCCCTGAAATCCGTGCAAGTATTATGTTTATATTCTCGGCAAGTCAAACTGAGGCCACTTTGCATGGCATCAGTATTAGGAATCCCTAGTATGGGTCGTCTGGTAGGAAATTAAACAGACTCCTGTATGATCTATCTATATGCCATTTTCAATGGACTATGTGTTTACTAAGGTGGGAGACTTATCTATCTACATATCTGTTTATCTGTTTATCTGTCTATCTGCCTATCTGCCTGCCTATCTATCTATCTATCTATCTATCTATCTATCTATCTATCTATCTATCTATCTACTGTCTATCATCTATTTTGGAGACAGTTTCCAGTAGCCCAAGCTTATCTCAAAATCAGTAGGTAGCTGAGATGCCTTTGACTTCCTGGTCCTCCAGCTTCTGCCTCTCAAGTTCTGGGATAACACGTCTGTATCGCCACACCTGCCTGAGACTTCTCTAGGGTATTTTCCCCACTCTGAACCTTATATTAGTTTTACTTGTTAGTATTTTCTTGTTAAATTTTCCTTGTTGCTTCATATAGTACTTAATTTTTGTACTTCATCTAATTTACACTAAACCCAATTTAATTTATTTTGCTTGATTCTGACTCACTAATGAAATCATTTATGTTTAAGACATTGTCTCTATGACTCTTACTGTGTGCCTTATTAGAATTGATACATATTTTTTCTCATCTAATAATGTATGATTTCAGTGTAGATTTTTTCATTGGCTCAAGAGTTATTATTCAAGACAGTAAAAGTCCTTGTTTTTATTATGGCCTTTTACTTTTTAATATCTATGTGGTCATTTATTTTTGCTTTTATTTTGGTGAATGACAGAGAAAATGGCGTATGTGTTTCTGAGTGGGATAGTTTACTGACTAAATTCAGACACATGTTTTGTAAATGCTCCACAAAGTTTTCAATAAAACATTTATTTCTCTCGAAGGCATTTGCAATCATTCCCTTTCCTACACTACTCAAATCCAATTTATTACCAAATGCTGTCAAATGTCGGCAAAAAATTATCAACATCTGTTTTTAAAGCTAAGGCTCCCATCTCCCTCCACGCAGCCACACTCCTTCCCTTCGACCGTGTATTGCTCTCTCAGGCCCACTCGGACTCTTGCTCCTTTGCAATCAGTTGCTGCCTGTCTCCCAGGTGATTGAGGGAGCTAGGTACCTTGAGTCTCTCCCCCGAATCTTGGGATGCTCTCCACTTATGTCTACTCCTAGGACAGAAACAATGCTTAGATGGACTGTAGGGTTGGGGGCCCATCTTCCTCTCCCATGTGACCACAACCCCCTTTCCCATTTGCTTTCTGTGATTTAGTGATATAGTCCTCTTTCTGAAGAGAGATATTTCCTAGACCACCTAAAGGGAATCCATGCCTCCCACGCCTCTTCCTTGTTCTTTTCCATTATAAACCTTAGTGAACTTTGCAATAGAGTACGTATTGGTTAGAAATTCAAAGAGTATTTGTGCACCAAGTCAAAAATCTCAGCAAATGCAGGACCTTTATTTACGACCTGCAGAGAAGTTATTGCTTAGCATACTTTCAAAGGACCATAACTTCTCAAAAATATGTTAAAAGGCAGAGTGACTTTGGCAGAGCCCAGAGTATGAAATGTTTCCCAGTATTAAACCTTACCAGTTTTAATATTCACAACACATATCATTGTGTTTGTTCTTCTTCACTGGCCAAGTGTGGAACAACAAGTATTAAAGTTTCTACCACAATTAAATTCCCTTCATCTTTTTTCTCAGATTCTTGTCATATTTGGCTTTATGAATGCTAACGCAATGTTTTTCATAGCACAAACGGGTCTTTTTGACTGTTGTAACTTCATATAATTTAGGACTCTTTCCTTGTAACTAATAGAATCCATTGCAGCTGTGGATCATGAAGGAAGGAGCATAAAAGATTATAGACATTTATAGATCCAAAGAATAGGAGAACAGTAAGGCCTCACGTGTGTGTGTGTGTGTGTGTGTGTGTGTGTGTGTGTGTGTGTTTGTTCATCTTTGATTGATTTTTCAGTCTATGCAGGACTAGAGCTTGCTCATAAACAATATACGTAGATTCTCCTTCATGTTCTCACTGATCAAATAGGTTAGATTCTTCCCACATCATAAACTGAAGCCTGATTACTACAACTATATCAAGGTGGATTGATGCCCCCATTGTGTCTACCTGGATCTGATGAGACAGCATCTTTGTAGGCTAACTTTCTGTACCCTAGACTTCTGTCTGACCAGAGTTCTAGAAGCCACTGAGCCAAGGACAAACTGAGCCTGGCACAGTGTTCTTCTTCCTGCTGTTTCTGGATACTACAATTGGCTTTTGGCAAGATTCTGGCACTGTCAATTTTGTTGAACCAAGACAGAAATCAAAGCACTGGGCTCTAGTCAACATCCAACCTTTCTTTCTGCTCATCATAGGTAGATGGTGAACACCCAACCCAGTGAGTGGGTAGGTAGAGACAGAAGCAAGCATCTCCTTTTTCCCTGGAAAGGCTACTCTGCTGGCTTTCTGCTCACTTTAGTAGCTCTCTGGCTCAGGTGCTCTTAATGGTGTTCCCCTTTCAAATGCTGTTTTACAAAGAAGAATTTTGAGAAAGGCATTTATGCATTCCATTTTTCAACTTATCAAATAAAAACAAACTCAGATTTAGCAAGACGAGGCATTAGTGAAAGGACTTTTGTGGTCGGGGAGGTTCAGTGTAACCCATGAGCATAGATTGTAGGCCTTTCTAGAGTTACACAAAAAGGATTTTCATCTATAGTGAGGATTAAACAAGATTGGAAGCATGGTTGAGGGAAGTGCCCGGTATGGTGACTCCATTAAGTTATATCTCAGTGGTTGACTGGTCATGTGACCCTGAGGCCAGGTTATTTTCAAAGCCTAACGGGTGATTGAATTTACTTGATGCTGAAGTTGAATCAAAGGCCAAAAGGCTGGGATAAGGAGAAAATATTAAGCAAAGATGGCGAATGAGAATTTGGTTCCAGTTGATCAGTGAGGACAATTAGACAATTACACATGAGACAAATAATCTGGATAATCCACGTCTGACTTTGTCATAGATAATCACAAAGGGCATCCTTGAGCGTTGTAGCCCTGGAGAAACGGGTTCTTCTTCCTGGAATGTGAGTGTAGGGATCTCCCAATGTTTGCTGTTTTACAGGGTCATAGCCTCCAGCGCTGATGCCTTCCTTACATCCACTGTGATCAGGTTTCTTCACTGCAGATCTTTGCCTTTTCTGCAGCTAGGTCCCTTTACCTTGCCAGACTCAATGGATCTTCACAGGACGGCTGATCACCTCCAGGCACCACAAACCACTAATTGTTTCTCCAAGCTCTCGAGATCATGTGGCATCAATGTGGACAGAATATGTGAGGGAAGTATTTCATTCAGCATCTAACTGGGTAACAACAACAGCCAGTAGCTGTATCTCCCCAGAGTTCATGGATCTGTGTTGGGCCTATACCTAGAGAAGCCAGTCTCATGTGTGAGAAGAAAATAAGTATTCACTAGATCAATAAATTGTTGTTAAAACAAAGAAAGAAAGAAAATTCTTCACTGGAGTGCCCAGTAGTGTTGCCTGTCTTTAGCTGATTCCAGATACAATCCAGGCTGACAATGGAGACTAACAATCACATCCATCTTGTAACCGTTGTGTTGCTTCTGGTAAGTTCTGTCATCTGTCATCTCCCAACACTGTTATCCAGCCGTACCAGAGACAGGATTATATTATCAAAAACAAACAAACAAAAATCCCTTCCTTTAATTAGATGGAGCTAGAAAAAAAATTATCCCGAGTGAGATAACCAATACCCCAAAAGACAAATATTGTGTGTATTCTCTTGTATGTGGATTTATCTTTTAAGCCTGTAATAGATGTGCTGTAATCCATGTAATCAAAGAGGTTAGGTTTAGAGTGAGGGTCGGTTAGGCTAGGGAGGAGGGGAGGATCTACCAAGGAAGGGGAAATAGAATATGTAGTTACAGAGAATCAGTGGTGGACTTCAGCAGGAGGTGGTGATCTTTGATAGTGTTTCTTTAAACTTTGTTGAGATTTTAGTCTAGGCAGTTCCTTATTGTAACGACCGCCCAGAACACTGTATTTATCACGAGTCTAGACCTCTACTTATTAAGTGATAGCAGCATCTCTAGTTCATTTTCAGTAGGACGGCTTGTTTGACTTTCAAAACGTTTCCATCTGTTGAAAGTCTGTTCGGCATGTGTCAGACGTGTCCACTTTTTCATAGGTACTTTCTAAAGGTTTCTGACCCATGGACGCCAACCTCCGATTCTGTACCTTTCCTCCTACAGTCAATCTGTACTACAGTGTCTGTATGGGTGCCTTCATCCAATTAACCAATTACATAGCCAGCCTTTTGTATCCGAGGCAGATTAAAAAAAAATGCTTGAAAACATTTACAGCAGTACTGTTGCATTTAGACAGACTTATTTTTTGCTGTTATTCTCCAAAGGATTCAATATAACACCTGTATTGTAGCAGACATTATAGTTATACAGTGGTGATTTAAAGCATACAGGAGTGTGTGTGCAGGTTTTAGGCAGCCACTCAGCCATTGGAAATATGGGATCTGAGCATGGATAGATCTTGATAACTATGGAGGGGAGAGGGAGAGTCTGGAACCAGTCGATAGCAAAGGAAAATAGACCACATTAATCCTCCATTTGAGCATAACATTCAGTATAATACCTGAAGCTTTTGGTCATAGTAACTATACATAACTGAATTATGTGATCATGTTCTTCCATACACACCATTCTGTTATCCTTCCTCAAAGGTAGAAAATGGGTAGGTGTTGTAAAAGTTTATTTTTAGTTGTCTTTAAAATAATTGTTTTGTGCTCTGTTAGGTAAGGGGCTGCCTAGGTTTTGGAGTTTTGTATTGCCTGCGGATATTGGATTTCTGTGGGGATGTTTGATTGCTGATGATCTGCATGTGGTATCAGTAGAACATCTGAGGAGTTCTGGATCAGTAGAAACACCTGAGCTCAGATGCTTGGAGTTCGTACCACTGTCAAGTGTGGCACCTGCCATGATAGTGGTTCCCTCTGTTGAGGTCTGGCAGAGTTTACACCTATCAAAAATGCCCTGGTGTCTTCTTGGTGATTCATACAGTAGTTTGTTACTACAGGCAGATAATGTTTTCCTTTCACAGTCAAGTGTTTTCCTAGTGGGCTTCTCTATTATACTCTCTTTCACTTACTACCTGTTACACACACACACACACACACACACACACACACACACACACACACACACTCACACACAAATATTTCACCTTACAATTTTTTTTTTTGCCTCTACTGCCAGTCCTCACTGGCCACTTTTTTATGTGTTCTACAAAGTGGAAAGTCTAGCAGAACACCAAGTAGCTCAAGGTCATTTGGCTTGCATGAGGGAAAGCCAGTGCTCATCTGTGGCCAGCAAACCTGCACTTCCCACTCTGTCTTGCTAACAGATGGTCTATTGGAGAGGACAACAGAGAGAAAAAATAGACCTGAAATGGCTTATTAAGAGGCATTTAGGGAAAGAAAACACATTTCACAATGTCCAATAATGATGTAAATTCGGTACCTTGCAGTTATGTAAAACTTTTGGAGACCATTTATCTGCGTGGCTGTCAGATAAATGGTTCTTTATGGCCAGCCTCCCGTCCTGATGCAGGGGCAATGCACCTACCGTTGTGACATTATTTCTGCCATGTCTCCCCAGATTCCTCTCTTTACTGATACGCAGACATCAGATGCATCGCTGGCTGGGTGTTCTTCTGCGGACTTTAGCATAGCAGAGGCATTTGCTCTCACTTAAATGCAAAATAAACTCAGAGGAACTAAGTAAGAACAAGCACAGAAGTTCAGGGGAGAGTGACAGCTCCACCACACCCCTGCGAGGCAGCCTTCCACTCTTCCTCCCTTCTCCAGCTTCTCCCTGTGTCTTCATCTTTTCCTCCACCAAACCCTCAGGTTAGCCCAAAGGAGGAGGCACGCAGACTACCAACCCTCACACTCTGAAAACAGAGAATAAACTTTTTTGAGACAGGTCTCACTACATAGCCTCGGCTTGCGTAGTCTCTACGTAGACTATGTTAGCCTTGAACTCATAGAAATCTGCCTGCCTCTACTTCCCAAGTTCTGGGACGTGCGCCACCATTCCTGGATTATAAAATAAAACTTAAAGACAAAAATAAGTGAAAAAATATTGTTCTTTTTTTTTTCATGAAGGCTCAGTTGACAATGCATATAGTTAAAAAAATAATAGATACATTTGATGTATTGTG
>JAMJFZ010003624.1:230000-350000 GCA_026225945.1 Cricetomys ansorgei
AGTCATAACAGTGTGATTTCAATTCTGTTTCACCCGGAGGGCTTCGGTTTCAGAAAAAGAAAACCGAGCAATACATCAACAGCCCATGTGGGTCCCTGAAAGTTAAATCCAAGAAGTTAATCAAGTGTTGGTGACTCTTCGGATTTGATGTTCTACTTAAGTTACTCGGAGATGCCAGAGGCCATCTATGTATGTGGTTTAAAAACGGACGGAAGGACAGAGAAGTTTAGTCAAGGCACAGACTTTAACTCATAGCTAGCAATGGGTATCCTCTGTCAAATCATCAACTCCACCTTTCGTGCCTCTGTTTGGTCTCAGTCTAATGATTTATTTAGTTGAAGATTTCTGCCTTTTGCTAGACCTTGTTTTTTTTTTTTAGTTCGAAAAGAGATTTAATATCAAACAACCAGACATATTTATTCATTCACTTGTTCAAAAGCTTTTGTTCTTACTCCAGGCTGACACCACATTGGCCCGGAGCTACCGTGAAAGACAAAGGACACCCTTTACTGAGGGACTGCAGTGTCTCATGTGATTTTTTTCTTACTTACTGGAATAAACAAGCACCAAAAGGTCTTCATGCATTGACACAGGACGTGCAGAGACTCATTGGAGCAAAATCCTAAACAGGCAGAGGAAATGACAAGGAGAAGATGAGCGTGGAGGAGCATGGAGTCTTACAACAGCCTACTCTAACAGTAGGAAGGACAGCGTTTGCAACACAGGAAAGCGCCTGGAGATTTCACACGGTACCGCCCATTTGTGTTGCCTCACTTCCTGTGAAAAACATTATTGTCTGTTATCCAGTCCGACTTCCGCTAAGGAAGACTACCCGAGCGTCTGCTATGCAAGGAGGGCCTCTTGCCGAGGCGGATCGCTTCCTCCTGTGTGCTGACAGCAGCGCGTGCACAGGACATGCGCTAACACTCATTGGGCTTCGTGTGCTCAGCGCTTTCTTTAAACCTTATCACAACGAGCCTGGACGACTAATGTCTCGTTGCTCTTATTTAATAGGTGAGGTGATTCAAATTCAGAGGATTGAGAAAAGCATGAAAAGTAGTGAGGGACATTTTTTTTTTCCCTTCCTGGGCTGGATTGACTCATGTGCTGAAGAGCAGAGAAGACCGTAAGTGTTCTGAATAACAGCTCTGGTTATCATGGATACCATTTACAGAATGTTCCCTTTTCTCTCTTCACAGCAATCTGTTAGACTGTATTTCAGGGTGCCTTTGTAGTGCAATGGAGACACACAGCTAGCTCAGCCCATGACTTCATAGTAGGAAATGACTGTGAGCAGATCTCATGTAACTTTTCCAAAACAATGTCTATTCCTTCCAGAAGTCTGAGCCCTTCATTTAGGTCACTGATGACAGAGCGAAGAAACGAGCCCACCAAAGAGCAGCTTGTCAAACCAGTGACTTTGGGAGGCTACTTACAGGGGCATGAGTGGTTACTTACAGATGACTCATGGGTAGCAGCATCACTGAAAATCCTGCCTCAGCCTGGGGGTTGACTTACAAATCTGCCTCTCTGTAGCTCTCTGCACAACTTGCAGGCAGCTTCACGGGTCAGAGTCTCCTATGCCAATCAATTGCTTCTTTGACCTTGGAGAGGAACCTGGAAGGTTTTTTACCCCAACCTGCCCCCCTGCCTCACCGTGAGGGTTGTTCTAATTCAGAGGAAGTTGCTAAACAGCAACATGAAATCTTCTAGAATTTCTTCCACATGGGTAGCATTCAAGACGGTGGTGACTCTCTTAGCCTGGGCTCTGAGTGAATCTGAAGAACAAAATTCCTGATGGCCTGGGAGGGTTATGCAACACAGAGACAAATGGCGTTTACTTTTAATCTATCAAATTTTAGTAGTTATGGCTACTGCACAGTTCACGAATCCTGGCTCACACGAACTCTAAGCTGTGGCCCTTCCAGAAAAGAAGTTTTCTACAGATGGCTACCTTTCTCATGTGTTCTCTCCACACACTGCTGTCATAGCTGAAGTAAGCAACAGGGCTCCCTGAGGGCACACTCTAGAGCCTTCCTGGAGACCATGAATAGGTAATTTGAAAATGAGCACATCATGAAGTAAGCTTTATACAAATGTTGGATAGGTAAGACATGAAAAAAAAAAATACTGCTTCAAAACCCAGTGCTAGTTAGGAAGCATGTGTCTTTGATTAGATTGAGACGAAGGTCAGATAATTCTATTTCTGTGTGGTCTTTGAAACCCAAAATTACCATTCCCCAGAAGGCTGTTGATAAATGCCAATAATGGAGAATGTTTGAGGACATAGTTCCCAATTTGTTATATCCAGGCTGAATGGGGCAACTTCTGTAGATCAAGAGGCCTAGATCCCATCCCGAGATAGTCCATCTGATACCATCTGTTAGGAGCCCAGGGAGACTCTTCAAAGACCAGAGGCCACAACCGCCACACTGGAAACCTCCTTTGGATACCGAGGACCACAGTTAAAATACTCTTCCTCTCCTAACCCTCACCCTAAGCTCACACCCTGAGGTCCTTGGATGAATCTGGTTGGCTGGGACAGGCCTTTGTCTAATAGTTTTCATGACATTTCTCCAGGGAGACCAAAGAGGCAAGGGTGGGGTGCTGGGTAGAAAAGAGAGGGCAGAAAAGGCAGCCAGCTCCGCTCACCTGCTGTGCAGAGGAGCCCACGGAGTAGACTCTTTGGGCTTCAGGTAGACTGGAGCCTTTTATCTTCACACTGCCAGGAACTCACAGGCACAGTCCATGCATACTAAGCAGCACTTTACATCAAACGACAAGTAACTTGTTGATTTGAAAGAAGAGGAATCTATTCGGTTTACTCATCTTTGTCCTCTTTGTACACTAAGACAAAGACAAAACAGGTTTCAGTTCTATGTAGTAAAGCCCCTGCTAAGAGGGAACAGGAAGTCAGCCTTCTCATTTCTTCCCCATCTGCCTCCAGGCTACTGTTTTTGACATTTTTATTTTATCAAATACCATAATGTGTGTATATTTTTCAAAGGAAGCAACCTAACCAAGTGCTCTGCTATCAAATGTTCTGTATTGGCTTCTTTGTTGTTAGCGCGTGTTCTTTTAATCTTAGAAATCTTAAAGAAAATACATTTTACATTTTATTCATGGACACTTCTCGTTCCATTGGATAGGTTCTTGATCTTAGTTCCTCAATAACTCCATCTTCCTCTTCCTCTTTTTCCTTGGGATCTCATGTAGCTCAGGCTGATCTCCAACTACTGCATAACCAAAGACGACATTGGAATGCTCACCTTCCTGCCTCTGCTCTCTAACAGCTAGGTTTACAGGTGTGCACCATCGCACCCACTTCATGCAGTTTATGTGGTGCAAGAGATCCAGCCCAGGGATTTGCGCAACAAGCAAGCTTTTTGCCAACTGAGCTACTTCCAAAATTATATTTACTTACCTATTTGTTTATGCTTTTTTGGTATTATCTTCTCTCCAATATTTGGACTTCATTCTTTTTCTTCCATATATAGTGAGGAAATGTGTTCTGGAAGGAAGGCTTTGTGGTCTATGTATACAGAAGTTTTGTTGCAGTGACTGTGTAACACTGAGTCTGGAGTGGATGTGGGCAATTTATAGGGATCATAGCAATTTATAGGTGAAGAGAAAGACAATAAATAGAGGACTGACCACACTGGCTCTTTCCAGACAGCACATACAAGTAGGAGTCTCAGTGCGATCTTGGTTGTGAGACTTAAGGTTTTGGAAGCTCCACTTTCCCATTAGTAAGTGGATTTAGTAACCTTGAGCTGTTGCCAAGGACAAATTAAAATAATTTGATGTGGCTGACACTCGTAGGCCCTCAGTGTATAAGACAAGTGATTTATATACAAATATTTGCACCAGAAAGCAACTTTATTCTTCTGAAACCAAATTTTATCTTTTTCAATTTTTGTTTTGTGCTAAACATAGAACTGGTGCGGTAAAACATGGTCAAGGCTGGTTGGGTATGTAGTTAATTTGGAGGTTAGTTAAGTTAGTTACAGATGTAACTAGTTGTAGCTAAATAACATAGATAGAAAATTAAGAATAGATCTTATAAATTTGAAAATTGTCCCAGGTATAGTACTGAGAAAATAAATATGAAAACTTTTTTTTTTGTAAGTCTGAAATTCAGCAGAACTATTTCCATCAAGAACCTTTTGCTTTGAGAAATGTAATGACTGGGGAAGCAAAAGAACTTTAGATGTAGTCAGGCAGTGGTGGCGCACGCCTCTAATCCCAGCACTCGGGAGTCAGAGGCAGGCAGATCTCTGTGAGTTCGAGGCCAGCTTGGTCTACAGAGTGAGTTCCAGGACAGCCAGGGTTACAGCAGAGAAACCCTGTCTTGAAAGGACAAAAAACCAAAACCAAAAAAAATGAACAAACAACAACAGCAGCAAACATTTGGATTTAGGCAAAGTTAAGTCTGTATCTCACACTCGTAGTTTGATCATGGTGTTACTGAATGTGCCTATCGAAAAAGCTAAACCCAACTTTGCAGGGCTATTTAAATTAAAACGCCATTGACTACCCTCATAGGGTTGTTCTCTTGTCAATGCCCCAAATTCTCACATCTCTTTTCATTTGTTACCTTTGTGTTTCAACTCTCTAGAGCTGGATGTCCCCCTCTTAACTAGAGCCTGGGCATGCTCCAGTGGAAGACACGGCCCATGTGAAGGATTGGGAATCACAGTTGGTTTTCCCTCCTGTGCTTCTGCCATCTTCAGAGCTTCCCTGAGTAGTAGCTGTCTCTTCATCTAAGCACCTAGGATGAACTCAGCTAGGGAACCTGAGCCTAAGGACAGTGAAGACTCAAACCTAGACTCACAACTTTAGCCGGGTTTAAATTAGTTGATCCACATCCACTTGGATGAGGAAATGTTCCGGGGGGGTTTGTTGCACAGTGCCATTGTGAGCACACTCGGCAGTACTCTGACTTGCAGCAGGGTCTCAGTGTAAGTAGATACGGTATTTACAAGAATATTAATGGCGTTATTATGAACATTCTTGAGAAAATTGACGTTGATTTAGGAACAGAATCCCAAAGTAAGGGTGTAGTTTAAAAGGTTCAGCCAAGGATCAGACAGCCTGAGCGCCCTGAATAGGCTATGAATTGGTAAATGTGGCTTTCTGTGTTCCCCTTGTTGTCATGATTAACATTTGAAGTTATTCAAACAGAACTCACAAACACACATTCGAATCAAAGTCGATAATGAAATAAAAGCAAATCGGTATTGCTGCTGTGTGATAGCCAGCCTGAGGTACAAGAGAAATCAAGAAAATACTACCAGATAATGTCTTAGTTCTGCTGCTGAGAAGAGACACCATGACCTTAGCAACTCTTATAAAGGAAAGCATTTAACTGGGGCTTGCTTACAGTGTCAGAGGTTTAGTTCATTTTCAGCATGGTGGGGAGATGGCAGTATGCAGACAGACTTGGTGCTGGAGAAGTTAAGAGTTCTACATCCATGTCTGAAGGCAGCAGGAAGAGACGGCACCAGGCTGGGCTTGAGCATTTGAAACCCCAGAGCTCACCACCAGTGACACACCTCCTTTAAGAAGGCCACATCTACTCCAATAAGGCCACACCCTTAATCCCCGTCAAGTGCTCTTAGTTTCTGAGCCACCTCTCCTCCCAAACAAACACCATTTTGAGGCTTTACATGGTAATATCAAATTTGATAAATAGGAATAAAAATAGTAGATTTTGGCAATGCACAGACCTTATTCCCTCTTCTGGTTAGACCTCAGTTCAAATTTTGCCTTCTCCATTGCTAGGCAGGTGGCTTGAGGTTTAAAATGCCCTCTAGTCTCATCTCAATGACAACATTTTAAGTGGATATGTGAATTAAGTGAAGTTTAAGATGGCCTCACAAATCCTTGCCTTTTTCCAACAAATGAGAAGTGGTTTATCCATAGATAAACAGTAATCATGATTTTGCACTTCTGGGCTAGGGCCAAGAGAAGAGAGTATACATCAACCAGGCAGTTCAAGACAAACAACCCAACTCTTCCCTATCCAAACCTTGCATTCCCACTTGTCATCTCCAGAGGCCTTCACACATTAAATCTATTTGCCTCCAATTTTATCTGAAGGCTCCTCATTTTACAGTTTAAGCTTTACAGTTCCTTCGAGTGCATGCAGTTTGGTGTCCTGTTGTCTTCTGCCTTGAAAACTCTCCAAAATGCGAGCTGCTCCACAGGTGGCCATCTCTGCAGTCAACGATTATTTTTTTAACAGCTTTTTGCCTTCAGGCATTTCTTTGTTTCAGCAAAACTAGATTTTGAAAATGGACTCATGCCTAGAGAGTTACACATCCTTATAAGAAATGTCTTATACTAAGTAATAAGTGTGTAAACGCCAGAAATTTTAAGTAATTAAACACCAACTGTTCTCTAATGAAGCAGAGCACTTTTGTTTCATTTAAATGCACCAAAACATCAATTTTCTGGACACTGAAGGATATTGAAAAATTTCAAACATTTGTTTATATTATTATTTAAGTCTACAACTTAATATGCACCTTAACAAAAGAAATGTCAGCACTATTTTGGGGGGTTGCTTTTTAAGAAATTTAATCTGTAATTACACGTATGTTTCTGTGTCTGTATGTGGGTATGTGCTCATGAGTGCAGTTGCCTTTGGAGGCCAGAAGAGGGCATTGGATCCCTTGAAGCTGGAGTTATAAGTGGTTGTGAGCTGCCCAATGTGGGTACTGAGACACAAACTCACATCCTCCTCAGTTCTAGTTTTGGTCATTTATAAAAGGAGAATTATCTATCATGGATTGATAGATAATTGGATTTGAGGAAGAATAACTGAAATGCGCGATCATGAGAATACAACTTTGGCACAAGGACAAACTCAACATGAACAAAATCGGGCACCAAGCTGCTAGTGAGGTAAGGGACTTTCATTTTGTTTCCTTGGAATCACTCAAACTCACTCTTTGGATTTAGAAGTTGGTAAAAAGCAGTAATATGCTAATGAAGCGTCCCAGCTCCAAAAGGAATCGTAGGATTGTGGGGTTGTGTTGGAACCATTAGGAAAGTGTGAAAAAAATCACTGAGGATGAGACAGAGACATATTCTTTGAATTTGATTCAGAATTGTTTTCTGTGCTGACTTTTAGTAGTGTTTAAGAAATGACTTTCTCATCCCCCAAGGAGAGTATCCTATCTCTGCCTTCTTCATGGCTTCTCCACATTTCTAGCACATCCTTAAATCAAGGAAACTTGTGACATTATCCTTACCTGGAGATTCAGAAGTATTTAGCCCACAAGGGTAGTTAATGATGGGGTTATAGAGTTCCTTTAAAAATGTTAGAGAGATCATTTAAGGATACCTTCAAATATTTAAATGAAAGGATAAAGCCTTGTTTCTCAGAACCCCTAAGGTCAGGGATAATCATGATCAACATGATCAACCTGATCTAGATGGTCTTTTTTTTTCTGCTTCACCTGCCTTCTATGGCATTAAGGGGAAATTTAATGTAGTTGAGCTCTCTGCTGGAAGTTCCCATTACACTCTGCACAAGCTACCCTTACCTCTGTGCACTCTTCTTCTCCTCTCCGTCCCATAATACTGCTTGTTGTTTTGTTCTGACTCGTGTCCCCCTCAGAAGCCAGACTGAAACTTAATGCCATTAAAAGAACATCAAGGAGTAGGGACCTTTTGATGTCATGAGGGCTCTGCTTCATGCATGGATTAGTGTCCCCACAAAACTGTGTTTCTGAGTGAAATCTGCTGAGTTTTCTCTGGAACATTGTAGTAGTACACCCATGATGTCGCTCAGCAAGGATACATAGGGGCATTTCGTAGGTGGAATTCCTGCCAGACCTCAGCAGAGGGAATCATTATCACGGCCAGCACTATACGAGACAGTGATGCCCTGAGCATCTGAGTTCAGGTGTTTTTACTGATGCAGAACTCCTCAGGTATTCTAATGATAGCACATGCAGATCATTAGCAATCAAACACCCCCTATATAAATCCAACACCTGTAAAGAATACAAATCACCAAGACCTAGGCAGCCCTTCTCCCAACAGAACTTCTACAACAAAACATTCTTATTTCTACCTTCTGCTATGTGATCGCACAGCAAAAATATCTTTATGTGATGACAGTGCCTGGACTTCCCTTATCTGTTGCCTCTGCCATGCTCGTAGACTTCTTGTCTTCCTGACCCTTCTATTGTTTATAAATGGTCCAGTATATGGTATCCAGTGATAACCTCAGAAATGGATGAATACTTTTGGTAAGCATTATACTAGAGATTTAAAGAAAGGAATATATTAAAACCTTATGAAGCAAATATTAAGATATCTGGCTGAAAATGGGATATTGAGAATGCCATTACTACTACAGGCTGCTTGTGTTTTATTTCTGGGTTTAATCCGTTTATTATCCCCTTTCCTAGGTTTGGAATGTGCAGTCTTTTGGATTTAATTCTTTGTCTGTGCTCCTATAGATCTTGGATTCCTAAAGCTGCTTCCACTGTCATGGTTTGGAGCTTACCCAATATTTTGACTCTATAATCCTCAGCTCTCATTTTCCAATTGTAGCTTAGCAAGCGATGAAAGAAAAATCATTCGGATTCACACCAGCAGAAGCGCCTAAAGCTAGGGTCTCTGACTGTCAATGTAACAGAATTGAGAATCACCTCGGAGATGTACCTCTGTCCATAAATGTGAGATGTTTCCAGAGAGGTTTAACTGATGTGCAAAGACCTACATGAAATGTGGGACCCATCATTTATGTGCTCAGATCTGAATAAAAGAAAGATGGTGTGAGCTGAGTACCAGCATTCATCCCTCGGTGCTTCCTGACTGCGGCTGCAATGTGACCAGCCACTTTACTCTGCTGTGTCCATGCCTCCCCCACGCTGTATGAATCGTACCTCCTCAAACTGTGAGCCAAAGTAAAACCCACCGCCATTAAATTGTTTCTTCTCAGGTGCTTGATACTGTATGGAGTTACTGAAACAGGGGCTTTCCCCCTAAATCGGTTTCTCCCCTCAGGTGCTTTCTACTATAAATGCCTGGTAAGGTGTTTTTTGTTTTTTTTTTTAATTTTTAGAAATATTCAAAGCACTGGACTTCTTCCTATTATTCTACGCAGTGAGGTTTTCACAGAGTGGACCAGGGATCTGAAATAGTTAAATGCTCTTGAGGTGATTCCCACACACATTAGAGTGTGTGGCCTGCCACAATAAATGGCACCATTAGCCACCCAATTGCTCATGCCAAACCCTGGCAGTAAGTCCTCCCTCTACGCCTCTCACACTTCCACATTTAATCAATAAGTTAATCTACAAATTTGCTTCTTAGAGATGTCATGGTCGTAAGAGATACGGTCTGAGATAGTGATTTATCATCTGATTAGGTTGGACACTGAAGCATTAAATTAATTAATTCGTATGTGAGATTTACACTCTTCCCACAAAACTTAAAGATAAATACTCCTCGGGGGATAAGATGCTGAGAGGTTGAATGCGATGCTAAATCAAAGTACAGGAGTCCCAATCTTCCAGGCTTCCTTGTCTCTCTGGGTTTTACTCCCCTTCACTATCGTTTCCCATTTACCTTCCACATCTGCACGTGAAGACTGCTGCTCCCTCAATCCTGCTTGGGTTGGAAAGGCGTTGTGTATTTTATGCTA
Source organism: Cricetomys ansorgei (assembly GCA_026225945.1). Lineage (NCBI taxonomy): Eukaryota > Metazoa > Chordata > Mammalia > Rodentia > Nesomyidae > Cricetomys > Cricetomys ansorgei. The sequence goes on from JAMJFZ010003624.1 coordinate 239,668, forward strand.
GCCCATTAAGGATCACTGTGTTAAATTATGTGTTGGGCTTTTAGGTGATAGAAACTGGTTTTCCAGAAGCTTAAAATAGCTCAGAACATTTTTTTTTCTCACTATAACCGAAGAGAAGAAAAATATCACGCTGATGTTTCTGTAATTGCGTGTATTTGTTTGAATTGTTTCTGACAGACTCCCTTCATAATGACCATTATTATAGCTAATGCTTCAGAATGTATTACTTGATGTCTCTAGTATTTGTTTTGTTAGTTCAATCTTAATTGGATGCTATATTTTGCCTTCTTCTAAATCTTCTAAATCATTTGTTTGTAATTTCTGGAGAGTCATTTTTTTCTGGTTATAATGCTGTAGTGATGAATGTGTATAGGTGAAAAGAGCGGGAATGATACAATGATAAAAAGAAATCAATTCTACATTCATAAAATGTGTAACTCTCTCTAAAATCAAGTATTAGAAGACACTGTAAAACACCCGGTGTGGACTTGGTCTATAGTTCCCTTTCAGTAAACGCTGCAGCAGGTGTTTCTTAAGTACATGTATTACGCCACGTGAGTGTTGAAAGTGTAGTGTTTAGTGAACAATGTCAAAAGGAACACTCTAGACTTCCTGCAGGAGAATATACAATTTTGAATGTAATCCAGGTCTTTAGCTTTGCTTTGGCAGAAATCTCTATGGAAGTGATATCTGATGCAAGCCAACCCACTCATTCAACAAGCATTTATTGAGTATTGTATTTGCTGTAAGGAACACTAGCTGCTGTAGGAAAACACCTTAAAATACTAATGGTTTGGAGGACACGCCTGCTATCTGTGCATGTTCACTCTGGTGGATGCAGGTCAGCTCTACAAGGGGTGCCTGGCTTGGGGACGGTGGCATGGGGACAGTGGCACATTCATCTGTGAGGCTGTTCTTTACAGCCCAGACATCATGGAAGAGTGTGAATAACCAAGCAGAATCACTAAAAGGCCTAAACTTAGTGTGGCTTCTCACTCCTGTGGTTGGGATGAGCCACGTGGCTTACAATCTGACTTTAAATAAGGGCTCCAGGGAGAGAAGAATGAATGAAGTGAGATTGTAACTATGTCTTCTACAGATCACCGAAGTGGTTCCCTGCCCAGAACACTCCTCTTTCTCCATGAACACAACACAGACCCCTTCCAATCTTGCTGCGGCTCTGGGTTGTGAGCACGCTCTATGTCACAATGGGATGCTCTTAGCTTCAGCTTCAGATGTACAGAGTGAGGACACAAATCGTATCCACTAACCGCTAAGTATTTACAGGAGGTGTTGTTCTTGCTTTTGGTTCCGCTGGGGTGTTCTTTGTGCTTCTTCTCTTGGTGGCTGTCTCCACTTGTGAGGAAGGCAGCAGCCAAAGCTGCACCCCCTACACTGAGCAGAGTCCAGATGGTTGCTTGTTTTATAGTATCCCCAAGGGGGTGGAGCCTCCCAAGGTGGCCTGTGATTGATGTGATTTTTTTTTTTTTGCCCTTATTTGCCTAGTCTGGAGAGGGTTGAGGGGCCCAGCGTAGGTCCATGTGTTTTAGTTGGGGTCACTTCTGTGCTGCTTTGCCAGGTTATGGGACCCCCGCATATGAGGACGTGGGGTCCCTGATAATCCCAGGGGGTAACTTTCCAATGAGGGGGGGTCTGAAGTCTCGAATTCCCTGGCCTTACAGAGCCAGACTCTTTCAAAGGAGAAATATGCTGGCTCATCAGTGGTCCTCAGCACCATTTGGGGTTCATGGTGGGCCCGAGGGGTGATGGTCGGGGCTACAGGGTCCCCAGCAGGGTGGTGAGGGAGGCAAGAAGCCCTGAATGACAGCTCGCAGCAGCAGGAGGGGCTAGCCTTCTGGGAAAAGTCAGATTTGCTCCCTAGCAGAAACACAGATAGCTATGAATGTGAATTTGGGCCAGGAGCTGGCATTCAGCAACCCAGTCCTCACCTCTGTCTGCCTGCTGCCGTGGCTGCCTGCAAGGCCCACTATGAAGCAGTCCATGGCCAGCAGAGGCAGTTTGACTGCTTGGCACTTGGAGGAGGCAGCACCAGGAGGGCTGAGCCTGGCAAGGGGGTGGGGCTGAGGTGGAGCTCCCTCCATATGAGGGGTCCCCAGAGCCCCAGCTATGGACAGCTGAGGATGCAGGGGCCCAGACGCTCTGTAAGTATAGGATGGTGTGTTCAGGACACAGATCAGGGAGCCCCAGGCTGCAGGCTGTGTGTGGGCCAAGCCCTGAGTGGCAGACTCCCCGCAATGTAACAAGCATTGAGCACAGCTAGCAGGATGAGTTGGCTGTAGATAATGAGACACCAATTAAAACTATCTATGAATTAGGAAAAAATTCTCATCTTATAAGCTCTCAGATCTAGACACAGTAACTTCACACAGAGGATGAAGTTACATAATAGAGCCTTCTGTCCTGCTCCTGGCTATGTTGGAGGTTTCCTTGTGAAGCTTCCAGCAGCATCAGAAACACTACATTTTCTTGTTTACGGACTGAGGGGAAAAGAGCCTTTGTTTTAATTCTGCCATTGGACCAGCTAAAGTCACATGGCCATCTATGACCAATAACCTTCAGGAGGGGCTGGGCAGATATCTCATCGGTTAAGAGCATTGGCTGGTTCTGTTGCACATCACAACTGTAACTCTAGTTCTGGGTGGGGTTGGGTGGGTGGGGGGGTGTCTGATGCCCCCTTCTGGCCTCTATAGGAACTGCATGCACACAGTGTGCAGACATGCAGACAAAACACCTATGCATATAAAAATAATAAAAAAAAAGAATCGCCAGGATTCCTGTGTGCTGAGTGGCTTACAGTTTTCAGCCTCTGATCTGAAAATGGCCTCTACCTCTTAAGACTCATATGGGCCATATGAGAAAGAGTAGCGGAGGTGAAAGCCAGTGATGTCCACTGCACCCAATACCTGTCAGGAGCACGCCAGTTACCAAACATTTTTAAACATGTGTGACGCAAGTGAAGACAGTTTTTTCTATGTACTCTTTTGAAGAAAGGTGCTGTGGAATTCATGGGGACGGCGTCATTTTGAGGTTCCTGGTAAGTCAGAAAGCACATGATTGAGGAGGGGCTGTGACAGCCTTGAGATAGAAATCTATATCTATATCTATCTGTCTATCTACCTATCTCTTTGTCCCTCTCTCTCTCTCCCTCTCCCTCTCTCTCTCTCTTTCTATATATATATATAGAGAGAGAGAAAAGCAGAGAGAAGCAACACCCTCAGAGGGAACACCCACAGAGGGGTAGCCTATGGAAAATTCCAGAGATGAGTAAACAAGATGAGAAAAGAGAAGTGTCTCAGACTTGTACTGTCTGGAACACTACTTGGTACTGGACGTCTGAAATGCAGACAATGATAAACATTGAATTATTAGTATCTTTATACCATGTTAAATTGTAGCATTTTATTGGCTTATTTTTAATTAGCATGTATTATACATAATATGTAATATACACAATTATACACAATTAATTATCGTGTATTATATGTAATTACACATAATAAATATGCATAGTTATACATCTAATTAATTGCTTATGTATACTATGTTATACATAATTTCTGTCATACAAGTTATACGTAGAGCATATTTTGACCCTACCTCTCTTACCCTCCCTTTCCCTTGCACTCCAACTGAACCCTTCATCTTTCCGACTAGCTTCTCTTCTACTTTCACGACTTTAAGAGAGTCCTGAGGATTCCTCACAGGAACCCAGGGGAGAGGTTATTTACAGGAGAATGCGGACTGCACCAGTGGCTGCACGGCTGAAGCTGAACAGAGTGTCTCTCTCATCACCAGCAATGTTGCCTGCCTATACATCCCCTGAGAAGGATGGGGCCTTGCCGCTTTCCAAATGCAGAACCGTGGCTCCTGCTTTCACTCAGGATTAACTCCGACGGACTGACGCTGTGGGAGAATAAGAAGGGATAAGAAAAGCCGCGGTGTCTAGATTCATGGAGGGACCAGTTATCCTGGAGGCTCTTGAAACGGGTGCTATCCTCCTTTTCGTGGTGGACCGTCAGCAGCCTCGTGTGCTCTTCAGCAAGTTCCTGAGCTTTATGGAGGCTGGATTGAAGGGCATAAAACAATTGTTGAGAAGCTCAGGAGACAAGTGCAGTAATTCAGACAGGGCAGGACAGGGTGTGGGAAAGCGTCAGTGGCAAGGGCACTGAGCAAACAGGTCCCAGAGCCAGGGCGGGACAGTCAGCAGGATTCTGGTAATGATCAGATGCTCCCGCAGTCATGCGAGACGGTAGAGTGGATCTTTTGAGTTTGTAGGTGAGACACCCAGGTCTCTCTGTTTACCGATAAAGGAAGCAAATGAGAAGGAGACCACTGGAGGCAAAAGTCAAGCAAAAGCTACAGGAAGAGAGAGTGAAAGTGGGACAGAGAGAGCCATTCTTGTCACACTGTCCCCCTGCTGCCTGCATGCAGTGTAGTAGTGCAGCCAAGTTGCTTGTAGGATAGGTGGGACTTCTCCATACCTCTGTCTCTCACCTCACCTTGCCTCACCTCTTCTCTCCCCTTCCACCTTCTCTCCTCTCTCTCCCATCTCTTTTTCTTCCTTCTTTCTCTATCCTCTCTCCTTTCTTTTCATTATTTTTTATTTCTGCAAAGAGTCATACCTGGGGCTTTGCTCATGGTGAGCGAGTGCCCCACTCCCAGCCTGGGACCTTTGTTGCTGTCTGCATGCTTACAGTATGACTTCTCCATTCTTGTCTCTTCTAACTAAGCACATATCTATCCCACAGTTTCTCTGGTAAGTTCACTTATGCGTTGACTTTCATTAATGAACAAAAGTCCTGGTGTTTCAGAGTTTCTCATGGGCCTTGTTACTATTAAAGGGCAGGCAGGTCATGCTAATTTTCACTCACATCAGGAGCTCAGTCACGGCCTTATCGACAGTGTGGTATGTTTTTGAATCACAGCAAACATTCCTGTCTTGTCATAGGTCTTGTGTTTTCAGTCTCTGGGCTCAACAAGAATGAGAACTTAAAGCCTTGGTGGTTATACGGCTTCTGTCACACACCGTGAACTACGTTATGGTCTGAAGCATAGTTAGTTGCCTGCATTGTGTATATATGTACATATAAATGAAATCTATTTGTTTTGTTTTGTTTTTTTTTCCTGGGAGACATGTAAAGACAGGGGTCTTTCTCTCCCTGTGGTGTTTGGTTCATTTTGTGGGCACACAGCAGCAGTGACAGGTTTGTGACAGGAGCTGCTAGTGATGGTAAACTGCCCAAGGGAGGACAGCCTTTCACTCAAATGCCAGGCTTATTTTTTGGATGTTTATATTAATGTATATTAATTATACCCAACAATGGATCTATTATGACATTTTCATACATGCACCTAACGTACATTGAGCATACACATTCACCTGCTAGTCTTTTTGTTTCTTTCCTACTTCTGATGATTCCCTTCCTTTTCCTAACAACCTCCCTCTTTTCCACTTTTAAGATGTGTGCGAGCATGCACATGTGTATGTGCATACATTCTGTGTACATGTGTGTGCATGTGCATGCTTCTGTTTGTGTGTATGTGTGTGTGTGTGTGTGTGTGTGTGTGTGCATGCGTGTTCCTGTGAGGGTCACCAGAGTTGCTTTACGAGAGCATGCAGGCTGGGTGCTCCACCAGTGGTCACATCACTGAAGAAAAAGTATCTTTCCTTGTCCCCAACTGTTAGCTGCACAGAAATGCTCAGGGATGGGTCAGGCCCTACACACCCCTTTCTACCAGCTCTCTTCCTCCAGGTCTAAGAGTCTTCCAGCCCTTCTACAACATTCCCTGATCCTCGGAGGAGGTGATCTAGCTTCCCCATTATGGCTGCGTATTTTGACAAGTTCTGAGTCTCTGTAGTCACCAGTCTTTGATAGCTTCTGGCAGCAGCACTCATCTATGAGCCGCTGGCTTTGGGCCAGGTGAAGAGTACCACTCATGAGTTCCCTGCTGTGGAGCAGGTCCCAGATCTAATCATAAAAATCTCTTTACTAATAATCTCTTCACTATTGCAACAGTAAGCACATCTTGTCTGGCTGGTTGGTGTTTTTGTACCCACAGTCCACAGCTGAGTAAGAGGGTTGATGACTGTTCTGTCCCAACAGTCAGCAGAGCACCTTCTGGCATTGATTCCAGCTTGATTTCCCTATAATATATGGCCAGAAAGTGTGATATTGTCATCAACAGTCTTACCATTAGTTTAAGTGAGCAGCAGACAGCAGTGGCAATTGTCTGTGTTATTTGGAGGGCTCTCAATGGCCTCTATAAGGAAACAACTTGTGGAGAGGTCACACAGGGCTGATACTGCAGGCAGGAACTGAAGCACAGACCACGGGGAAACGCTGCTTTCTGATTTGCTCTCCAGGCTCACTGTTCCCAATATTTTTATTTTTACCTGCCAGGACTACCAGTCCAGGAGCAGCACTGCCCTCAGTGGGCTGGGTCCTTCCACATAAATCAGTAATCAAGAAAACACACCATGGATTTGACGCAGGCTAATATACTAGGTGCATTTTCTCAGTTGAGGTTCCCTTTTCACAGACAATACCAACTCATGTCAAGTTGTCAAAACTAGTCAGCATGACATGATGCAATCACAGCTTAAAAAAGTTTGGTAGTTCTTACAAGCTTCAACACGGATTTATTCAACAATCTAGCTACTCCGGTAGTAGGAATCTTATAAGGAATAAAGAAAATAGAACCCTACAAAAATACTTGTCTCAAATATTTACAGAAGAAGAGTATTAGGAAAAAATAATTCGAATATTCATCAAATGTTGGATGGATAAAGAAAACGCATTAGATCAATGCGATGGAATATTGTTTCATCGAGCAGTAACAAAATACTAAGACATGTCACAGAGAACTGAACACCAAAAAATTAAGATAAATGAGAGAAGACAGGAATCCAGGACAGAGCTTGTGTTTACTTGTGTGTACTAAATACTCACATGGTGCAAGTTTATGAAAATAAAGTAAGTCAGTGCTTATTTTTACTTGGCATTTGGATTAAGCAAACCTGTTGAGAACTGGAGAACAACAACTTTTTAGAACTGGACACTTTACCAATGGCGATCCTCTTTTACCGCCCTTTTGGAATGGGAAGGTTTTCCCTGAATGAGTCTGTCTCGAAAGTATATGACCTCAACAATTTTTAACATTTTACAGGAGTCCACAGCTAAGTTGATCTCGTTTCTGAAGAGACTATGGGCTTTCTTGAACAGTGTTGGAACTGTAAGCCCACAGGGCACGTCAGAAGCTGGAACACGTACTGTTTTCACTCTCAGATGGCTGTGAGCTCATGGAGCGCATGGAGCCCAGGACTGCAGTGTTAGGTTCCACCTGGGCCGCATGTCCTTGTTAGGCGCAGAAGGAAGGAGACTCCCGAGAAATCACCAGGACTTGAGATCAATGCAAAAGTAAGAGGTTTATTTCTAACGTGTTGGGGTCCACCCTCACAGAGCGACCCCCCATGTTGGGGTCCACCCTCACAGAGCGACCCCCCATGTTGGGGTCTACCCTCACAGGGCGACCCCCCATGTTGGGGTCTACCCTCACAGGGCGATCCCTAGCACACTCTAAGTTTTGCTTATATAGGAATTTCAAAGGCAGAGCTTAGCAACAGATTATCAGGCATGAGTCTATCGGTTACATAGTGATGTGAGTATTAACCTTTAAACTGATTGGTGCTGGCATATAGCAAGGTCTCGGGCACTGGAAAATGTAAACTTAGGGTCTTAGTCAACGTAGGTTGGGGGGAGATCCTTAGCCCAAGGCCATCAGTCAGTGGTCCATATCTTGTTTGTCTTAGAAACTGTTTTTCTTACTCTAGTTCTGGGAACTGTTCTGAGTCACATTGCCCCTGACTTGGGCCTACACAGTTTTGGTGCCTCAGGCTTCTACAGTTTGACTGCTTTGGTCTTGTCCTTTCATCCTCACACTGGTTCCCCAGATGGCAATGCTGTTTTAGAAGATGGTGGAACCTTTGGGAAGTGGAGCCTTGGGTGAAGCTGATCATTGAGAGCCGGCCTTAGGGGTCCCAGTCCAACCCTATTTCTGCCTTAGTTTTTTTCTCTTTGGCTCGATCCTCTGATTTATTGATAGGCCTGCTGTGTGCTATAGCCTCATGTCCTACCTTCAGAGTGATTCAGGTATCCCTCTTCTTTCTGAACATTTTCCAGAGTTGTCTCTGTTATTTCCCGGGTCTGTAGAGGTTTGCCTCGCCAGATTCTCCATCCCACCATGGATCTCAGGAGGAGCCCATACCCATGTCATTTCTTCTTGTTGGAAACCAGAATCTAATGCTGGTGATTGAGCTTTATCACAACAGAGTGGGTGGTAGACTACATAATAAACACCATGAGTCTTCCACCGGGTTCCAGATCTGTTCTTTCTTGTCTCTGTGCTCTCCTTCGCTCTTTATGAGTGCTTAGGCTACACCCAGACCTCTATTTCTATAGTTTCTTAGCAGCCAAGCCTTTCCCTTATGTGACCCGAGGAAAAAGCAATTGGCGTGGGTGATGGAATGACTTCAGAGTGGCAAGCTCTCTGAAACGCTGCAAATGAGCAATTACAGTAATGAGGGGCAGCAGCGCGGTCCCTTCTGTGTTTTTTCTGCAGAGCAAATCCACTGTTTGGCATCGCTGACCTTGAACCCTTCGAGCCACGGCTTTGTGTAATTAGCAGAGTCTAAAAGTGTATTCAGGTCACATCTGCACTGAATTGTTTTATTTATGTGGATTGATTGTGGATTATGACACAGCAGGCTGCCTTAGCCGGGGTAAGTGGAGTGAGGACTTGTAAGGACAAATAGTGAGCCAGCTGCACAAAAAGGTCAAGAAGACAGAGGCTTCTTCATACTACTTCATAATGCAGACCCCAAGCCGGAGCTTTTGTTAAATCATAAAGAACATCTGTATCATTTTAAGACTGAAACTTTGGGGGCATTAGACACTGGCTGCATAATGAATTCTGCATACCGTCCTCATTAAACTCTTCTGCCTGCCATGGCTCTCTGAGGGCTTGTTTACTATATACCTTACCTGGAAGTCTTTCAAACTTCCCTCTCCTTCCTGTAGTGATTAACAAAACTCAAAACCTCTAAATTGGATTTTATCTTAATGTGATACAGAAAATTCTTATAAAATATTAAAGAAACTTACCTTTAAAGATTTTTTTTTTTCATGGCAGGGTTTCTCTGTTGTAACTCTGGCTGGTCTGGAACTCACTCTGTAGACCATGATGGCCTCGAACTCATAGAGATCTGCCTGCCTCTGCCTCTGGAGTGATGGGATTAAAGGCATGTACCACCACTGCCTGGCTTCTTTACTTCATTTTAGCAGCTTAGCCCATGATGGAAAAAGTAGGTAAGGAAAAATCATTTGGGAGAAGCTTTTGTCAAGCTTATGCTGCAGGACCAGGGAAGGTAGCTCAGAAGGGAGAGGTTGGGTCCATCACAGCCTTGAATGGCACCAGTCATAAGCATATGTGCTTGGGTCAGGCACAGGTGTCCTCTTTAACACCAGTGGAAGTGGTCCTCCAGTACTGGGAGAAGTGATTCCCAACCTCCCTAGGAGTAAATGGCTGTAAGATCATCTAGAATTTACTGAGGTTTGTGATAGAGGAAAGACTGGTACACACAGCTCCAAACAACACATCAGCTGGGACTGTGCTTCCAGTAGCCTGGGGAATCTGTTGTGATCATAGCAAAGCTTTCTCAAAAAGGCTATCTATCCATGAAGTGCTTCAGATAGGTGTAAAGGTACTTTGGCTGGCTATTTGACTGGCAGCCCTTTTGCTCAAGGCAATGAGAACAGCAAAGGAGAGTTCAATAGCTGCTATTTATGGAATCAACTTGCCCATCCCCCAGTGTCTTATTGGGACAACGGACACCAGAGGAGTACTTTCAGTAAGAACTTAAAGCACCTATCAATACTGATGGTGACTCGAACAGATTTTAGCAGTATTTTAAAAGTGTTGGGCACCAGTCCAGAGCCCTAGGGAGAGGTGAGTCCCTTTTACCTGTCTTATATAGGCTACAAAATTGAGAAGAAACTCTAAAGTCTTAGCTCTGTTTCAAAACAGTAGGCTTTATTTTTAAACCAGTTTTCAGTCTCCAGCAATGTTTTCACAAATCGGTCTCCACCACCTCCACAAACAGATATCCTTGCTATTTGTACCCCATCCTGGATAGTATGCTTGTTGTAATCAGTAATTTCAGATGCCATTAACGTCCAAAGCCACTGAGAGTCGCTCTTAGTTCTGCATATTTTTTTCTGGATTTTGATGAATGTATAAAGGCATATTCCCACCATTATCGTGCACAGATAACTTCAATGCCATTAACTACTAAGCAATTTGAGATATTTACTTTCTAGAACCAATAGTTCATACGTATTATGGGACCTGAGACCGTCTTCTTCTAGTCCATTCTGCTTTAGGAAGACTGGTGTATCTGATCAAAGTATGTCATGCCTCTGACAGGTGCTTTTGGCTACTGTCGTGTATTTCATAATTAGATCTAATCAGACTGAGGAGAGGGAGCATGCATGTCTAATGAGGAGTCTGTCTCTGGCTACATGTGTACAAACCAGCGTGCATTCTCATCCATCACCGCTGTCCTTACTCTGGCGCTGAGAACAGCCGCATGATGAAGTCCACGGTGAGGACCGAAGATGAGAAATGATAACGAGCCCCCGAGCCATTGATTCACTGATCAGGCCGTGTATTGAGCTTCTGCAAAACCAGAGACATCTGAAAAGAAGAAATTCATGTTGGCTTCTTGGAGCCTTGATTTTATCCTGGTCAGTTCATATAATCTCATGGGTACCAGGAGTTCTTCTGTAGCTACAATGAGATACTGTAAGCAAAGATACTGTAAACAAACACTTGAAGAAATACTCCTCCCCCCACCCTTTTTTTTTTTAAGAAAAATAAACATGTACTTTAATGGGAAGGTGAATAGACACATAATTATCTGTCAGGGGAGGGGAACTCTGGATAGGTTTTTAATTTTCCTCACAATACCAACAGCTCCCCACTTCACTTCAGGTAAAGAAAGTGCTCTAGAATACATAGTTGGCACACATCAGTTTGGATGACTTGTGTCTAGCTCATGTTAAAGTTGGTGTCCTTCACATGATGAGTTACTTTAAACTTAATTGTTCCTGGCAACGATTTCATAAAAAATGGCATTTGTGCTAATTAAGAAGATTAGCTAAAAAAGAAAAAAAAGTTCTAGCGGCGAGAGTAAAGACAGAAATATAATAAATTCTGTAGTGTTCAGTGATGCTGGAGCAGCTGGTACTGGGGAGTGGGGGGAGGAAGGTGAGCATCTGGAGTTGGAGTTAAAAATGGTGAGCCTAGCTGGACCAGAGAGACTGCCATGTGGGCAGTGGCAGAAGGGGAGATGTGTTTCTATACTGGAGCATGCTGGAAGGGGGGCGATGTTCATGTCTTACAAGAGGCTGCATGTCTGACAGACGTGTGCAGGTTGAGTTAGAGGGGCCATGATGGAGGGGAGGGTCTTTCTCCTGTGTTTTCTCGCTTTCACATCTGATCACCTCTCTCTGACTTCGGCTCCTTTACCTTCTTCATGCATTGCTTAACATGACCCTGTTATAGATCATATATCACCTGTCAGTATCTCTATTATCTACCTGTCTATCTATAGATCTCTATCTATCTAATCTCTCAACGCCCAGCATCATCCAGCCACTGGCTACTACCATTCTAGTCTCTGTTCCAATGATTTTCTTTTATGTACACTTTGTGCCTGAGAAGATATGCTATCTTTCATTCTTTGTTTTCTCTTTTTAAATAGAAGGCGCTACCTCTTGAGCTGTGGCCCACTGGTATATCTTGTGTGCTCACTGCATCCCTTGTGACCGTATCCAATCCATTTCTTATGTAAATAAATAAGGAACATCTGACCCGGGCTGGGGCAGAAAGCACCTTGCCCCTGAGCCAACTCTTCAGCCCAGTCATTCTATTTTTAGATTTTGAGGGATATTCACGCTCCTTTCAACAATGACTGAGATGATTTGCAAACTCACTAATGCCTGAGGTGCCCCTTTTGTCTGTATTCTACCCAACACTTGCTGCCTTTTTTGATAAAATCCATCCTAAAAATTCAAGCTTATAGTACATTGTAGTTCTGATCTCAGTGCTGTTTAGCAAGTCTTTTTTTTTTTTTTTAAGCTGTTGGCTATTTCAACTTCCTTGAAAAGTATCTATTTAGATCATTCGACCTTTTTCTTTTTTTTTTTTTTTTTTTTGGGGGGGGGGCGGTGTTCAAGACAGGGTTTCTCTGTGGTAACTCAGGCTGTCCTGGAACTCACTCTGTAGACCAGGCTGGCCTCAAACTCACAGAGATCCACCTGCCTCTGCCTCCCGAGTGCTGGGATTAAAGGTGTGTGCCACCACCGCCCAGCTACTGTCCCTCTTTTTTTCTTTTTAACAGACTGAATTATTTCCTTGTTACTGAGTTGGGTTCCTACCCTGTGTAGTTTGCAAACATTTTCTCCCATTTCATAGTTTGTCTTAAATTCTTCAATTTTCTTCACTCTTACTTTCTTTGTTAAAAGGAACATTTTTAGTTGGACCTAATTCCCTTCTCTGTTCTTACAGACTTTTTCCCTCATTCTTTATGGTTCATATCTGAAAAAAAATTCACTGCAAAGAATAGTGCTGTGTAGATTTCCTCTTATGCATCTCTCTGGAAGTTTATAGTTCCAGGTATGATGTGTAAATCTTTATTCCACTTTGAGTCTTTTTTTTGTGAATTTTGTAGAATGGGGCTTAATTTTATTTTTTCTGTAGAGCACACAAATCATTGCAAATCTTGTCTGCTCTGCTCCTTCCGGAGCCAGGCCCCGCCATTCCGTCTCAAGGCTTGCTGTCTCCAAGGCAACTGCTGAACATAAATAAAGCATCGCAAACCTTTTCCTATCATCAAAAGCATAGCATTTCCTTTTCATTTCCCCTTAGATTCTTATCTTTTGCTTTACATAAATGAGTGTTTTGCCTGTATGCGTGTCTGTGTCTGGCTGCAGAACATCAGAAGGTGGCATTAGATCTCCTGGAACCGGAGTTACAGAGGACTGTGATTCCCAGTGTGGGTGCTGCGATGGGACCCGGGTCCTCTCTGCAAGAGCGACACTCTTAACCATTGAATCGTCTCTCCAGCTCAAATGACATTTTTTTTTAATTCAGCTCTTGTAACTGTTCCCAGAGATCTGACACAGTGGACACTGACAATGTTTGCTTGCTTTTGAAAGGTTCCTGCGTGGGGATTGGCTCTTGAGCTTCCTTCTCTGCTGATGCTCCTGACGTCACGTCCTTCCCCATTTCTCTCTATCGTCTCCCTCTGTCCCTGGCCCTTTCCCCATCCGAGAATGCCTCCAAGCATCTGGAAGCTGCTTGTTTTTGTTCTGTTTTATGTAGTTCTATTTTTCCCCCTTGTATTATGCTACCTGGGTATGTATTTCAATGTGGAGGACAGTTGGATGATGGCAAATTAGAGGCTCCATTTCGAAGATAAGAATTTTGAAATCAGCCATAATTAGGTGTCTCTAAATATGCATTTTCTTCTTAAGCTGAGTGGCATGTGGTGAAAGGGGCCCAGTCCTCTTCTGGCAAAGTTTAAAATGGGGTTTCGGAGACATTAATAATCAGGAACTCATCTATCTAATGAAAGGGACAGCCAAGCGCTTATGAAAGTCTGTCACTGTCCGCTTATTGTGTTCGGGCTTATAGGGAGTAGGAACTAGCCATTATGAGAGAATTAACGCAGCAAAATATAAATCTTGCAAGTAATTAGGCAGCTGTCTGTTTATCAGCACAGAAGTATTTTAATTTTTAATCAGGCCCTTTGTTCCAACTGACAAAATAATGGCTTGTTTGCAATCTTCCACTGAAGCCGACCTCCTGAAATGGAATCTGGAGTGTCCCCGGACCCTGTGTGTCCCAATTCCCTTAAGTCTGATTGTGTAACCCAGTTCCCTCAGTGAGAGGACAGGATGGTAACACTTGCAGTTTGTGTCATTCTCATGCGTGATTCACGAGGTAGCTAAATTAGTCTGTTTTAGCAGTGCATCCCACTTACAGGGAAATGAAGGAGAAATATTGTGACAAACGTGTTGGAATTATTGTGGGAGAAGCCAGAATGGCTTTTATGTCCCCGAATACCAACAGAATCGCCAGAGAAACCTCAGAACTTAAGAACGAAGTACAAGCATTGTTCTGTCCCAGATAGTAGTCGTCCCATTGCCTGTCCCCACCCAGAGCACGGAGATCACAAACAACACGTTCATAACTTAGAAGAAAAGGATCATCACTCCTGGAAACATACGAGTATGTAATATACAGACCAAGTAGGTTGTGTTTATGTATTTAGGAATATATATGTACGTACAGATACATATGTGCGTGAAATAGCAAGGACAAAAGAGGCCATTGATGTGAAAAAGAGCAAGAAGGGGTATATGGGAAGATTTGGGGGGAGGAAAGGGAATTGAGAAATGTTGTGATTATAATCTTAAAATGAAAAAAATAAAAAAATAAAAAAATAAGGGAAGAAAAAAAGATATTGAGATTTCAGATTCCTATCTGTGTTCCTGTCAATCATTTTCTAAAGAAGGATGATTGACTAAAATGTGTAGGTAGGAAGAGATCTGCAGGGCATTTGATGAAGCTCCAGAGTTGAGTCAGAAAACTCAGATCTAAACCCGGACTATCCAGGTTCTAGCCTTAGGGAATGAGCAAGTGATTTTAGATCCTTCTGCTTTGTTTTCCTCGTTGGTAAAATGGGGGAACACCTGGCCGGTAATTTCTCTTGGTTTCCATGGATGTTGATGATACACTAAAAAACAAAGTGCTATGACATTAGGACAACTGCGTGAGTTTTTATTTAAACACTTTCTGTGATACTTAAACAGCTAATCACTAAAGGGCCTCATTTATCAATACAGCATAGACACGATGGCACCCTTCCTACAGGGTTCTTGTGAAGAGGTTCCCTGCTCCGAGAAAAACATCTTGGAAATTTTAGGAATGTAATTATGTTCGTTGAAATGAATAAAACCAGTAAGATCTTTCTGTTCTTAAGAACTAACATAACTTTTTCTAGTTGAAGTATAAGAGATGTGTAATGACTAATCTTGGTTGTCAAATTAGCTACACCTGGAATCAAGGACAATCCTAGCTTCGGGGCATGGCTGCGAGGGATTTCCTTAATTACATTATTAAAACCAAGAAGACCCATCCTAAATCTGAACCATGCTCTTTAGTGCCAGCCTACATAAAAAGACACAAGAGAAGGAAACTTTGCCTTTTGCCTGCTTGCCCTCACTTTCATTGGCCAGTTCATCTATCTTGATGTTGAGGCACCCATCTACGGCTGTTAGAACAATGTCTTTAGGATTCCAATGTAGGCTGAAGATCAGCAGTTCTTCAAGGATTCCCCCAGGTTCCTGCTCCAGATTGGGACTGCAGAGATATCCAACCTCATGGACTGAACAGCTGCCAGAGTCTTAACATTCCTGCAATCAGAGAGCACTGGCACTATTACAAGACTCCATTATGAAATGATTTGGAAAAACAAGAGTATGATTTATTCCCAAGTAATATAAAATATTATTGGAACTAATAGTAGATGTTAAGCTCAAGAAAGACAACTGTAGAAAAGGATTCCACCGAAAGAGAGGAACAGTTGCCTTAGAGACTCATGGAGTCCAGGGATGCTGTTTCTAATATTGGTTGGGTATCTAGCCCAGAAGGAAAGGAGGGCATTGCCATTTTAATGCATGAATCCATTTCATTAAGGTCTCTTTCCTAAGATTTTCTCCTTGGAGCAAAGGCCATTGTTGTACAGGTACTTTACAGGATACAAAGCTGTGAATTATCTTTAGTGAAATTATATGAACTGACTTGAGCTATGTCGTCAATGAGCAAGGTTAAGCTTTTTGCTCTTCTGGAGATTCAGCACTGTGTCAGGAAGGGGAAGAGCCATGACGTCCGGACACCGGGCCAACTGCACAGGTGTCATGCCACCTGGTCGGCCTTTCTCCATGGTCCATGCTCCTGCCGTGGTGGCATGTGTTGTTGTGTGATGGAAAATGCCATGCAGTCTGACACCTGCCGCTAACAGTTGTATGACTCCAGGACAGTCAGCTTCCATGTGGGGCCTTAATGAAAACACCTGTAGATGGAAGAGGCTAGATATGCAGTCAATGGGATCCTGGCATGCTCGCCCATTGTTTTTATCCTACAGGCTGTGATGTCTGCACAGGAGCCTTACTGTTTTTGCAGGACTGTTGGAAGGTGCCTATGCTTCCAGGTATCTGGACAACCTTCTTTGGATTAGACCCAAGATGAGTGCATTTTGGACTAAGTTTCACTTTGGAGTGAATTATATCAGTAAGTTTTCTTTATGTGAGACCCAGAAAAGAGGCGTCTACCAGTCCTCCTCTTCCCATTGCTCTACGATGACATGTACATACTCACCTCTGTTCTTTTGCATGTGCAGAAGACATTTATACTTATTGTAAGCACATTGTGCAAAGCGCTGCTGAGGGAGGAAGCTCAGTGGAGTGATTATCACCACCAGCTATGGTGTCAGGGAGGTGAGGGTCTTAGTCCAGTCCTGTCGTTAACTATGTGGTTACCAGGAGTTAGTTGGTTTCCTTGTTGGTAAAATAAACATTGTGCCGGATTCATGGAGAAATATTGATGATCTGGGGTGGTGATGCTAGTGAACTTCTAAGTATATTAATTAGAACGTAGTACATTCTTCAAAAACAATTGATTTCTTAATCCTTTCCTTCTTCCCAGATAAGGAAGCCATTCCCTGGTATGAAGGATATTGCTTTGGAAAGTATTTCTAGCTTCATGCTATTTCAGCTCTCACCACTGTCTGTTTTGCTTCTCCTCTATGCTGTGCAGGATTGTTTTACCTTACTGCTCATGGTCAAGCACTCCACTTGTGACAAACGTGGGCGCGCACACCCCATATCAAGTAATGGCAGCTTTCGCATCTTCATTGGCTGCTAATGTGTGAGTTAAGCTGAAAGAAGCCCCTTACGCAGAGGGCAGTCTGATTATTTGCCCTCTGCAAAACATCTGCTAGTAGAACGAGACTTACAAACTTGTGTTAACAAGATTGTTCTGGGAAGCAGGGTATCGTGGTTGTGGGTGGAAGAAAAGGTATCTTAACTCGCTTGAGAAATGTAGCTTCATCCTAGCTTGAAGATCCGTTGAGGGCATAGAAGATAGGCAGGTCTGAGAGCAACAAGTAAAAGAGCGAGCCTAGAGTAGAGGCTCTAAGCTCTAATGAACTAGATGATGAGTACTTTAGGTTGCTGGACTTCGTGCGTTTCTTTGACATTGACTCAACTCCGTCATGGATAGACAAGCAAGCAGAAAATGTGTCCGTGAATGGGCATGAGTGCCTCACAATATTATTCCTAGGATTTAGATTTTACGTTTTCTTCTTTTTAAACCTAAAATAATACAGATATCTCCCTTAGCTCACTAACTTACACACAACCAGGGACCGGTAGCAGTTTACAGATCTTGATAGAGGGTTTCATTCATGAAGTTGCAAATTGCAGAACATGGAGCAAGACAGGGATGTCAAAACTTCAGGAAAACAACCACTGGAAGTCCGGAGCTCTCTTCCTGTCAGATTGACATGCCCCGACTCACTCAGAAATGGGGCTACACTTTACTGCAAGGCACTGGATAATCCTTAAGTACAGCCCGAGGCCATCAGGATTTGTACAGAGACACGAAGGAGAAGGACACCGTTGACAGATTGTGGCTCCAGTAGGTCCTGACCTACTTTTTTCCAATATTTTTCAACTATTTCTCTTAAAAGTACCTGTCATCTTGTCCCTGTCCATTTTGAGCCACCTCCTTTCATAACATGCTTCCTTGGTTTCTGGGTGTCCTCTTGGATGGCTGCACTTGACTGTTGCAAAAGCCTGATTTGCTCCACAAGGAGAGTTTGTGTAAGGTGGGAGTACCCTGGACTTCACAGGAGATTAAGGCTCTGGAGTGAAGCTGAGCTTCTGACAAGATGGTCTCTCTCAGAGTGAATGCTGTATGAGGACTCTGCTCCACATACACCCCAACTACTGCTGCTAACCCACCACTAACTAATCCCTCTGGGGAAGTCTCTGCTCTCCCTTTCTATCAATATCAAATATAGATAAGTAGAAGATACACTATGTGCTAGATAAAATGACTTTGGATGCATTTTGTGAATTTTGCCAAACATGTGCGCACATGCACATGCGTATACACACACACACACACACACACACACACACACACACACACACACACGTGTGCCTGCACACATGTGTATTTTTACTCATACATATCTATATGTATATATAATTTTTTAAAGATTTATTTTGTTTTGATTATGTATCTACCTGTGAAGTGCATGGTGTCTTCACTTCTGGGAGGCAACTGAGGGCAATAGCTTTAATGTTTTGGGAGTCTCTTGTACAACCCTGACCAACAACTCAAGAGAGGACTTCTCAGGCCTTGTGTTGTGGTGTTTATTAGATGATCTTGGAAAGATCATTGTCAACTCAGATGAGAAAATTTTATTTAAAACATATATGTGTGTTGATGCACAGACTTACATATATTGTAAGCTAATTTTTAGGGAGATGTATGTATGTGGATATGCAATGTACATGTTTTGTCCCCAGAGGTCAGAAGAGGGTGACTGGTCCCCTGGAACTGGAGTTACAGACACTGTGAGCTGGGAGTCAAGTCTGGGTCCTGTGCAAGAGCAGCCAGTTCTCTTAAGCACTGAGCCATCTCTTAAGCCCCTGAAAATTTTTTATTGACAAGTAAAATATAATTACTGAGTTTTTCTTTATAAGATGAGGAGCTCCATTTTTAAGTGGCCTTTATTACTACAATTCAAAGAGGTTTCTCAAAGTTCTGCAAATGGTAAATGACAGATTCTTCTCACATAGTTCAGGAAGTGATTAGTTTTCTTTGACTCTGTTAATGCAATGACTGTTCACCACTTAAAACACCAGGACTCCAGTGCTCCTTTCTGAACAAGAGAAGGCAGAACAATGCCCCTGATGGAGTCATGGGGGGAAGAAATTTCCTTCCCAGTTTCCATAGAAGGTCAAACAACAGGCTGACTTTATTAGAGCAGCCAAGCAGCTAGTTGAACTAATTGCTTCCCTGAAATGGCTTTCTCTGGCTGAATACACTAGGTGTTTGAGTCCGGAGGGCTAATCTCACATTACTTGCTTGACCAAATAACATCCCAAACCACAGGCAATGTAGTCAAGAGCAAAACAGAAACAATTAGATAGTGCCCAAAGAGAACTTTCCTGTAGCACTTGCTTTCCTGTGCTGATGTCATTGTACTCAGAGGGCCATAACACTGGTTCTGAACATAGGCTCCCGTAGAGGACTGCCTAGCTACTATAGAAGCAAAATTTTCTTCTCTGTCAAAGCAGTGGAGGACCTTCCCTAGAATCCGCTTAATCATCAAGAGACAATAAAACTGAAAGAAGAGGAGGATGGGACCTGCTATTATTACTTGATATATTATTATTATTATTATTATTATTAATTATTATTATTACCATTACTAATGTGGTTTGTTGAGAAAAGTTATGAAAATGAGCATTCTTTTAAAGATATCCATTTGGAAAATTTTGTTAAAATTGATAGTAGACCTAAGGGAATTTAATGATCTAAGCTAGTTTGGGGAAATAGAATCTGTTCAATTAATAATGCTTTAGAGAAGACACAGGAGTGAGATGGTGGGGGGGGGCTGCAGCCAAACATCATCAAAGCCTCGCAGCTGGTCTCTACCTTTGTCTCGGTTTCTCTCCCTATTGTTTTGTTTGGAATGCCCATAGAAGTCAGGAAACCAGTAAGGCGCCTTGAAATGTACTTCATTGGGAAGGGAGATAGAATATAGAAGGATCAAGAAGAAGGGCATGATAGAAAATGAAGGGGTTAGGTGGGGCAGGGGATGGGAAGGCATGGAACAGGGGGACATATAGAAATGGATTACTAACATTAAAGACCTTTTAAAAGAATCACATGGAACCTTACTACTACAGAAGATTCCTAACATATGTACATCTATAAATACAAAAATTTAAATGGAATTACCTTACGATGAGATAATAATGTTCCTACTAGACACCACAGGTTAACAGATAAAATCCCCAGTGCCAGAAATCAGTTGCTATTTTGGAATTTTGGCCAGTGGGGTCTCAGAGACCATCAAACGTTACAGGCTATTTCCCTTGCTCTTGGTTACCCTCTAGAATTTGATAGTGAGTCCTATTGCTGAAGATATCACAGCTTGATTAATCAAACATGGAGAAATAAAGCTGGTAGAAAACCTAGAAACCTCATCCCTGCTGGATGCCATTCATAGTGCCTGAAGACACCATGCAAACTACTGGAGAAGAAAAGTAATCATCAGGTTTACATAGCTGTGAACTATGTGAGCTACGATGATTGTCTGGCAGAACATGCTCACTGGTGCAGTAGTGGCAGATACTATGGGAGTCACCAATCACTTACTGGTGGATTTAAGACCTGCTCCACAAGATGGAACTACTACCTGGAACTGTTAAAGGAGCCATGAATATGTGGCTAAACAGGTAATAGGCCCTAGGGGAGGACCAATTACAATTATTTTGTTAAATAGGGATAGTATTAAACTGACTCTAAAATGACTCACTGTATCCAAGGATATCTCTCAACCCTCACTGGAGAAGCTTCTTTTTTGCAGTAGAGGATGCTGAACAGAGATCCATAACGGCTCAAGGTTCAGAGGATAATCGACAAATATAAGTGGAGTGTTCAGCATGTTCAGCCCAAAATGGGAGATACATTATCATATCCCCTTCTTCCAAGGCTCACGGATCATTGCATCGGAGGTGCTGAAAGATGGTACAAGTCAGGGGAGTTGGATGAAGACAACGACACAGTATTTTATTTTATTTTTTAACTTAACAGGGAAGTTAAACTTATGACCTCACAGCAGTTACGACAGGACACATTAAGTAAGACTTGTGTAATCTCAAGTCCAGGTAAAAGCATGAATTATGACGATATGAAGTAAAAAAATATTCCAGTATGAATGTGGGGGCAGATGACACAAAGTTCACCCTTAGATGAGGAACTATGGGTGAACTGAGCTGCTTGAGGACAGTCAGCTGTCTGTAAGTGTGACCTCCCTTGAGAGGCCAACCACACTCAATGGGCATGAGTTTGTGTAGGTTGCCACAGCTGCTGGGTGTCAGGAGTGCAATAGACGGGTCGTGTCCGGAAGACACCGTTTCACCGCGCTCCTCCCATGCTCCAGCTCTTACACTGGATCTGCCTCTTCTTCCAGGATGCCCCCTGAAACTTGGTGCCTGGCAAAGTCGGGGACGTGTCCCATTTAGGGCTAACCACTCAGTCTTTTGTTTTCTAACTTGTATCATACACTGCCTGTCAAGATTCCTGAATAATATTGTTCCACAAATGATGTAGGAGATGTTCCTTAATTTCATGCTTAGGAAGCATAATCAGCGCTTCAGATGTTATGATTGATGACACTTCTCTTCATATTTATGCCAAACAGATACTGGTATTTTTCCAGTGGTGGTTGGTTATCTCAACCGGGTGGTGGTGGTGGGGCTTTTATATAATTGATTTGGATCTCTAGATTCCTGCCTTACCAAAATATCCTGCTCTAGAACTATGGGACTTCATATGAAAAAGAGTCAATTGGAGCAGATAAGATGGCTCCTTTGGTAAAGGTACTTGCTGCCAAGTCCAAGGACTCTAGTTTAATCCTCAGGACCTATGCAATTGAAGGAAAGGACTGACTCCTGAAAACAGTCCTCTGACGTACACATTTCCACGTGACATGTGTACCTCCATCATATGCAAAATAAAATACAGAATAAAAATGTGAATACACAAACGTATCATCTGACATGTCAATCAGCTCAGGTACAGTAAGGTGAAAAGCATACCAGTGACTGTCTAACCACTCTGCAGTCCATGCTCATTTTCATACACAGCCATCTGTGACCACTTATTGACGTAGACAGCAAATTTTCATTTGGTCACTTTACGTGTTGTGGAATATTTAAGCTTTAAAGGTTGTTTTAGAAGCTTACTATGTATTTGGGTGAATTCAGCTTTTCCAAAATAATATAAGACAGCAGGATTTGAAAATAGTTAACACATGTCTATTAAAATGTACTCAAACTTTAAAAGAGAAGGTCCAATATGCTGAGGTGGTGAAGCTGACCAAGCGTCAGGGAGTCTGGGATGGTTCATGGATTGAAACCTGACCGACGTGCTGGTTTCATATATCTCACAACTGTCACACCATCTTTCAATTCATGGATCGAGATAAAAACCCAGGACTCAGCCCTGATTATTTCCCTCATTTATTTCTTTCTCATAACTTGATTGGAAGTAATTTTGCTGAGGTTAGCATTGAGCGGAACAGAGTTGAATGATTACTTCAGACCTCAAGGAATCTGATTTGTTTCTCTTTTCTTTGATTTTGAGCTGTTTTCTATTATTCATCCCTCTCCGTGGTGATCAGAATATTGTTTACCCTAAAGCAAATCACACAGATTTTGTAGTCATAAATGGCTCAGGTGTAAACACTCTCTTCCTTGACTTTGCAGATGAATGGACATTTCTTTTCTTTTACGTCTATATACTGAGATACTATTAGCTGGGACTGTTTTCAGTTTCTAATAACAGAAATGACAGCGCTTAAAGGAGAAGAGAGCTTCTTATCATGTGAAAATGTTTTAAGATGGAGATCAGGGCTAGCTTTTTCTCTCTGTGAAGGCTTCAGAGCTTGAGGTCAGTTTCACTCAATGCTCTGAAGTATTGTCTGACCACACTTTTGTGTCCTAGCTAGCAGGGTGGAGGAGAACAGAGTAGGAACACGTAATGCGGGAAAACTCAGCCAACTCGTCAACTAAGCCAAGTCGGACTGCATACACTAGCTGTCTTTGGAGCATGTTTTTAGGGTGCTGAAACCTCTTCAACCACATGCCACTGACTGGGACTCAGTTGTCCTTCACAACTTAGCTTCAGTGGAACCTGGAAAAGTGTTCTCTGGTCATGTCCTGCATGCAGAGAGATGAAAACTGGGAGCTTTTGTTCCAGTAGAAACAACAGAACCTAAAATGGAAGGGTGATAAAATGTCCTGCTTGAGGTATCTATTAACTTGGTCTTTTTATCTTTCTGCCTGCTCCTGTATCCCACAGACCATGTTTTCTCCTGTCACATGGATTCCCGTACTATTTGGCACTAAATTTGTCATGACTCTCCATGTTTACATCATCAAATTGTTGGTATTTTAGTTTGTGTTTGTACAAAGCAATGGAACAGTTTCTTGCTAGAGCAAACTGGAATTTGACCCGGAGTAGGTATTTCAGACTTCACACAGCATAAACAGAGCTAAGTTCTGAAGTCTCAAGTGTAGATAGCAACACTCAAAACAAGCAGCACAGGGAAGGGGGGTTAGCAGAGGCCGTAGCCTGTGCCCTGTAGTTCCGTTTGCTTTGCACACTGTCTAGTTTCTGTCAGGTCCCTCTCACTACTGTGTCACTTAGCTAAACTTTACTGCCCGACACCAAAGCCCAGGGGAGCCCACGTGGTCCATTAACCAAGACCTGCTGTCTTTTTATCTTGGAGAACACTGGGTAGATTAAGAAGGGGACTGCAGTTTGCTGGATGCCCGAGGACTCAGTCTTGACCACAGATACAAGGCCACTCATGTACAATTACAGGGACAGGGACACAGAGGCTTGCCATACAACTAGCTCCCAAACTTACTGTCAAAGCCAGGTTTACAGAGCTGCCGGGATAGGTGTCTCCTCTCCCTGGGTCTACCCTCGTGAGTGTATTAAGAGAGAAGGTTGGACTTGATGCTGCCAATTTCATACTCCAGTGGACACCATTTTCATTGTATTCCACTCATCACTCAGCTATCCCAGTGACATTAAATCCGAAGAGATGTTACCTGTAGGATCGGCTAACAAAATGAGCCTAGGTAATGCTTAAAGTGTTTTCAGTTTGAAAAAAATTCGTATTTGCAGGGGCTGTGGAATTGCCTCTCACCTCGCGTGGTCTAATGTCCATAGCTTTATTTTTCTTCATCTTGTGAAATTATACCACAGACAGAAGAGAGTAGAGCTGTCTTTTGGTCACTCATAAGTGACATAATCTGTAAATAGTGCTTCATTATGTTCAGTTATAACTGATTTACAGAGTGTTTTATTCTGGTTTTGAGAACTCATCTCTCAGTTCATTTAGCACGTCTTTTCACTGATTCAAGATACGGTGTTCACCCATCACGCTAGGGAAAAACCTCTGTGACGTTCACCAACGTGAGCCTTGAATGAATTTTTTTTATTCTTCTCCTATTTTGTTTTTCTGCTGACTTTATAAATTAAGCTTTAACTGCGAAAGGAATTGTTTATGTTTAAAGAGAAAATGCTATAACTTTTATTTAATTGAATAAAACAGCAGGTGTTTTATGATCATCAGTGGGGTCATGGTTTGTTTCAGACCATGATGAACAATTTTATTAACCACGTGCTGTACATCATCATCATTACGATCCTAAGTTGGAGCAGATAATTCACTATTCCTTAGCAATAAGTAAATGTATAAGCAGAGTTTATTATTGTGATAAAATGAACCTTAACATTCAGTTTATCCAGCTTTTTATGGAACACATAATCCTGGTTATGGTACACAGTAAACAGCTGTGAATTGTGGACTATTCAATTTGAGGTTTCTGATTAAAAATTAATTTTACCAGCCAATATTTTTAGTTTGCTCACATGTTGGATTAACATCAGTGGATCAACATTAGTGCTAACAGGAATCAGGGAGCAGTAGATGCAGAATGAAGTATTTACCACAGCTTAGGAGGGAGACGTGTTATTTTCTAGGTTCCTGTAGAAGTTCCTGGGGAGAAGAAGACGGCCTTTCATGTTCTGGAGGCAGGAGAAAACACTACTCAGAGTCTTTTTAAGTAGAAAATTGATGGGACGATGAGTCTAAAGATCGAATGTGTCTATTAGCATATGGGATTAAAATGAAAAGTATAATAATTACATTCTTTACTCTTCATGTTAAATGTTCAAGCAGGGTGATTTGGTAAATTAATATGCTATCTGCTTATAATGACTGGACTGGCACACGGAAACTCAATATGAAGGGTGAGTCTTATGTTAAAGCACTTACTGTGTCTTGACTATGACGAGTATACCTTTCTGTTCCGCTCATGTGGAGTTTAATAATGGGATTTTCTTAACCCAAAATTGGGTGAGTGGAGGGGACATTCACTTCACCCCAGTGCAAACTTCAAGGTCATTGTGAGGCTTCACCTTGGTCTCTTCCTAGTAACTGAAGACTGGCATGTTTCAGACATGTTTCTTAGTCTGGGTTCAAGAATGAAGATGATACGGAAGAGAACTGCAGCTAATCTGCACTGGACAGGTGACATAAGCCCAAAACACAAGGCTTTGTTCTAGATGTCACAGGTTTGTGCATGTTGACTTTTGCAGAGTAATTGAGCGTAAGCTGAGAGATGCACAAGGCAATGTGAGACAGTGGCTGATGTGTTGCATATTGATGTGGGTTAAGGAATCAACAAACGGAGACGCAGCAAAATAGTATGAACAGGGAGGATTTACGATGGAAACTTAAAGGCAGTTCTATGTTATGCACTGTGAATACAAGTGGTTAAACACAAGACTTCATAGTACCCATAACAGTATCGGAATACTAAAGAAGTTGTAAGCCAATACAGAAAGTTATAAAGTGGGACTGATCATTACAGAGACAGTTCTCTCCCTGCCTTCCTCCTCCCTCTCCCACCCCTTTAGTGTGCGTGTGTGTGTGCCTGTGTGCATATGAATATGTGACGCATGTGCACTTGTATATATGTACTTACTCCCAGAGGCCAGAGGAAGATGCAGGATGTCCCGCTTTATTCCTTTAGCAAGGTCTTTCACTGAACCTGAAGCTCGATTGGCAGCCAGGAAGCTACAAACCTCTTCCCGTCAGTGCCTTCCCACAGCGCCAGGATCACAGGCACATGCAGCTGGGCCATGCCTGGCTTTGCATGAGGATTTGTACTCAGGTCCTTATTCCTGCACAGCACATTCTCCTATCCATGGAACCATCTTCCTAGCCCCTAGAATACTTCACTGGATGAATCTTCTGAGTGCTGTTACCTTTTCTGCTCTTAGGGTGATTGTCATTAGTGAATAAACTTCCCGAAGGAGAAGCTGTGGTTCTTGAGCTGGAGAAAGCTGCTCACATGGAGTTGCAGTTCCCCTGCCCACAACTCAAAGGCATATGAGGAAAGTAAGCTCTTGAGAAGTCCTGTACCAAAGTCCTATTTTACTTCTATCTCAGGACTTCTGCACTTTATTTGAACATGGTGTGGGGAGCCATAGTAGTAAAGTATTTGGAGAGTTAGTAAGACACACCATACTTAACAGGGCAGGAAAATGACACATACAAGTCCTACAGGGGTGTGCCTGGGTGGGGGAGAGGTAGAAAGAGGAAAGAATGGCCAGTTTCAGAATCCTGGTTGGAACATCATTGCTACAGGCTAGAAACGTGTGTTTTCAAGTTAGGACCAAGATCAAGTGCATTCCTTTAACCTTCCACACTGAAGTCACATCTGTCTTCACAGTATTCTTTCCTGTCATCACTTTTAATTCTTTCCAGCCTGTGCATTTACACTGTTTAACCTTTCATAGGCTGCTGTTCTTAACCTTCTTCTCAAAACCTTCTGTGAATTTGTTCCCTCCTGGTTGATACACATGCAGTTGGCTGGCATATAAGAATTTTGTATTATTTTAATATACAATCACTTGTATGATTTGTATATGGGGACATTGTATATATAGATACTTGGGGGGATTTATCACATGGCCATTGAATTCTTTCTTTAACTATTCATTTATTTAACAAGCAGTTACTCAAGTCCTCTCTTTGCCCGTATGATGAACATCAGTAGGTTTTGGAGTGGAAAGAATTTGGAGTTCTCTGTTAGGCCAATGCACTCCTGGGGTTCATTCCAGGCTTGGCTCCAATCAGATTTGAAGAGTGCTGATTCAGAGTTTTCAGCCACTTGACTAGAGGTATTCTGCAGGCTAGCTTTCAGAGAGTATAGTATTGGGACACTCGCCCCAGGTTTCTGGAGAAAGCTTGTACAAAGGGACCTTTGCCTGTAGAACTTCCTAGGAGTATTTTAAATAATAGTTCCCCATCACTATTCTGCTTGATAGCTGAGAAGATTTTTCTATCACCACTCTTTGGTCTCGTCCTCCCCTCTCTCTGCTCATTAAATTACCTGATACTGGGGTACAGAGTGGTGGCTCGGCATGTAAGTGCATGAGCCTGACAATCTCAGTTTGATCCTTGGAAGCCACATTGAATAAAAGGAAATCCAGATGAAGTAAAACTGCATCTGCATCTCTTACAGTGAGATGGGTGGCGGAAAGGAGAGTAACCTAGAAGCTCTCAAGTCAGCTAGC
This sequence comes from Cricetomys ansorgei, assembly GCA_026225945.1. NCBI lineage: Eukaryota > Metazoa > Chordata > Mammalia > Rodentia > Nesomyidae > Cricetomys > Cricetomys ansorgei. The sequence goes on from JAMJFZ010003624.1 coordinate 267,280, forward strand.
CTGGAGTAGGCAGCGCAGCAGATATAAGAGAGACTCGGCTTCAACAAGGCTGAAGGCAAGAAGCAACTCTAAAGAGATCTAGAAAAGCTCACACACACACACACACACACACACACACACACACACACACACACACACCACAACGAGAGATTGATTGATAGAGGTGATATGCTACTTACTGTAAGTACATCAAATTCTACGTCTCTCTTTGTGGTTCCTGTTCTCAGCAGTTGTACTTATTATGATTGACTGAAGAGTCATGGCTCAGCACCTCAGAATGTACTCTGGACTCTACTCTTCTTAGTTACTAAAACTAACCTCTTTCTTCCATTATGCACCTTACAGGATCACTGCCATCCACTTGCCTGCTCAGTCCTCCAGGATTCTGGCTGTCCATGCATCGATGTCACTGGCTAAGAGCTGCACCTGGGTATCAGGGGCCACACAAAGGCATGCAACTCCATAGCATGAGTGTTAGGTCAGCCACAGTCATATGTGCCAACTCTGGGGCCCCCTCCCCTGCAGTTATCGTGGGCAGAGACGCCTGCAGCAGGAACTGCTCTGTTAATGTTGCTACATGTTTAGGTGAGGCAAAAAAGTGCCCAGTGAACTGTACATTGGGCTGGTTCCTGAGCAATGGAGGGTAATTTAATTACTATGTATCCTTAGCAGAGAGCAAAGGAGACTCAAGCTTCGTTTAAGATTACAAAAACAATAACTGAGTTCAATTTAGCATAAAAATCACATTTTGAAAATAGTCTGAACTTTTTTTCTTAAATTTAGGACCACTATTTTTGTTTCTCCAAAATATCTTTGGAGAAAAATAATATAATTACAACATCTCTCCCTTCCCTTTGTTGCTTTATTTGATTTTAATTTTATTTTATTTTGAGACAGGGTTTTACGTAACTTAAGCTAGCCTCAAATTTACTATGCAGCTGTGAGGCTGACCTTCAACCTCCTGTCTTCTTGATTCTGTTTCTCAAGTGATGGATGGGATTAGAGGTGTAAAACCTGTACTTGGTCTTAAAATCTTCCCTAAGATTATAACCAGAGAGGTCAAGGGACTGGCATCTTGTCAGTATTCAGTCTTTGTTTTGAGAAATCCAGGAGACCTCCCTATGAGGTTAACATAAAAAGGAGAGAAAGACAAATAAACAAATAAAAATCAAAATAAAAAAAACTAAAACTAAACCAACCAACCAACCAAACAAAACCCAAACCCACAATCGATTACAAATTACATCAGTAGTATTTGATCGTTTCTCTTTAGATTACAGAAAGGGAAGAAGAGCAGACATTCACAAAACCAAATCACAACAGCTATCGAAGCATCAAGACACGGCGTCTAAAGTGAGCAGTGTGTGGAAATGTTATCATTTTAACTGAAACAGATTCTTACAAAATACACTGGGAAAAAATTTACTTGTCTTTCTTTTATGTGTATAAGTGCTTTAGCTGTATGTGTGTAAGTGCACCACAAGCATGTAGTGTCTGCACAGGCCAGAAGAGGCTTGGCTCCTCCTGGAACTGGAACTGCAAATGGTTGTTGTTGAGGAACCCACTCTTAACCCGTCTCCTGGACCACCCCCAACCCGCCCCCAAGTTACCTTGATGTCTCCTGTCATCAGCAGGGAACAGACACAAATGTGGAACCTCATGTAATCCCTCTCTGCCAACTTTCCTGCTCTCTCCTCTCTTCCCTTCCTTCTCTGTCAAGTCTTCCCTGTGTTTTTTCCTTTCCTCCCTCTACTCTCCCCTCTCTCTGTCTGTCTGTGTCTCTGTCTCAGTGTATCTCTCTCCTGAAGCATCTGTCCCTCAGCAGGGTCCTGTTCAACCCCAGACTCAGCTCAGCGTTTCTCCTCACCCCTCCTTCTTTACTAAACAAACCTTTGATAGAGTGCAGTCGGTCTACAGGACTACTTCAGTGGTGAGAGCCATGTTGGTCCTGAGAACTGGATGCTCTCGAAGAGCGGCAAGTGTGCTGAACTGCTGAGCCGTCTCTCTCCAGCCCCCAAGCAACAGCTTAAGGGAGGCAGGATGTGTTTTGGCTTATCGCTTAAGAAAGGAGAAGGATGCTGGAGAAGGCATGTGGCAAGGGTGAGCTGGTTGGTCATTTTGCGCTCAGCAAAGAGAGGAAATGGATGAGGCTATCCAACAAGGCTCACCTCCCTTAGGTGAGAAAGGCTCCACCTCCTAAAAGTTCCATAATCTTTCAAATCAGCACCACCCATTGGGAACCAAATGTTCAACACGGGAGGCTTCTGGGACCTTTCACATTTAAACTACAGCAGATGCTTCCTTCCGTGTTTGCTCTGGCTCCGGGATGACTTCACATTCTAATGAGAGCTGGTTTTGGATAGATCCTTCTTAGCAAAACGATATGGGGTGAAAAAAAAAAAAAAAGAACTGTACGTTGGTCCTGGAAGATTAGTGAATGACTGACTTATCAATCACTGCCGTGTTCACAAGGCTGGTTGCCTGTGAAAATCAGCTTAACAAACTGGAAGGAACCCAGCTCAATTTTGAAGCTCTTTCTAGAGTCTTGTATGAAGTGGCCAATGGAGGCATTTAATGGAGCAGATGGGCTCTTGGATGTGGCAAGTGGCATCTGGTGAAAAAGAGTCTGCTTTCTCTGACTTGGAGTCATTTAAATTTTAAATTGGGGCAGAGAAGGAGATACAGGAGTCTGTGGGATTCCAGAGACTGCTGTTGGCTTTCCCTCCAATGAGCAGATGTTTTCCTTGGTGATGTTCCTACACAGACCTCTAGTAGCGAGATTAACAGCTCTGGCGTTTAAGGCAGTCATTATCAGCACTGAAGTGGTTTTCCAACGGGCAGTAACATTTGGTCACCGGTATAAGGAAATATTTTAGCAGCTGAGGAGAGAAGTCACATTGCCTTGTGTAGGTATTTGTAACGGTAACAACAAAATTCCTAGAAATAATTTACAGTCGTTGCAAGCATTGCACGTTTTCCAGAACTGGAGTTAGCTGAGAAGCTTGTACTTCTCAGAGAACAAGCTCACTCAGCACAGATGTTGGAGTAAAAGGGTAGAAATTCACCCTTAAAGAAAGTACATCATGGACTGTTTGTGGTGATGTGCTTGTGGTCATTTCTGTCAGGTGGAGGGGAAATCACACATCATTTCTGCCAGCTCCTTACTCTTTTCCAAGGAGAAAAACAGAAGCAGCAGACAACTTTAAGAGGTAGGCTACCTTCTGCCGAGATGCAGAAGATGCAGCCCATGGTCTGCGAACACAGACCCAGAAGATGCCTAGCTGACCAGCTTGCAGTCATATATACTTTGCACAAACATTGCATTTACAAGTTAGAGCGTCAAGCATTACTTTGCACACTCAAATTTCTTTCTGAGAATTGCTCCAGAAAGCGGAGCATTTGATAGGACTTTGGCTCACAAGACTTAAGAAGGTATTATGTTAATAGAGATTTGCAATGGTAGGTTGGAGGAAGATACACATAGACAGTAGCCAGTGTCTAGGAAGCCAGCAACCCTCCTTGTATTCATTTTATCCTGTGCATTTCTCTGTGCCTAAAAAGATTTGTTTTGCTTAACCAGCATGTAGGATATGCTCATTGTATCAGCTACTTTTCTGTTGTTGTGATAACACACCGTAACCAAGAGCAACTTATAGAAGAGAGGGTTTTTACAGAAGCGCGGCTTAACTGTGGCAGGGAAGCTTGACAGCAAGGAGCTGGGATGGAGGTGGGACAGGAGGGTGAGAGCTCACATTCTCAACTGAAAGCACAAAGCAGAGAGAACAAACCAGAAGTAGGAAAAGGTCGTGCATTCTCAAAACCTGCCCCACTGGCATGCTTTCTCTAGAAGGGCACACCGCCTAAGCCTCCCCAAGCAGAGCCGCCAAATGGGACTAAATGTTCAAATACTGGAACCTTTTGTTTCAAACTACCACACTCACTGAATATTTGTTTGGCTGATAGATTTTTCCTTAGAGTGATGTCTAACATCACTTACAGTAGTGATTGGTTCCTTGTGGAATGCTTGGCTCTGGTTGATCTTTGGTTTATATATGAGGTGAGGCTGTGGTCAAAAGGAGGTCAGAGACCTCTGGGTTGGAGGCTGGCGCAGGAATATGAGAATCGCCTACCAGACTGTGTTTGTGTGTTAGAGATGTCACTCCCATGGAGAATCAGGGGAGGTTACAAGCATTCGGTCTCATGCGTACCTCCCTCTAGGATCCCTTGGCATTCCTCCGGGGAAAAGCGTGAGAAGCATCTCACTTTTACTTGCTGTGCTGCTGTCTTGTTTGATTTATCTTTGCCAAGGGCATGCATACATCAAAACATGAATCACCCGCAGCTGTGGGTGATCTCTGCGTTCCAGCTCACAGGTTCTTTGTAGGAGCAGAGGCTGTTTCTTGTTGTTGTTTTTCATCTCCTTCTCTCTTTACCTCGAGGATATATATATATTCCGTCAAATATTCTTAAGGGAAAGAGAAAAATTTACTCTCAAATCCGGATGCCAAATATTAAATATTTGAACTGTATCTACAATCTCACAGGAAAACAGTTTTTTCGAGTTTTATGTGGCTTAAGATGTTTAAATACATATAATATATGAATATGTGAACTAATGTACAATACATAAAATATGATGTGTAAGTAAAAAGGTATTCACCTGTAGATAAATGAGTTAAGTCAATCAATAATGTTTCTGAAACACAGGGGAACACTTGATTTTTAAGTCTTTCCCATTCTGCGGTCTTTTACTCAGTTCTTAACATAGGAAAAAAGTTTACATGAAAAGATATCTTTAGATGATTCATATTTGAATGCTGTCCTTAAGTCTTTTTTTTTTCTGATAAAAGGAAAATACAAAGTTGGGTATGTCCCACTGTGATGCAAAAGGCCATTTTTTTTTTGCTCTGGAATATGAACTAGTAGACGATTTTTTTTTCTGAGACAATTAACACTTCTAGAGCATAATGTTCCTCATCTCTAACAATGAAAAGATGGTCAAGGCTAAAATTGGTAGTAGGTTAGAAAAGGCACTCAAGTACTTATTCAAGTATCTGGACCTAAGCCTCATTTCTCAACAGTTATCAATAAAAACTCCTGAGACGAGACACTCAGGGATCCACTTCCACAGTAGGGCGCTTTCTATGACAGGTGCCTCCCCCTGCTGAGGCCTGGCAGCGTTTACATCTGAGAAACGCCTCCTTCTCTTCCTTCCTGAGTGACACAGTAAGTGTACAATTACACCTTTGACTTTAGAAACTTACTCTGTAACTTGTCGCAAGCGGAGGCGTCGAGCCACTGCGTATAGTAAAATACAAACATTTCTGTTAATGTCAATAGGAAGTTCTACAGAATCCGCATATGCCCTAATAGTATCACATGGCAGTTCATAGGTTGGCTAAATAGACACATGATGAGCATCTGTCATATGACGCTATGTTCTGCATTATACTTTAACCTAGGGCTTCTCCCGTAAGATCCTGGGATCCTGTCAGTACGCGAGCATGATTTTCATAAGGTCATTATGGGCATTCTGAATCTATACACAATCTTTTATGAGTGTATTCATTTGAAAGTGTGGCTCCGTAGTTTTGATGGAATTTCTAGAGGGATCAGTGGCTTACAAACAAAAAGAACTCCTTGGAAAGCAGCTTTCTTTAACAAAGGTCTCTGGCCTTTATTTTTATTTCTCTGGAGTTTGCTGGCACAATGAGTGGGGCACTAGGTTGGGAGGGAAGCAATGAGGGAGCTGATACACACCTGGGATTTATGAAATAGGGTTTTAAGGAGAGGGGTAGACACAGCGGACAAATCTGAAACAGATTCTTGAGGATGTCTCCATACTCCCAGCACCTGCAGCCCACGACACGGTCAAAGTTGAAAAATCATTGGTTTGATGGGTCAGTTGATATAGCTAAACATTAAACATACTCCAGACAGGCTGGGCTGCATTCTACAAAGTGGTATTATAAATATTCAGGGCAGGAAGAGAAACCTGTGTGATTGTCATAGTGTCTGTGACTTTGAACTGGACCCTTATAACTTGAGAAAATGTAAGAATTTAATAAAAAGACTTGAAAGCTTTAGTGGAGAAATTTGGATGATGGAAAGCAATGAAAACCCTGTTTTCTCTCGTCACAAAGAGGGTCGCCAAATAGAGAAATATGTAACATAGGAGTCAGGTGCGAATATATTAATGCTGAGCTTCAGACAAAGGACTCTTCAAGTCAGTTCACCAGTGCCGGCTCACAGCACCTTCCACAGTTGGTGTTTCTCTGTTGAAAACCCTCCTCACTATTGTTCCTATGAAGCCTGCTGCCAGATGGGCAGTTTGACTAAGCTTGTGCAACTAGGTGGATTTCTAAGACCCAACTCAGTATAAGCAACATAAATGGTTTAAAAAAGGCTCTAGAGAGTCTTACACCTTATTTGGCCTTTGTGGTCACCAAGCAACACACGGTACACATACATACATATACATACGCACAGGCAGGCAAACACTGATACATATTTTTTAAAAATTCAATAAAAAAAACCAAGTCGTTATAAGGAAATCGTTTAGGGCCTCTAGAATATCCTGACAAGGCATTTGACATGTAAGCTGAGAGCTTAGTTTGAATGATTTCAGCATCTTGATGTCAGGAGTGAGAATCTGGATAACTGGGTGGTACATTCTCTGAAAATTATTCCCGAGAATTTAGTTCTTGAATCTGGTATTCAGTTCCTTACTGCTGCTATGACATGTTATCACAAACCTGGTGTCTTAAAGCAGCAGAAACTTGTTTCCTCTGTCCCGGCACAGTCCGGGCACACGTCAAAAACCAAGGTGTTGGCAAGGATGTGTCATCTCAGGCTCCGGGGAGCAGGTGCTCCTTGCCTCTTCCCAGCTGCTGCAGGCAATCTTTGACTTTGAACCCATGTCTCTGACACAAGTACCCTTTTCAGTGGCTCTATCTTTATTTATGTTCCCCAAATTTCATTTTTCTCTGCTATAAGGACGCATATGGGAGTGTCAATTTCATCTCGAGTTTTATCAGATCTTTTCGTTTGATCACTTTGGATGTAATGTACACGTTCTTCCTTTTAGTTCTAAAAGTCGAACTTAGATTATAGGTTTTACTACATTTATTTATTTTAGTATATGTATTGTCTGTGCAGCTCTGTGTGTGTGTGTGTGTGTGTGTGTGTGTGTGTGTGTGTGTGTGTGTGAGAGAGAGAGAGAGAGAAGAGCTCCATCCTCCACACTGGGACCTGGGGATTGAACTCAGGTCTTGGGAGCGTGTGCCCTCCCTCACAAGTCCCCCTTGACAGCTCCATTTAAGCTTTTTGATCACACTAATCGTTCAATGCTATAAACCCCTTGTAAGTGCTACTCTCAGTGCAATCTCAAATTATAGCATTTTATACTTCAAGATATATTGAGTTTGAGACAAATTCCCACAGTTTCCCACTGTGTTATTTGAACTCAGATTTATTCTCCAAATATTTGGAGTATTTTTTTTTCCAGCCATCTTTCACTGGTTATTTTCTGATATCGTTTGTAATCTGAAGGCTCAGTGATCTCTACTCTCTTATACATGTTAAGGTGTGTCATAGGGCTCAGAATGCGATCTCTTGGTGCTTGTTCTATGTGAGTTTAAAGACAGTGTGTTCTCTACTGTGGTATGAAATAGTATGCAAATCTCAATTAGATCTAATGACTTGATTGTGCCTGATCAGTTACAATTAAATTTTGTTCTTACTAATTTTCTACTGCATTTGTCTATTTCTATTTCCAGCTATCCATCACACGCACACACACACACACACACACACATGTGTACAATAGAGTAACAAAATATAAACGACACACGTATATCTACACAGACACATATATCATGCATCTCACATATATAAAATGTATGCGATGTGCATGTGTCTCCTGTATGTTGACGTTCTATTGTTATACACATCTACATTTGTTCTGGGTGTTTTTTTTTTCTTTTTTGTTAGCAGGACACAAACTAGAGTCATCTGGGAAGAGATTGGCCCGGGGGCAAGTCTTTAGAACATTTTCTTTCTTAATGATGGATGGGGGAGGTCCCAGCCTATTGTGGGTAGGGCCATCCCTGGGCTGGTGGTCCTGGGTTCTACAGGAAAGCAGGCTGAGCAAGCCATGAGGATCAAGCCCGTAAGCAGCACTCCTCCATGGCCTCTGCATCAGTTCCTGCATCCAGGTTTCTGTCCAAAGTATCTACTCTGACTTCCTTCATAATGGGCTATAACTGTAAGGCAACATAAACCCTTCCCTCTCCAGGTTGCTTTTGATTATGGTGTTCTGTTACAACAACAGAAAACTAACAATATTAAATATTAGACAATATTAAAGATTGTTGTGTCTTTTGGTGGATTGGTTTCCTTATCATTAAATATGTCTTTTGTGCTGAGAAGCTGGCTGTGTCTGAAATTCATAGAGCTTCTCCAGCTTCTCTCGGTGAATGTTAGCGTGGCTTACATTTTGTGCTTACTTACTTTCTTATTTCTTTCATTCTTAATATGTTCTTTCAAACTACAGAAGTCAATTCTATATGGCATTGGGATGATTTAGTTGTTAACAAACTCAACAGTGAAACAGAAAAAAAGCTCCAGAAACACAAATAGGATTAAAAGGCCATGTAACTTCTGACAGTTTGAACCTAGTTCCTTCAGTGGGGGAAAGTCTTTGCAGCAACCACCTGAATCTAAATACCTACCTCACACGAGACAGAAAATAAACCAATATTGCTCAAGGATCCAAACGCAGAAGCTAAAAACATAAGGTTTTAGAAGAATTTAGTGCAAAATCATGTCCCATTTAGTTTTATTGAAGTATATAGCAGTCTTCTTTCTTAGGAAGCTTTTGGAATTTCTTCCAGAAGTTGCATCAGGTTCAAAAGCGAATGCCACGGGAGCTGAGCAATGGGTACGGCATGCCGTACTGTGTATTCGTACTATGTACCTGAAGCAGGCGACTGCTGAGGCCGCCACAGAGGGAATCTTTGGAGATTCAAGATCTATCCGGTTTCAACCGCTTAGGATTTGTGTGAGGGTAACTGCTTGTTCTGTTGTGAAAGCCTGTCTTTCCCGGTCAGTTCCGTCTCCACCCCGGGCCTTTTCCTTATTATACGCATCAACTCGTATCAGTTGGACGATTTAGTGCCTTGCATGATAACACTTGTGCACATGCGTGTCTCACGCGCTGATCATGTTCGTCCTCTCCACTCCCCCCTCCTCCCTCCTTGTACCCCCATTGCTGTGCTTTCAGTCTGGGTGTTTCATGGACAGCATGCTGTGTCTCCTGTTACCGCTCTCAACCAACACTGGCAGTCTCTGCCGACTGACAGGATAGTAAAGTGCTTGCTACTGCGCCAGTGTCGCTCCTATCTGTAGTAGCTTCCTACCCGGTGCTCTTGTCTGTTTGTATGCATCTTCTCTTTTTTCTGCTTTCTCTCTTTTAATGGGCCTTTAATATTTTTAATTTTAATTAAAATGTAACTACATTACTTCTTTCCTTCCATTTTCTCCCTTCCACCACTCGTGTTTCCCTTTCATACTTTCTCAAATTGATGGCCTCTTTTCTCTGATTATTATTATATTATTATTATTATTACTTATTATTATATGTAGATATATTATCTATACATGTAGATATATGTGTAGGTATATAATATACAACATATATGGAAATATAAATATATTTTTATATATGTTACAATATATAAATATAAGTAGAGCCAGTTAAATCCATTCTTGTTGTTTGTGTGCATATGATTTCAGGGTTGATCATTCTGTACTGGATAATCAGGGAACTCATCCCTGAAAAGGAGTGATTATCTCTCTCTCAGCAGTCATTACTTGCCTGTTGTTCTCTGTCTAGGCATGAGGCCCAAAGATCTTTCTCCCCCTTTGCCATGAGCATGAATCTATTGATGTTGTCATTATTCAGGTCTTGCTTAGGCAGACATTATATTGTATCATGGGTAAGGCTTCCCTGTCATTCCAAGTCATTCTAGAAGACTTCTGGATCCTCTGGCTTCTATTATCTTTTTGCCCCATCCTCTGTGATGTTCCTTGAGCTGTAGGTGCAATCATGCTTTAGGTGTATCCACAGGGCTGGGCTCTGAGCTGTAGGTGCAGTTGTGCTGTAGGTGTATCCATAGGGCTGGGCTCTGAGCTGTAGACATAATTGTGCTATAGGTGTATCTGTCAGGGCTGGGCTCTGAGCTGTAGGTGCAGTTGTGCTATAGGTGTATCCATAGGGCTGGGCTCTGAGCTGTAGACATAATTGTGCTATAGGTATATCTGTCAGGGCTGGGCTCTGAGCTGTAGGTGCAATTGTGCTATAGGTGTATCAATAGGGCTGGGCTCTGAGCTGTAGGTGCAGTTGTGCTATAGGTGTGTCCATAGGGCTGGGCTCTGAGCTGTAGGTGCAGTTGTGCTATAGGTGTATCTGTCAGGGCTGGGCTCTGAGCTGTAGGTGCAGTTGTGCTATAGGTGTATCTGTCAGGGCTGGGCTCTGAGCTGTAGGTGCAATTGTGCTATAGGTGTGTCCATAGGGCTGGGCTCTGAGCTGTAGGTGCAGTTGTGCTATAGGTGTGTCCATAGGGCTGGGCTCTGAGCTGTAGGTGCAGTTGTGCTATAGGTGTATCCATAGGTCTGGGATCTGGGCCGTAGATGTAATTGTGCTATAGGTGTGTCCATCAGGGCTGGGCTCCTCACTATCCATTTTCTCTGTACTGTGACAAGCTGTGTTTTGCTGGGATGGTTTCTGTTGGCTACAAATGGCGGTTCTTTGATGAAGGGTGAGAACTACATTTATCTGTTACAAAGGCAAGTTTTAGAATATGATTAGGAATTATGTTAGTCTAGCAAGTGGGGGTGGTAGATTTCCTCTAAGATCCGTGACTCCTCTAGTCCTAGTAGTTGGCTATTTCTTGCATCAGGCATTTTTCCTCCTCTTATTGAATGGGCTGCAAGTTCAATTAGACAGCTGTTGGTTAGCACTGAGATAAATGTGCCATTATTACATCTTTAGGGATACCTTTTCATTTTGTTGCGGTTTATAGGCATCACAACTTGTGAAGACTATTAATTGCTTCCCTCCCTCAACATATCTCATAGTACCTTCTGATACTAGGAAAACTGGACTGCAGAAAAAGGAGCCTTTTGGGTTAGCTCCAGCTCAAATCTTCTGAGGTCTGTGTTTGAAGCGTGTGGTGTCTTTAGCAATAGGAACTCACTTTCAACCTGTGGGAGGCCACCAAGGACAACAGCAATAGCCTACATTGTTTTGGGAGTCTCTTGGACTGTCTTTCTCCATATATATCTGTAAGTGTTGGATAGCTTTGATCTTTCTCCAGTTTATGGGGCAGTGTGCTCTTTGTGTCAGTTCTGCAATAGATGACTAGACAAGGAGCTTCTGGTTTTCCATTTGTTTAGCTTTTATATTGTTTGTCATAAGGAACTTGATAATTTTAGTAATGGCTTTCATGTTTTTCATCTGAGACCATGAACAATATGACTCTCTCTCCCTCTCTCTCTCTCTCTTTCTCTCTCTCTCTCTCACACACACATACACACAAACACACACACAATTAGAGTTGGTATACTCATGCAGAAAAATAATTATACTTAGTGATCTCTAAGATTGATTCATGTTGGGCTTTTTATGATTCTATAAAATTTCTCCCTATAACTTTAAGGAATACAAACCCACAGTCATGTGTCTTGGGTGCTACACTTTTGGAACAATGTACAGGTGGAATAGAAAAAGTGCAGTTAAAAACCATAAGGCCCAGGGAGGTGGTCCAGTGGTGAAATGCTTGTTGTGTAAACATGAGGACCAGAGTTGACCCTAGAACTCAAGTAAATCTCAGGTGTGCATGGCGGTCTACTGTAAGTCTGGCCTCTGGGAATCAGGGACAGGGATCCTCAGAGCAAGCTGGCTAGCTGGGCACTAGTTAGTGAGCTCTGGGTTTAAGTGAGATATGTTGCCTCAATATACAATGTGGGGAACAACTGAGGGAGACAACTGCCATCACTCCTGGACTCCACACGTGCACACACAAGTGCAGGTGCACACGTGTACCCACACACATGTGAGTGCACATACACTCACTCCACACAGTCACACACATGCAAAACGAAACAAAACAACTACGGCAACAACAACAAAACCCAAAATCTAAAGGACTAGCTCTTTCTTCCAATCAGAAGGTAATCGTCTTGGTCTGAACTCATCACTTACACTGTGGTCTAAAATAAGCTACCCAGTATGTCTGAATCTTGGCTTCTTCACCTATGTAATTAGGTGGCTGACTTAAACTGCAACAAAAGCTGACAGTCTGCTATTTTAATAGATTTATTTGGAGAAAGATAGAACAAAACATACCTAACCTATTGCTTACAACCTTGGTGCTTGAATATGAAATATTTTATTGGCAGAGGGAACAGTCATTTGACTGTTAGCTATTAGCACGGCTCTTTATGGCAGGCATCCATTCTCTAAGTAGAAAGCAGAGATTTACCCACGTTTCCTCCTGTTTCAAAGCATGAGAAATGTAGGTCCTGCATGCTGACATATCTGAGCCCTGGGCAGGTTCATCCAGCTTACACGCAAGATAGTTTTCAAATATCTGATATGCTGAGAAGATAATGGAAAGTAAAATTATTAAATACTCATTTGCAGATCTTACTACGCAAGTTTAGAGTTGACTAATAGCCTTAACTGGAAAACAAAAGATTCAATCAGGTATCTGTATATGTCCACTATTGGGCCCCCCAAAGCAGACACCCCCTTCCACTCTCTTTTTCTTCACATATTTAAATACATTTTGTATAAGTTGATCAAATAGTCTTCCCTCAATATCACAATCACAGAATGATTCTATTATTTTTCAAATGACAAATTGACATTTGTTTAGTGCTTTCATTAAAAAAAATCAATTAGAATATTATTACCTCAATGCCTATGAACATCGGGTACTATTTAAAATCTAGACATAAGGAAATAAATAGGTTCACTCCGCTGCTCAAAGAGCTCACCATCTGGTATAGGACAGAATCATCTTGGTGAGGATGGGTCCTGGCAAGTTTCACTAGACCTAGCAGAAACTGACTGGGAAGTCATTATCTATTCATGGCAGACTAAGACAGGAATTTAGATATGTGCTAAGACACACAGAGACTGAAGAATTAACAGCACTTAATCAGATCTAAGAATGTAAGAGAAAAGATATAACTGAAAAGAAAAATACAGAGGATTGGCTACAGAATTGAAGGTACAGGTTCTCTAAACAACAGTTCCAAGGTGAGATTTTGTTAGATCACACACCCACTCTCTGTTTCCTTCTCCCAGAAATCAGGCTCTTCCCCTTCCCTGCAGCTCACTCCCTGCTCCTTCTGGGGCAGAGAGTTGATAAGAAAGCATGCTATGCTGTGCCTTGCAGCTGTTGCTCCTTGCAGTGGCAAAGTGAGTTTATAGTCCTGCCTCCCTTCCCCTTGGCATGTGGGCCAGAGCATAGAGAATGACTCTTACAGGCCAGTTCTCTGGGACTAAACTGTCTGCATCTCCATTCTTGACCCTGATCATGCTATCCACGGTGATCATCTCTCTTCACACAGGCCCTCATGGGACCAGAAGGAAAGCCTCTCTTTTCAAGGTCCCTTCTTGCTGCTGATGTTTATGATGCACCATCCCTTCTAGTGCATTCCCACGCGAAGGCCTGATCATGGCTCCTTGTGGTTGTGAGTCTCTCTCTCAGAAAAAAATCATTCCGGAAGGTAGTTTTGTGCCAGCTCCTCTCTTACAGACCTGTATTAACTTATCACACGTTCAAATGCCAGGAATTTATTCGATGAATGGCCCTAGAAAGTGCTATGGAGGGTGTGACCAAGTGGGAGAGAAGAGGTAAGAGATAATAAGAGAATGTATCACGAGATAGTGAAAATGCATCTCATATCTCACAGGTGAGAGCTACTAATGCTTATCTTCAGTAGGAGATCTGAGGACCAATGCAGACAAGAGGCCAGGGACTATCTTGCCTGAGGAGATCTAAGGCATCGGCACCCCGATCACTGTGAGTCCTTGGTTGGTGGGCTGTTCTCAGGAGTAATTTCTGGGCATCTCTAACCTATTGAATGAATAAATTTCGGTGGTTGGAGACTCTTCAGGCAAGAGTGTTTGGTGCTGGTGACTTTAAGTCTGGGCTGTCATGCATGGAAATATTAAAGGGCCCGCGTGGACCATTTTCAGATTTACCGCAGTTACACGGCATAAGAGCCGCAAGAAGAGAACATTTCCGGGGAGGTGGTAGTGGCGCACGCCGTAAGGGCTGTCAAGCCTGTAGAGTGAAGGGCAGGCCGAGTAACAGAAATCGAAAAGGTAGAAGTAGAAAAGTAGATAAATGATCAAATAATACGCAGGAAGGGAATACAATGAGTGTGTGGGGTCAACATAAATAAAACGCACACAATAAAATGGAATTCTATTAAAACTCTTCTTAGGGCTTTACTCATATATCATCTTACTGGGAGACTCGCCTTGAAGCGCTGATATTGGCTTCCAGGCCCCAACTCTTTAAATGCACCTCTTGTTCATTTTTTTTTTTTTATGACGGAGCTTGCCAGATAGACTCTCAATTATTTATTTGCAGCTTATGCAGGTATGGAATTGGGCACAGAGGAAAGTTAGCGCCCCGTTTGGTTCATTTTAGCCATAAAACATTGAATTGCTTTGTGCAGGGTAATCTTAGGACACATTAATAGAAACTAAGCAGCGTTCTGGGGATATAAGCCAGGTAACACAGAGTCCATCCCGACGCAAGGTTAGTCCTACGGATGATGTTTCCTGCTGACATATTGGTAAGCGGGTGCTCTGCAGCCCGGCGTCAGAATGCTAAGTGACTTCTCAGGAGCGATTACATTTTTCCCAAACAGGCTCTAGATGGGGATAGTCACCTATTGTTCTTTTTTCCCCACAGTTAAAGGAAGCTGTGTATGCAACAACTGGAAGAAAGTAAATTAGAGTTATTTCTCATTTTAAAGTCTCTCACAGACTCCCAGAAATGACTTAGAATATTATTTAAGGCAGATAAGAAATGAAAAATATTTTCGAATTGTTATTCTAGATGATTTATTAAAGTGGAACATTATTGCATGTCATCTCTTCCAAGATAGGTACGTTTTCTCAAGAAGATAGAAAACAGTTGAGCTTTAAAATGTAAAGTAGATTTAATCAGAAATAAGGAGTTAAAATGTTCCAATATTTTTTTTTTAAAAGCTGGTGTTTTGCAAACAACAAGGAAGGATACAAAAGTCAATGCCCAATAGGAAAGAAAAGTAAAATTCACAAATAATCCTGCATACATTTTAACAATGAAGTAAGGATTAAAGATTTTATGATTAGAATTATTCATGTAAAATTAATTATGTGCATCATTTCCCCAGAAAGTGATTTATTCTGTTCTTTGGGGGCAGGAGAAGAAAAGAAAAGGAAAATGGATATATTACCCAGAGAGACACACAGGACAATAGAAAGAGAGTGTAATGTATTCCTGACACTATGGGTATCAAATGACCTTTGTGGACTTCTGCTTTCCTCTGCCCAGTGAGAAAACATTCACTGTTGTTTTAGACCTTGTAGGTTAAACCCAGCAGAACAGACTGTGAGGAGGTGGCCTGGTAAGAAGGCAGAGCAGGACAGCAGACTTCTGAGTCCTCTCCCTTGCCAGTTCACTGGATATGCAGATGTGTGACTGTGGAGCTGAAGCTCCCTGCTGGGTCACAGCTGCAGTCTCTTCTTATCTGGAATTCTGGGGTGTGAGAACCTAGGAGGCCAGTGGCTATTCTGGCTCTACCTGTGCTATGGGGTGGCCTCTTCACCCAAAGGCTCCAGGGTAGATCAAGCCAACCATTGCCTCCACTTTGAGTCTACTACAGGGATTTATAGTAAAGAAATGCTCACTATTGGCTCCATTTTCTAGTCATCAGTGGCTTAGAGAGGCATTAAGTCTGGGCACATGGACGCCCAGGAAAGAGGGTGTATTAGTTACATTTCTCAGCACTTTCATCAAATACCTGGTGTACATGACTTAGAGGGAAGGCTCATATATTTTTCTCATGGTTTCAGAGAGTTCAGTCTCTCGTGGTAGTTTGGAACCCTGAGCACTTCACATCATGGCAGAGGAACACAGAACCACAGGGATACCAACACTCACTTCAACTCTCCCCCTTTCCTTTTATTCCCTGTGCCTGAGACTTTTTGGCATGGTTTGGGGATGGTGCTTCTCATATTCTGACTAAATCTTCTCACAGTTCTCAGGAACTGGCTTCATAGATACTCCCAGAAGTGTATCTCACCAATCTTCTAATTGGCTTTAAATCTAGCCAAGGTGACAACGAGGATTAATTATCACAGGGAGGTTGGATAATGGGCACTCAAACACAGAGGTAAAAATTCCATGTGCAGCTACAGCTTGAAGACTCGGAAAACAGTAATGATAAAGAGATGGGAATATTAACTATTCTGATTGATCAGTACATATCGCACATGTGTACTGTGATGTCACTCCCATACTTCTTCAGTATGTGAAAGGACTACCTGTTAAGTAATAATTTATATTGATAACATATATCGAAACATAACGGAGTCATAATTCTGTGTTGGAAGGCGAGGATAGCATTGTGGGCGCCAAGACTTTCTTCTGTCATTTCAGTGTGAACAGAACAAAGGGATCCCTCATCTTGTACAGGATCTGGACTTCATTTTCATGCTCCACGGACCACAGCTGCTGCTGTGTTTTGGTCCCTTCAGTTATCTACGACCATGTGATGCTGCGATGGGCCATTTTGGATGTGCTTATCTTTTATGGCTTTGGCAAAAGGAACAAGACTCTGATCTTGGAAGACATGCTGGCAAACTAAAGTTACTCTTCCAGATTCCATCCACTGCCTGGCAGAGAGGCCCACAGAGTCAGGAATGTATAACACATGTACTGGAGACATACATGAGGCTATCCATGTCCTGCTTACAGCTTTTATTACCCGTGGCAAGGCTATTGCCTATGGGTTTACTATAAGAAACTACTGGAGATTTCTTTGCTCACAACTTTGAATTAATACAATAGTCATGAATAAATGAATAAAAGAGATTTTATTCAGACTATGCTCTGTGTCCCCAGGCCACTTTGCAGAGGGATAGGCACAAAGCTGGCATCACTCGGCTGCAGTAGTACTGACTGCAGTTTCTCAGCCGCTGTTTGCCCTTGAAAAGCTGTGTCTTTCATCCTCTTAGTGGCTGAAGTCTTTTCTTCTTCTCTTCAACTGGTGAAAAAATCCACCTCCCCCCTGTTTTCCCAATCTTTCCCAAAAGAGATTCGAAAAATAGACTTCCAACTTGCCAGGAATTCTTGGATATCCCAGAGGCCTCCTCTGTGTAAGAGGCTCTCCAACTTTGGCCAAGGAGAAATGGACCACTTCACAGGATTTATGCTAAAACTAAAGCTCTCTCTAAAAGACAAGAGGATGTGCCCTAAGCCAGTCAGGGCACACATGCTTCATAATTGAGCATCATCAGACTAGCCACTTCAGAAATGTTGCTGAAAGCTACTGGAGGCTGTCGCGTGACAAAGTAGCACAGGCAAAGGCACACTGCCTTGCCAGAGTCTCCCAGTCCTGACGTCAGGATTTTACAGAAAAGACTGAAGCAAATTCTCAGAATTCAGGATAAGTCTCAATCTTTCTGTAAGATGTGTTTCTCAGAATAGGATGAGCTGGCTTCTGTCCAAGGGAAAGGGGACTTTTTTTTTTAAACTGATAAGCGGGAGCATCACAAGAAGGGGTGAAGAGAGGGAAGGCACTCCTTGAGATCTACGAATTGCACAAGTAATGGATGATCACATTGGTTCACATTGGAGAAGTAGAGAAAGGGTACAAAGGGCAGAATCTACAGCTCCTGCATCACCCAGCATTCAAGAGCCTTTGATTTCAGTGACTTCAATGAGAGTGAGGGTCAGTTACAATGAAGACTGCCTGACACTGAAGTAGGTTCTGTACCTACTGTTGCAAAATTAGAACAAAAGAGTGAGCTTATAAGAGACCTCCCTTGGGTGCTTGAAACATCTCAAGACCTCCAGTGGATTCCTGCAGTTCAGTAGCTAGTACTGAACCCAAATACACTGTGATTTTCCTATATGTATACACCTAGAATAAAGTGTTCTGGAATAAAGGCACAGCTAGAGAACAACAAAAACTAATGATAAAATAGAATGATTCTAAATAAGGTGCTCAAATGACAGTTACACGGATACCCCTTTCTCCTTAACAATGTGCTTTGTACTGTGCTTACACTATGTTTGGTGATTTGAGATAATACAATACATACCAGATAAGCTGAAGTGACGTTAGTCACCCAGGCATTTTGACATGGTGTTAAGGCTACTCTAGTGGTTTCATTGGATCCAAGTGACTGTGGATCAGTGACTGTGGCTGGATTGAAAGAACATTCAAGATTGTTGGGTGGGGAATTTTGATAGCTGAAAGATGCTTTTTATATGTTTAACACTTGGCGAAAACATCGTTCCCCCATAGTTCTCGGTTCCTCTCTAACTCTTCTGCTTTCTTTGCAAATGGCTCAACCTGTTCTTCTGATTCATCGTCATTAAGACTTCTTGATAGGTGGACGTATGCCTCCTTGACAAACCAAATAACCCCACGGTCAGAAGACTGACTCAAAGAGGTTGAGTTTTGAGGTAAAGAAACCACCTTGGTAGTTTCACAGCAAAGAGAATCAGGATAGCCAGAGGAAATGTCTATCACCAGCAGTGCATTAATTCTACCTCTCTCTTTCTAAGTATATAATTTTTAAATGTCTGGTAGAACCATTACATAAATAAGATGTGACCGTGTCTCTGTACTGCCAGGACACGGCATTTAAAGTTGTTGTTTTTGTGAGTGTATGGGTTCTTTGATTGTTTTCACTTACCTAGCTTTATCTCCTGTCCTACAGTGTTAACACCAGCCTTCACTCTTTCTGCCTCTGATCACAACTGCACCAGAGTTAGTTTGTCCTCCCATGCTTTATGCCCTGGCACATTTGTCCATCCAAAGGTAGCCAGTTCCATTATAACTACTATACCCCAAGGCTTGCCTTCTCCTGTGTCCTTTGTCTACAAGTCAGACTCTCGTGTGGTTGACAGACTCGTCGCTTTTACACTTCTGGTGAAGTCTATTCCCGAGTATTTGGAACCGTTCCTTGCTGGCAGTGATGGCCCAGCACTACTTATTTCAGGACCTGTGGCTGGATCCTTCCCATAGCCTCAGCTCTCCTGGTGGAAACACGTCAGCAGCCAGAGCGTGATTCCGCACTTGTCTTCTACTCCCACGCTAATCCTTTGCCCATCTCCACTGAACGCTGATCGCGCATGATGGCTGAGACTTTGGGAACTAGATGCATGACAGTAAAATTTCATGACTTTTTCTTTTTTTTTAACTTTTCTTCACAATCTCATAGACAGAAGATTTGTTCCCACTGTGGCTCTCAAGATCTTATCCAAGAATTATTTCATTTGAAGTTAGCATTTTGCAACTTCTCTTCAACATATTTGAATCGTCAACTCCTTTGGAGAGCTGTTACGTATAACAAGGGTCACTTGAATATCAACTCCACCGTCAGTCTGACCGCGACAATGGCTGGTCGGGGCCATGACGGTCAATTGAGTTGAGCACACTATATGAAGAGATGCTTCACATTCCAAGCGGCATGGGGTTGGGTAGCATCAGATTCCTTCATGTTACAGGGGTGTTTGACTTGAAATTTACGAGTTGTTTCCTTTCTATAAGTTTCCTTTTAGTCTTTTCAGACTGCAATTGGCCCAAGATATCTCAAATTATGAAAGGGGAGGCCATGGCTAAAGTTGTAACAAACCTTTAGTCAAATCATGATTTCAATTAATATGAACTAAGATAATGATCAGTTTAATGGTTTTAGCCAGGTTAATGCTATACCCTCTAGGTATTTTATTGGAATTTGGTTATTCTCAGTCAGATTTAAGGATGTCTCATCCAACATGTTATCTACATTTAACTTGTGACTAAGTGCCTTCATAACTATTAACTTTTGACAATTTATCAGCAGAAGGATTGATTCCGGAAAGTTAGCAGACAAAGGACCTTCCTGCATAGCGCTTACCTTGGCCGATTCACAGAGACCAGGATTTGTTTTTCCCTTCTGTGTTCTGGAGAGATGGATAATGGGTATAACAGTGCAGCCTGACAGTGTGGCAGGATCAGATTCATCTGGGAGACAGAGCTCAGGGCATATCTATAGGGGAGTTTCTATATTGGGCTAATTGAGGTGGGAGGAGCTACCCCTAAACATAGGAAGCCATTCCATGTGCTAGGCTCCTGGACTGAGGGAAATGGGGAAAGTGAACTGAGTGCCAGCACTCATTTTTCACCGATGCTCAACTCTAGATACAACACCACCAGCTGCCTCGCTCACCTGTTCCTATGCCATACCTAACACAATGGACTGTGCTCATGAACCACGAGCCAGAAATACACTTTCTTTGTTTAGTTGCTTTCTGTATAGTTTTTCATAGCAATGAGAAAAGTAACTAGCGCAGAGTGGATAAGCCACAGTCAAGAGACTAGTATAAATCAAGTGGCCACTGTAATGAGTTCACGGAGAAACTGATAAACAAAAGCCACTTTGGTAATCTTAGAAAAGCTGTTACATGCAAGGGAGGTATTCCCACCACCTCTGAATGTAAACAAAATATTTTCAGAGCAGACCGAGTCTAGCAGTATGAGCTCTGTTTCAGGAAAGACGACAGATGTGTATCCAACCCCTTGATCTGCTTTCCTGATCTTGAAAAGCAAACTGGTATATACTTTTTTTTGTCTCTTTGTTTCCTAATCTGCAGAAGTGGACTTTGGGCGAAGCACTGACAGTGAAGCTGTGTCTGTGAGTTCAAGGTGCTAAGATAATTAGCCACAGGAGAATGCTTTGCTCAAACAGCTTCAAGTTTGTTTTTTTTCCAAACTCCAGTTGCTAAGATTGTTCTTAAGAATTTTTAGTTATCATCTGAACTGCTGAGGTAGAAAAAGTTTCTGTGTCATTTTCAGGTAGTGAGATGTGAAGCTGAGTTGGAGTTTCTTCCTACCAGGTTGGCACTGAGATGGAGAAAGGGCAGCAGGGCTAAATCGCATCTTTAGAGTAGACTTGGGCTCCTGCTTGTTAAACCGGAGGGCACTGCTCAAATGACTGTTATTTTCGCATTATCTCACTGACAGGAGATGCAGAGAAAGTTAATTATAGCATTATCGATCGCGCGTGCACACACACACACACACACACACACACCTTTCCACCCATTATATTTCCAACTAGAACACTTACATTTTTTGTTTTAAATCAGTGCAATTGGCTCTATGTGAACTGGACCCAATTACATGATCAAAGCTCACTAACTTCCTTTGCTGCCAGAGGATCTAGGGTTAAAACTGAATTTTCCCTCTCACTTTGAGTGACATTAGGCAGTATCTATGTCTACTCCTCTGTATTTTCTTCTTACCATCATTTTATGTTGTAATGAAAAATTTGACCCATAAAGATCTGCTTTTCATGGCTTATGGGTGGCTCAGTGGATGAGAGCACTGCAAGAAAAACTGAGTTCAAATTTTCAGTGCACATATAAAGGGCCCACATGGCTACACATGCCTGTAACCTCAGATTCTGGGAGATGATCGGTCAGCAATCCTATCCAAAATGGTGAGCTTCATATATGAGAGACTATGTCTCAAAAAACAAGATGAGGGGCTGGAGAAATGGCTCAACAGTGCTTGTTTCTCTTTTAGAGAACCTGTTTGGTTCCCAGTATCCGTGTTGGGCTGCTCACACCCACCTGTATCTCCATCTCCATGGGGTTTGACATCCTCTTCTGACACCCATGGAAATGTAGCAGACAGACAGACAGACAGACAGACACACACACACACACACACACACACAGAGCTGGTACATATGTACATGATAGTGTTGCTAGACTACCAACTATATATACACCATACAACACACTCACACACACACACACACACACACACACACACACACACACACACACACACAAAAGATATGTGTGATGGTGAGTTCTTTGTCAATGTGAGAGAAACTAGTTCTCTGGAAAGAGGAAACCTCAATTGAGGAATTGCTTCTCTCAGATTAGCCTCTGGGTATATCTATGGAGCATTTTCTGGATTAACGGTTGATGTGGGAAGACCCAGCCTGCTGTAGGTGGTGACACTCCTGGGCCGGCAAGCTTGAGCTGTATAATAAAGGTAGCTGAGCATGGCAGAGGAAGCAAGCCAGTAATCAATATTCCCTTACACTGTCGGCTTCTGTTCCTGCCTCCAGGTTCCTGCCTTGAGTTCCTTTCCTGGATGGTGGCCAGTGATTTATCAAAGCAACAGAAAGCAAATTAGGACCACATGCATTTGGTAACAATGGAAGCTTCACCAAAGCGCTGAGGTGAAAGATATTAAGTGTAAAAACCTTGCTGATATGTGCAGTCATGTACTCCCCATACGACACATGCATGTGTATGATATGCATATCCCGTATGTATTGAATATGCTGTGCAGTGATTCAAAGCAAAGGAGCACATTACAAACTGTTTTAGGACGCTGATGGTCCAAATCAGCCTACAAATAAAGCTCAGTGAAAGCCACCTAAATGGAGGGTCTCTGATGGGGGTGAGTGGACAATAGAAAGAAGCTAGAGAAGAGGATTGCCGGGGAAGTATCCTCATGGGCCTGTGTTCAGACCTAACAGCAAAGACCCACTTTTCAGCTGGATTATAGGAGGGCATTGTCATCACTCTCCTGCACTGTTGTAGAGTTAAAGGGACACTACTAAGATGAACGTGGATTTGGAACGGGATAGACTTGTGTTTAAGTTCTGTCACCAAAGAGTAATGACCGCGAACATGGGCAGGCAGCTTAAGCCTTTGCAAAGGGTTCTGTGGTGCGGCACTCAGAGCCTCCCCTTTGGGATAGCAATGCCTAATCTCTCAGTAAATGAGTTCCTCTGTGGCTGACAGATTTGAGTCCCTCCCCTGAGAATTGCCTCAGCTTCAGGGAGCCGCCTTTAGTCAAGGTCGAATTTCCCCCGTGCCTGACAGCTTGTCTGTAATGATTAGTTGACATAAGAGTACAAAGCTTTCCAGAAGGGCCACCCGGCCCTTAGCTTCCCAGGAGTGGATCTGAGGTCTTTGTTGAGACTCTATTCATTGCCACATCTTCTTCTGCCACGTGCCCAGCCTACGTCATCGCCAGTGACTCTACGGTGTGATTACTGAATGCAAATGTCTACTGTGGATCCTGTTTCTCTTGAAATCTATATAGAATTCTTCTCTGAGAAATTGATTTCCTTGTAGCAGCACTGGTCACCAAACAGTGTCATAGAGAATCTAAAGATGTGCTCATGGTGTGTTGCAGACTTCCCAGCACAGAGTGAGCAGTAAACCGGTGTGTGTGTGTGTGTGTGTGTGTGTGTGTGTGCGCGCGCGCGCGTGCGCGTGCCCAGTCTGCCAGGGTTTTCTTCCTTATTCTCTCACTACCGGCACTGAATGTGTCAAGCAGCTATTTCGTGCCTGCCACCCTCTTTCCCTTTCTTGAATCTGTACTTACTCTGCTGAGATTTGGATTTGATTTTTATTTCCAGGTTCATATGCAGGTTCCTTGATTGTAGGACAATGCTTAAAACGATGATTTTAAGCTGTATTATATGCTCCTGATCTGATAAAGCCAGAAGTGCTTCAAATGGCATAGCTTCGTGTTTGCTTCAGTACTTAATTCCCAGGAATCAGATCTAGCCAATCACCCTTCTCATGGCAACAGGCTGAGTTCCTTCTAATCCCTGAAGTGCAGGCTCAGTTACTTGCAATCTCCCAGACAAGCCAGCCCCTTTTGTGTGGGAAGGAAGAGTTCTTGATTGCAACCTTCTGCGGCCCTGCGTGAGATAGATGTAGTCTTCTTTGAGGCTGTCAGTATATGTAACCAACAATCTGCTGTTTTGTTTGCCAAGTGTGAAGGGTCTGTGTTCAGCTCTCCCTAGGACTCCACCTAGTGAATTTATTGCTCATCAATGAGATAAACAGGACAGTGAATGAATCTCACTCAGAAGAAAGGACCCTTGCAAGTGGCCTAATTGACTGTTGCTGGTGTCAATGTCTTAGATAAGTATAAACAAGACTCAAGGCGGTTCTGTGTTACCCTTGCCTACAATGACAGAGGTGTGTCGGCCAATGGCATCTTATTTCAACAATTACCCTTAGTTAGCTTTCTGTCACTAATGTGATGCAGCTGAGACAATTCTTTTCATTAATCCATGTTTCTGTTTCTTTGCACTTAGAAAGTTACTACAACTATTTTCTTTCACTTTAACTTATTGAGAATTTCATAAATATGTGCAATATATCTTGGCCTTATGTACTCTCTACTCCCTCCCTATAGCTCTCTTCGCTCCTAGTGTATCTTGTATCTCCTTCTAAAAGTCACGTCTGTGTATTTAACCACCCTCTAACTCCAAGTAGCACTGCCCGTATGTACGTGTGGAAGGGGCCATTCTCTGAAGGATGGGCAACCTATCAATGTCTGCTTCTCCTCAAAGAGAGGTGACTCTCCTGTCCCTCAGCAGGCATCCTCAACCATTGGTGTCTTAACCAGGATGGGGCCTCTGGAGCCCCTCCCACTTCCATGTTGGATTTTAAAAAATTCTTTAAAAATTATTTATTTCATCTTCTTTATTTTTAATTGAAAATAGATTTTTTTTTTCCATACAGTATATTCTGATTTTGGTTCCTCCTTCCCAAACTCCTCCAAGAACCTTCCTACTTCTATACCCACCCCAAATCTACACCCTTTCTTTCTCTCTTTCATTAGATAATGGTCATCTAAAAGAAAAGAAAATAAGATAAAAACAGAACAGACAGATATCACACAGGCACTCGGACGTCACCCACGGACTCAGCTACCCGCGCGCGGTTCAACACTGTGATGGCGGATCTATCCGGTCTAGGTCACTTTGTCTCAGCGAAGCTTACTTTGTGCATCTTTGCCATGACACAGTTGGCTTCCGTTACCCCTCTGTGCAAACGGGCCACACCAATCCTCAAAGCCCCTCAACTCACCGAAGTATGGCCTTTTCTGCTCACTGTAAACACCAGTGGAAAACTTTTAGCTTGATTTCTTGAAGCATTTATAGTTCAGGGCACATACGTTGTCCATAAATGCCTGATGGTGCCTTAAGAACACCAGGACGTTAGCACAAGTTCTCAGACCGGAACAAGGTTTAGACTCCGTTTTCATGCATTCCGTTTTTCTATTTCTGAAAGTATCCAGCACTCGTTTTTGGCGTACCGTGACTGTTTCCTTGTATCACCCTTGATGCGCTTGCTTAATGGTGAGTCACTTGAATAATCCTCCGTTATAAATGCAGGTGGTAACAAACTTCAGCAGGACGGGAACAGTCACGACATCAAAGGGACCACGTCATGTGTGGATAGAAAGCCGAGGGAGGAGGATGGAGAAATGTGGAAGAAGTAAAGTGTGCGAGCCAGAATGACAAGAAAGGCTCGACCTTAGGGGCTCTGTGAATCAGACGCTATTTTTAAAACGAGGTTTTTTTGGTGCTGCTGCTTCAGAGAGCTGGATAAGGTATCTGCATTCTAGA
Source organism: Cricetomys ansorgei (assembly GCA_026225945.1). Lineage (NCBI taxonomy): Eukaryota > Metazoa > Chordata > Mammalia > Rodentia > Nesomyidae > Cricetomys > Cricetomys ansorgei. The sequence continues at coordinate 293,030 of JAMJFZ010003624.1, forward strand.
ATATCATTATCGCAATCGCTAACTAAATTAAGGGAAATTGTGATTGTCTAATTGGGAACTTGGATCTTCAAGTAGGATGTGGTACGTACCACAGCGCGAGGGAATGGCCGACGGTGCTGTGTGATCCATGTCCACAAAGATTTTCACCTCGCTGAAAACCTAGTCACTTCTCACGTGTTGAATCGTAAAGGAAAAGCAGTGAAAATGCCTTAATTGTGGGCAGCAGTTTTTCAGGGATTTTTTTTTTTCCTTAACCAGAGAAATTGTTAAATAATACAAGGGTATTATCGACGGAGTCAAAAACTCTAAATTTTATAAAACATCTGGGCGACCAGGAAATACGCAACAGAGTCACGTGGAGAACATGGCAGGAGGGTGTTGACAATATTCATGGAATGCTGGCTTCTGCCGTGCCCCCCACTCACCCGCCGCCCCCCATGGCTCAGCCAGTGTTTACCACTGAGCCGCAGCACCAGCCCTCCTTGGCATGCTGTTTTGAGACGCGGGACTTGTTTAAATTGATCCAATTTGGCTTGACCTCGTGACCTTCCTGCTTTGCCCTCTGGAGAGCTGGGGATGGCAGGCGGGCCCCGTCGCTCTCGGCTGTTAAAAAGCAATAGAATGGGAGAGTATAGGCCTTTACATACTCTTAGTTTTAAAGGCGATTTGATTTTGTTGTGATATTTTCGTTCATACTATTCCAGAAATAAAATTCGATTGCATCACGCTTCTATTTACAGGATTTTAGAATCTTACTGCTTACATCTTCCAAAATGAATCCGATAAACATTTTTCCACTTAAGGGATGAAAACGACTACTTTTAACAATTACAGCTACACTGGGCTGAGAACAATCTGTGATCACATCCTGTAAACCTTGTTGCTGTCTGTGATCTGTGCTGCCACTAGAAACACGTTGATGTCTGTGATCCAGCTGCTGCCAGAAACAGTGTTGTCTGTGATCAGTGTGGCACCCGGAAACCATGTTGATACCCAGGATCCGTACTGCCCTGGCAGCCATGGGCAGGGGAACTTCTTTGGCAGTGGTATCGATCGGTGATTGCAGATTCAAACTGAGAATGACAGACGTCGAAGGCTTCTATGCCATGTCCCCACCCCCCCAAAAAGAAAACGTCCAGACATGAAGCTATTGAGGAGAGTCCCTAAAAGTTGGGGTGGAGATGCTGAAGAGTAGCTCTTCACAGTTGGTGGCTTCTGGCAGGGGGTTTGGAAGGAATCGGTTTTCTTTGGGGGTCTGGCCAATGGCAGTTTGACCGTGCTCCATTGAGTGTGTGGACAGCACAATGGAGCCTGTTTTTTTATTTTTCCTTTTTTTTTCTTAAGAGAGGGCAAGGGGGTAGGTGGGTGGACCTGGGAGGAGTGGGAGTTGGGTGTGATTTGAATACATTGTATGAAATTCTCAAATAATTAATAAAAATAGTATGTCAAATCCCTACAAACCCTTAACACTCACCCCAATTTTAAAACATCACCATTTTCCATTCATGATAGAAATGAAGAAACCGGGGGAGCTGGAGCTCAGGCTCAGTTGGTAGGGTGCGTGCTTCATCAGCACAATGACCAGATTTGAATCACATTATCAGTGTTAAAAAACATGTAATCCCAGTGCTGTGGAGAAGGAGAAAAGCAGAGCACAGGGCTCACTAGTCGGCCAGCCTAGCCTACTGGGCAGTTTCCAGGCCAGTGAGAGACCCTGTCTCATGAAAGAAAGGTCGGCAGTGGTTGAAGAACCACACATGGTGTTTTCCGCATTCCTGCACACATGAGCACAAAAACATGTGAATGTACACACACAGACACATACACACAGACACACACACACAGGCACACAGAGAGAGAGAGAGAGAGAGAGAGAGAGAGAGAGAGAGAGAGAGAGAGAGAGATGAAAAAAGCTCCTGGGATAAGGAGAACTTAGGTGACCAATGAACAATTCTTCTGTTATTTGAGCTAATAGTTACTTGAAACACAGCATTTCTGCTTTTGTTATTATTGGTTGTTATAAGAGTTACATTCTCAATTCAAATATAACAGCTCTAACAATTCCCCTCTCTTGGAGTAATTTCAGGCATCTCATTAGTCATTTCTTTTCCATTTTCAAAACCAGAACCATTTGTACTAATTTGCTCTGCTTGATTGTTCTGCTAAGAACAATCTAAGAACTACATACATTGTGTGATTCTTTATGGACTTCTGTGCTAGTTACTTCTCTGTTGCTGGGTTAAAATTCCATAACTAAATACAGCTTCCAGAAGGAAGAATTTATTTGGGCCTATTGTTCTAGAAGGTGAGATGCCCATAATGGCAAGGAAAAGCATGGCAGAGAGAGCAGAAGGCTGGGAGATTACAGCACAAACACACAGTGAGCAACGGGTGAACTAGGGTAGGGGGAGTCTATAAACCCCCAAGGTCCATCCTCCTAAAGATTCAGTAACCTTCCCAGACAGCACCGCTCACCAGAGAGCAGGCATTCAAATGCATGAGCCTATGGGGACATCTCTTTTTCAAAACTCCCCAACTGATAGACTCTCTTGTCTGCCCAGTGGTCTCAGCTTCAACTCTGAATATTAATGTCTGCAAACAGAATTTTGCTGAATTACTTAAGCAATGCATCTCTCTTCAGGTGTTCAGAATGTGCTTCTTAATAGCAGGTGCTCACTCACGAGGCACGAATATGAAATGGCTCATCTATGGGATGTTGTGCATCTTAACTATCACTTCTGGCACAGGTTGTAAACTGATGAATGCGCACTGGGGACTGCGAGTGAGGCTACCAGCTGAAGTGTAATGTCAGGACTGGAGCCCGCAGTGCCTGTGATGTAACATGTAAATCCATCATCTGTCTTACTCTATTTCACTATGAAGCTTCAGGTAGCTCTATTCAATCCCATATCTCATCTGGCACCTGAGATGGTATTTGGTCATGATTAAAAGATACAGTCTTTGTGTTAAAGATCGAGACACCCAGCTAGGTAGATAAACAAGCCTCACCAACCTGTTTGACTGTGTGAGGCATTTTTAGTTTTGGTAAAGTAGTCAACAGTTTCTCATTATCTTCTACATCATCAAAATGGGGCCCCTCTTAGTCACATAGCATCCTCTTCAGCATTAATGATATGCTCTGTGAATGCTGGCAGTCACCTAGAATTTTAAGTTTCCTGTGCAATTATGTCCACCCAAGATAAAGAAAGGCTAATTCCTCATGCTGGAGCATTCCAAGTTCATTTTATTAACATACGGTTTCAGGACATGCTTTGCCTGGCTTATTCTTTAACCCCTGAGACAGTGACTTAATTCTTCTCGAGTCATGGTCCTTTTACACCATCTTAATGAGAGACTTTGGTCTGTTGTCAGAAAAGAGATAACTAGACCATACCCTCCCTCTGAATCTCCCATAGTTCCTGGTGTCTCTGGCTTAGCCTTTGGCTGTAGCTCTTGTTAGCATCTCTTTTGAGTCTCCTGCTTCAGCAACTCAGGCACCAGTTCCCTCATCACCTTATCTGACTTTTGTGGTTTGCAGGTTTAGGTATGGTTCCTGAGGATACTAGACCTCTCTGAGCCATCTAGCACCATAAGTGCCTCTGTGTGAGGCACAAATGGATTCCAAAGAAAAATCACCAAACCAGTGTAATCTCCAAGTACATTAAACGTACCTGTCCTCATATCCAGAGATAAGTGTAGTCTTCACTCCTCATGGAGAAAAACTTCTCTTTTCAACTGATAGAGACCATTGAAGAAAACTAAATCCAATCAAAAAGTACAGTTGTGGAGTCTGGTCCCAGTGGACCATATGCAAAATGACTACTTCACCTAAGGCTCAAAGAACATTGTAGAAGAGGGGGCAGAAAAGTCGTAAGAGCCAGAGGACCAGGGAGTCAGTTGTGAGACTGCGTCTCCTAGCAATGTCAGAACCTACACTCATGAAATCTCACCAACATGATTGGATGAGGATGAGCTGAACAAGGACAACAACAGTAGACACAGTAGACAAGCGGAAGACCACCTGGCCTCAACGCTACACAAAGAGCTGTAAACAACTAAGGAATTCCGAGAATGAGGTAAATAATCTTCCACAGAGAAAAGCATACTAATTAATTGATTATCCAATACCAAACGGTCAGCCCTGAAAACACACATACAAGTAACATACAGACCGAGCAGGTTGTGTTGTAATTGTGTGTAGGGATATATATGTAGATACATATATGTATGTAACGATGGTTAATGAAGGAAGAGACCATGAATTTGAAAGAGAGCAAGGAGGAGGATCTGAAATAATTTGGAGAGAGGAAAGAAGAGATGGGGTAAAATGCAATCTCAAAAAATAAAAGCAATAAAAACCCTGGGCAATCTGTCTAGATTGTTTGGTCAACAATGGTAAAAAAAAAAATGATAATTTTTTGTATTAGGTACATGTGCGTGTATCTGCTTGTCCGTACCATGTATGCACATTGTCAGTGGAAGACAGAAGACGGCATCTCATCCCTGGGAACTGCAGTTACCGGTGGTTGTGAGGCACTTGCTGTGGTTACTGGGAACTCAACTGGAGTCCTCTTGCAAATGCACTCAACTACTGAGCCATTTCTCCAGCCCCATTATAAATGTTCTTCATAGCCTAGTTTTCTGCTCAGCCCACCAAAAAATGGTAGATGTGACTGGGGACAATTTTATTTTTTTTTAAACAGCAAAGTGGTCTGTGAACTCACAGCTCCACAATCCAAACCCTGTCTTCACTTAACCAGCATTTTTTCTCCTTACGTCTTCTACTTTGACCACTCCACTTAGTTCCAAGAAAAAGGATCTTTGCTGGTTATGTTATAGACAGCTTCAGCGGAGGAATACATTTTAAAAGTTGGTTCTGGGGGATTTACACTGAGATGATTTTTATAAGTTTTAACAACACTATGACGCAGGCATAGAGTAATAGTTTTAAATGCTCTGAATGTTTTATGAGGAGAAAATGAGTTAGGTGCTGAAGGGAGAAGGCAGAGGTTGGCATTCTGTGTTGCACCCTTCACAGCTTACACATTGTCTAGAAGGGTGACATATGACTTTGGAAGTTTAAAAAATAGTGTAAGCCACAATGTAGAAATCTGAGCTGTGCGCTGGTATGGCCCTGCAGGGTTTGCCCTGGGGATATCGGTACTATATGCAATGTGAGATAAGTCCGCTTTATGTCATCACTTCTTGAGGTCCGGGCCTAGGGTTTGGTTTTCTCTGGCTGTGCTATTACCCAAGTTTCATGAACCACTACTCTCCAAAGCTGGAAGAAGAAGTAAGCTAAACTCTTCTGGGAATGGATGTCTTCTTGTTATTTGCCTCTCTGCCCTTATAAACTCTGTGCTCTTCTAGTCTGATCTACGTATGTGGATCCTCCTGCTCCCTCCTGGGTTAGTGAACCCACATCTCAGCTTGTTGTTTTCCTCATCTGTAGAATCTGCCAGACCATTTTTTTTTTGCTCCAAATATTTCCTTTCGTGGATTTTGTGAATGTTTTCAGAATAAAGATCTATTTATCCCAGATAGGGCACCAGTCAATTTACAGAAAAGGTGCTACCCAAGTACAGCTTGGTGGACCAATAAGTTTAACTGTTGTTCCTGACAGCAGCGTGGGGAGGGGTTACTGGCAAAAACATTTGTCTTAGTCACTGTTCTCTTGCTGTGAAGAGATACCTTAACCAGGGCAACTCTTACAAAAGAAAACATTTGATTGGGAGGTTTGCTTACAGTTTCAGAGGGTTAGTCCGTTGTTATCATGGCAGGGAACAAGACCCAGTAGCGGAGAACTACATCCTGATCCACAGGCCTGGGTTGGGTTAGGGGGTGGGGGGAGTAGTGGGCTTGGCATGAAACCTCACCCCCACATACTCCCTCCAACAAGTCCACACCTCTTAATCTCTATAATCCTTTCTGCCCCTTCCTAGTGTCTAAGCTTTCAAATATATGAGGCTATAGGGTCCATTCTTATTCAAACCCTGTAGCACAGGCAACTTATGGGCGGCTTTATCACTGAAGAAAGGAGAAACCCAGCAACTGTTAATTGTCTATAGGAAGACAGGGGCGGGTCCTAATGAGTCCCTCCCCACCCCACCAATCAACTGTTAATTGTCTATAGGAAGACAGGGGCGGGTCCTAATGAGTCCCTCCCCACCCCACCAATCAACTGTTAATTGTCTATAGGAAGACAGGGGCGGGTCCTAATGAGTTCCTCCCCACCAATCATCTTCTTTCTTTTTTCCTTTTCTTTCTTTGCTTTTTTGAGACAAAATTCCTCTGTTATAACTCTGGCTGTCTTGGAACTCACTCTGTAGAGCAGGCTGGCCTAGAATTGACAGAGATGTGCCTGCCTCTGCCTCCCAAGTGCTGGCATTAAATGCTTTTGCCACCACTGCCCTGCAACCATTTTCTGTATAAATATTTAGAGGGAGAGGAGAAGCCTCAGGTAATCTTCCCACCACCATGGTGAGATGTTAGAGGCCCTGATCTTGTAAAGAGCCTCTTTGGATAATCACAGCTGTTAACAATTCAATAGGATAGAACATGTCCTGCCTCATTCTAAGCAATGTTTTCTGCCAATCACCATCATGTCTTTGATCTTCAGTAATTAACATTTGTGGGAAGTTTAGCCGAATGAACTTGCTAATCTTTGCCAATTGTCCACTGCCCTACAATGCTTCTCTCTTATCGACTCTTTTAATTTTTATGGTGACCTTGAAGTTCCTATTATCTCCTGTTTAGTGACTTTAGTGATCACACAGATACTAGGTGGCAGAGGGGAGATTGAAACTCTGCTAGTTTGATTCCCAGATGATGGACTCAACCATCACACTATATGACTCTCTAAATAACCAGGTTATCAGATAGAAAGCAGAAGCAGCAGATTGAATCTTCCAGTGTTCATTGTATTTGTATTATATTCCAGGCTCTTAGTGTACAATGACAGATGATATGTTCTATCAGAAGGCAATTTTACATTCTTTAGGTTTATAATTTAGTGATCAAATGTCAGTGTGATCAGTGCTGGATGAAAACTACAGTCTGCTTTGCTAAGGGAACACAGAAAGAGTGACAGTCTGTTAGGTGAGATTGAGGGGTACTCCATGGCTGAGCTAAAACATGATGTGAGTCTAAGGAGAAGTAAATAAAAGAAGAAAGGGAGCCTAGGTAACAAGGTGACTCATCAGGGAAAGATACTTGCCTTCAAGCCTGAAGACTAGAGTTCATTCCCCAAGACCCAGGTGCTGGAAAGAGAGAACGGAGTTGTCCAGGTTGTCATCTGACCTCCACACAATTACCACTGAAAGTGAGTCATGCCCGAAAGAACCAAGAGCACACTGTATCCAAAGAGCTATAAAATTATATAAGACCTAGAGGAATACACAAGTTCCTAGAGATACATGAGTGAAAGGATAAAGCCAGAATGCTGAGACCTACAAGCCATGTTCTTGTGTCTGGACACAAGTGAGAGGTGACCTGTGTCCTGGGCTGCAGAAAGATTGACAGGGCATCAGAGTATGGTATAAATGGGAGTTTAAGGACCAAATAGGTGATTGATCATCCCTCAGTTTTAAGGGTTGTTATACAGTGGCCAGGGGAGGAATGGCTCTAGGAGACATTGTAGAAGTAAGTCCGAGAAAGGGTCATATTTTGAAGTAAGGAAGAGTGACTTTCTGAAGACAGACATTCACAGTGCCCAGGACATCACACATGGGTGAGAAGCTCTTTCTTACATCTGGTTTCTTAGCACACACTCCCTGCCCTGCCTACCATACAACACAACAAACACAAAATGCAAGCTCTTCATTTCCAGTGCTCAGCTGCTGTGATTCCCAGCAGAAGGAGAGTATGGTTGTGCCTGACTCTGAGGACATCTCATCAGATTGGTGCTGACACGTGTCTATACTACTTCTGGAAGACGCATGATGTTCCACTTGGAAAGTGTATTAGCTCTTACAGCCACTCCTCTGCGAAGAGCCAGAGCAATTTCCTGAGTAGCTTGATGGCCACAGCTCAATCAGAACTGTTCAAACCAAAGTGGTATGTTGAGATAATTGCTCACTCAGACCCTTCATTTTCTTCCTGGGACCTCAAAGGAGGAACAAAAGTCAAAGCATTGTTCTGAGAGGGGCTCAGAGAAGAGTTATCTTACTGGATTTACCCTCGAAAACCCTAAAAATTGTCTTTTTCTTCCTTGGTGCTTGTTGAATAGGTGGAGCCATTTTCTCTGAATTTGTTTAGAAAAATGCATCTAAGACCCAACACAGTGCTTATCCTGCTTTCCACAATCAATGTCCACTCTATAAACAGGTGAGTATCGTCTTAGAAGAGAGGACATGACATAAATTTCAGGTGTGACGGATAGGGTCCTTCACAGGGCCAACATAAGGATTCTGAGTCCGCGACAGATAGGAGGTGATGGCCACAGAAGATAGCACAGCAAACAGGTCATTAGCAGTGAGCCTCTTTCTGTGTGAAGCCTGACCTTCTCCTTCTTCACCCTGAAAGCAATGTTTTCCCAGTATTTATGACATTTATTTTTTCCTTTTTGAAGCATATGATTAGTCAGGTCAGCTAATGAAGGACTTAAAAGGTGCATTTTCCAATGTTATTCTTTGTAATAAATATGGTACTGTAAGAGAACTAAGACTTGAGGATGGAGAGACAGCTTAGTAGGTAAAACTGTATATTGTTTTACCAGTGGTCTATAGACTGCTTCCCATTTGGGCAGCTCACAGCCATCTGTAACCTCATTTCTGGGGATATGACACTCCTCTTCTGGACTATTCAGTCATCTGCATGTATATGCACATGTCCCCACATAGACATGCACATATAATTAAAGATAAAATGAAGACTTTTTTAAAAAGAAAGGAAACGGTACTCAGTAGAAGGTCTAAATATACAGAAATTTAGATAATCCATTCTGAACCGTTGATACTGAGAGTTATTCAATGTTGTCACTAACTCCAAAGATCAGCATCCTGGGGTTATATGTTGGCTGCATCTTGAGTTCAGCTGAGGGTATGTAAGTGACTACACATAAGAAAGAAGCCTCCTACTTTGTTAATCAATCCTTTTTTCAAAAGATTACTTCCTAGTGCTAGGGAGATCACAGTGTGCAAAATGCTTGATGGAGTTTATATTGCTAGAACCCATACAAAAACTGGACAAATATAGTGGCCCACCTATGTATCATACCAGCACTTGGGATGGTAGCACATAGCCTCCCGGAACAAGATGGCTGGCTAAACTAGCTGAACTGGACTTCTGTGTTCAAATGAGAGACTCTTTTTCAATATGTAAGATAGAGAGCCTTTGAGAAACATACCCACCAAACTTTGGCCCTCACGTGCAAACACACACACACGTACAGACACTTGCTTCCATGTGCCATACTCAAGCAGACATGAAGACAGGAAGGGATACCACACACAGAACTGAAAACAGTGTTTTAGAAAGAGGTCGTTATGGTGACGCTTCTGAGTTTGAGGCATATTCACTAGTAGTTGTACGCAGGAGAGGCATCTTAGCCTCTCCTTGAAAGGCAGGACCTGTGAAGGAAATCTTCTGTTGACTTTCATAAACTCCTAAATGACAGGGGCTAACATGGGGCCTTGTCCTTTTAGACTTTCTGCTCCCTGACTCTAATTCCTCAAACTGCGTGCAGGTCCTGCCCCAGTGTGGCCTAGAGTCCACAGCGACCCAGGCTGGTACTTCCTGCACCACTGGCTTCCTTTTGCTGTTCTGCAGACATATTTCCCATAAAATTACTATCCCATGTCCACCTCTTAAGGTGAGGCGCTCCTGGCAGACTATGTATGCTTACAACACTTTAGCCAGTTTTCTTGTTGCTGTGACCGGATTACCTGACAAGAAGCGACAAGCAGGCGAGAGCTTATTCCCACATACAGTTCATCCTGGTAATGAAGACGCGGAGGCAGGAGAGTGGATCAGGTTGCGTTCACAGTCAGGAAGCAGGAAGTGAACAGGAAGTAGGTGGAGCCGTAAAATCTGAAAACCCGCCCTCTAGTGACCTACTTTGTAAAAGATTCCATCTCCTTCTTAAGCAGCACCAGCAGATGGAGACCAAGCATTCAAACTCAAGAGTTGAGAGGCATTGGTCTTTCAGTAGCAGCGTATGGCTTCTCCATTTTTTATTATTAGCTTGCTATTTCTGATATAGCAAGTGATTAGAATATGTCTCTTATGGTCAGTGTCTTTACAGAGATAGACAGATAGTCTGAGGCAACAGTTCCAGGCACTGTTACTTCTGACCCTAGCCTTATGGCTATTATCATTATTATTAATTATTATTATTATTATTACTCAGAATCTTCTATTCAATTCAGATTACTGAAAATTCAGGTATCCACCAGAACTTAGATTTGATTCACAGAACACACTGAAATCTATTTTACCTGGGACTTAGTATGGAGAAAGAAACAGGCAATAGCCAAAGGAAGAGGCCCAGGAGATAGAATCTTAATCAGGGAGTCATCCAAACACTGAGTCCTGGGCCTCCTCCCAAGTGAGTCATGGATGATGATAGCTATTTCTAGTTATGTATGACAATATCCTCAAAGTATTGTCAACCAGGGAAGCTCTCCTAAGCCCTTCGTGTCCATAATTTGTATTGGTTTATTTACTTACTGCCCATTCTAGTTTCCAGTTTTTCACTAGAACAGGTACAGCTTTGTCCAAAATCTCCATTCTAAGTCCAGATCTAATGCTATCTGGGAACCAAAGCGGCCAGACAAACAAAGATCCTCTTATCAGGCAGGACGTTCTGAGAACCTAGACAGTACTACCCAGGCGAGAAACACGCTGTAGCTGAAGTTAAAGTCCTTACCACCTGCAGATTAAATACCACAAGTTTTATTTTACAGTTCCCAAGTCAGCAGTCTGACATGGGTTTCATTGAGTTTATTATCAAAGAGCAGGTAAGGCTGTACTCATTTTGAGGTTCTTAATGGATAGGGTGGTGACCTGCTTCTTATTCAAACAATTTGTTAGTGGAATTCAGTCCCGAGGCATAGAACTAAAGCCTTTGTTTTCTTGCAAGCTGCCAGTCCCAGGGCTGTTGCCAGTTTGATAGAAGCTGCCAACATTTGGCCCCCTCCTCCATTTGAAAGCCATCTAGGGCAGGATGAGTTCATCAAACTTCTGAATGTCTCCATCTACCATCTTCCTCATCCAGCCAGGAAAAGTTCTTCTATTTCTAAGGATTATGTGATCAGATTGGTCCCACCTGTGTAAGCCGGGTAATTGTCCCATATTGAGGCCCTTAGCTTAATTACACCTGTGCAACCTTTTGTGCCCTGCAATGTAACACATTTCCAGGTTACAGAGGTTAAAAGTTTAGACTTCTTCAGAGACTAATAGTCTACGTATCACATAAACCAAACATATGAATTTTTAAATGAGGTTTTGTTGCCCTAATTCAAATAAAATTGTGATTTAGGGACCTTTAAGATTTAACAGAGCCAAATGGAGAAATAATTGCTGGCAAGGGGCTTTCATTGCCCACCAAGTCCTATATTTATGAATTTTCCTATTCTAAAATAGAAAGAAGCTGGTCAGGGTAAGCCTTAGCTTACCCTCTTTGCCTCAAGTTTCATGTATCTGGTACATGACATAACTGACAATTACCATGGAATGAGAGCATATTAAGCACAATTGCTTCATATTTCCATGGAGTCTCAGCATGGGGAGAAAGTGTTCAGACTTTCATTTTACAGATCAGGAATCCTGATTTTAAAGGCATGTCATGCATGGCCCAAGGTCACACACAAGGTAAAACTATCTCAGGGATTTGAACACTCTTTTTTTTTTCCCCTTGGAGTCTAAGAATCTTTAGTATGCAGAATGTCATATCATCACATTGATATTTATAATGCATAAATGTGTCTCTCCTTTTTATCTACAGTGCTGATGTATAGCCTTTTAGAATGCAAAATGCTCAATTTCTTAGTGCTTAGCAAATATATTAGAGAAAACATTAAGCATGTTTTGGTGTATTTCCTGGCTTTTATAAATTATTAACTGATATTAGGACAATGAAATTGCAGAGTTAAGCTATCTTAAATAGAATTTGACTGGGACAGAGTTCATATCTTTTCAGGTTTTTAATTCAAGATAATTCTTAGATCAAAACTGGGAATTGCCACTACTAAATCTAAGTAATTAGTGAGCCATTCGTAGTCTACCTGTGAGGTGCTTGGCATTATGGTTCTTCTCTTTTTCAACCACTACACTAGACTTCCCATGTTATAACTCCATGATTCAGTTGCTGTGGAGAATCTTGCCTTCAGGGTAGCCTCGTCTTGTGTTTCTAGTTTCCCCTCTCCTGGACCCATGGGCTCATATTATTTTGTCAGTCATGAATGGAAAGGCGATATTTACTTTGCAGGGAAGTATATAGTTGAAAGCAATTTCTCAAATTTCCATATTTGAGTAAAGTAGAAATTCAGTCAGTTCTCACATTGTGAAAATCATCACTGGGGACGGCCAAGAACTGCAGAAATCTCCAAGTCAAGGTGCTGGTTGGAGGGCATTTGCTTCTCCCAGTGATATCTTGGGAATAGTAAGATCTCCCTGCAGCACCTCCTGGGTGGAGGGATTGCTCAAAGTTCCCAGGTTGTAAGAGAAGTTGCCAAGCATCTACGGAGCAAATCTCCTAAAATCCCCAAAAGATACGTGGAGCCATCGATAGTAATGAGCTCCACACAAACATACACATGTGCACCGAGGCACACACACGCAATCTTTAAAGTGTTTCCTCCGTGTTTACATTTCTTCTTTTGATAATTTTCCATTCAGTTTCATGGCCCATCCTTAAATTTGATAGTTTGTTTTCTTATTGTTTTGTAATTTTGGTTTATTATATATTCTAGACACCAATCCTCTATCAGACAAGAAGCTGGCAGAGGACATCTCCCATTTTTGTGGGCTCCCTATGAACTTTCTTCATTTTTCAATGTTGTACAGAGGAAATTTTATTTCCATGAGGCCCACCTGCCAGTTGTTGGCCTTATTTCCTGTGTTGTTGGAGTCTTATTCTGAAAGTCCTTACCTTTGACTGTAAATTGAAGTGTCCTCTCTGATTTTATCTCTAGAAGTTTCAGGATATCAGGACTCATGTTGAGGTTGATACATAGAGGAGAACCATTTTTCTTTGAGGGTATGGCCCCTGGTAGGTTTCCCACGCACTGGTGGGATGGCTCACATGAATGTGCACATGGGGAATACTGGTTGGACTTAGTGGATTATTAAAAAAGAGAGATGAAGTTGGGAGGGAGGCAGGTTTGGCGGGATATGGGGGAGTCGCAAGGAGGAAATGTAGAGTAGATATGATTAGTAACATCGTATTGTATACACATCTGAGATTCTCAAGAGTCCCTGCAATTTACAAACGTGCAGCAGGAAGAATTTTGCTTACTAAAGGAAATGTTTTATGGCTTCTTCGAATTGCATCTGAATTCCCAGCATTCATCTCTTGCACTTTTGGATCATTATTAATGCAAAGAGGATTTCTTGGATACAAGTCCTCTGATGCCAGTGCAATCACAGTAGCCAAGATGCTCCTACGTGGCTGTTGGTTGGGTGACATTCGTAGCCTGGCCTCACTGGATAAGGGATGATTTCCATCCCAGATTGGCACATGTCAGCAGGGATTCTGCCGTGCTGCTCAGAACGCAGTGTACTTTAAAGTTCATGAGTCATCTACTTCTGAAATCATTAAAATTTTGATCTTGTTTGTGTGGCTCTGAGGATTGAACCTAGCACTTAGTCTGAGCTAAGCAAGTGCTCTACCATGGGACCTCACCCTAGCACATAATTAATTTGTTAATCATAATTAGTGATTCGGACATGAGACAGGGATAATAATACTGTTGGCATTGGGTTATTTTTAAGTTATACTTCCTGGTATTTTAAAAATACGGAGTCTCTGCAGAGCCCTGTTCCATTAGCTGTGGAGTCATGTGGCTAATCTGGTAATCAGTTTTTTTTTTTTTTTTAATTTATAGTTTTACTTGGCTTGTGGAATAATGGGTTTCACTGCAACATTTTCACACACATGTTGTACTTGGTCCTTATTCCTCCTCTCTCCCTCATTCCCCTCTTGCTGCTCTCTGTCCTGCCGTACAGTGCCCTCCTCTCATGTCACATGCATCCCATCTTTCCTGCTCCCGCAGCTTTTCCCCTAAGGACATCCTACTTCCCTTTCATATTTTATTTCTACCCTCATGTTCTGCATAAACACACATAGACTCAGACACATATATACAGGCACACACAAGTGTGTGTATGCAGATTTAATCTAGATTCCACATATGAGAGGACATGTTTAATACTACTTTCCATTCTGCTTATTGTAATGATCTCCAGTTCCATCCATTTTCTTGTGTATATCATAATTTCACTTGTCTTTACAGTTGAATACGGTTCCATTCTATATGTGTGCCATGTTTTCTTAAGCTTTGCAATTGATGAACTCCTAAGAGGGTAAGGCAAGGTCACAGTGCTTTGCTGGTTCTTTTATGTGTTGGTTTTGGGGATCCAAGTCAGAATCTCGTACTTGACAGCAAGCCCTGTGCTGACGAGCCATCCCCCAAGCCTTTCATTTGTTGCTTTGATGATAGCCATTCTGACTTGGGTGAGATAGAATTTCAGATTAGTTTTAATTTGTATTTCCCTTAAGGGCTAAGGATATTGAAGTCTAATTCAAATATTTATTGGCCATTTGTATTTCATTATTTGAGAATATCTGTTCAGTTAATTAACCCATTTATTGGTTTGGTGCGTTGGCTTTTTTGGTGCTCAAGTTTTGGAGTTCTTTAAAAATTCTTGACACTCAGCAGGATTTTGTTTGTATCTAAGGCCCACTCAGCAGGATGGGCTCATGCCTGGTACTGTAAACTTGGACAATAATCCAGGACTAGCACGGTCATAGACCCAAGGGGAACACCTACAGCTGTCATTTTGGTAAAGTGATATACCTCACACCCATAGAGTAGCACGGCTCTCATCCCAAATCAGAGAAGCTTCTTTTATGCAGAGGATGTTCTTTTAAGACAGAGAAATACAAATGGTCAAAATGCAGAGAATAAGTGGCTATAGCACAGGGTATAGTGCTATCCATAGCACATCCAAGCCTCAGGAGACACGGACAGAGAGGGGAAAGATAGATGCTGAGAGCCAGCAGTCAGGGAGGACAACCAGGGAAATGTCTTCAAGACACAACAGACGGTTGCAGTCATGAACTTGCAACAGCTGTGTTTGCTACACAAGATCAATCTGTGAGTACTCCAGCACGGGTCGGGGGAGGGCGTGCTCAGGAGGCCCCACACCCTACTTGAAAAGCCATAGGAAATTGACATCTGGAGAGAAAGTTAATTTTCTTTAGGGCTAGGAACTGTGGTGGGTTGTCTAGGCTACAGTAGAGGGAGGAATAAGAAGTGGATTGATTAAATGAAATGTGTTCATATATAAGGGGAAATATGATTGCATTAAATATTTTATCAACTCGCTCAGCAGAGAATGTGGGTTTCTGGGCTATTAGATCATAAGGTTTTGACTATTAGATCACAAGACTAATGTGCTGGCTAGCTTTTGGCAACTTGACAGAAACTAGAGTCATTTGGGGAGAGTGAACCTGTATTGAGAAAATGCTTCCATCAGGTTGGCCTGTATGCAAATTTATGGAGGAATTTTATTGATTAGTGATTGATGTGGGAGGGCCCAGACCACTATGGTTGAGCCGCCCCTGGACTGGGTTAGATATAAAGGCATGCTGAACAAGCCATAAGTAACACACCAGTAAGCAACATCTCTCCATGTTTCTTCATCAGCCCTTACCTCCAGGTTCCTGTGCTCACTTTTCTATAGCCCTAAACTGAAATAAATAATTTCTTCTTCAAGTAGATTTTGATCATGGTGTTTTGCCCCAACAATAGAAACCCTAAGACAAGAGGGCAGGTAATATGACTCTGTAACTGAAATTCACTTATTTAAATTGATATTTTGTTTAAGAAACTATAATAGTAATATCTAGAACCATTGAACCATAGGAAGCTATATTCCTGATGCATTCTTCTAGCTTCTACTAGAAGTAGAAAGACCTGTTTATTTTTATTGCCTTATTGATCACATTTTGACCTATGATTTTATATGTACTGCCATTAGTGAGGATTAGAAAGAAATCAGGCCTGGGAAGATGGGTGATCAGTGAGGAGCACTTGTGTTTGTAAAAGTCAAGACTGTGGTTCCTAACACCTGTATCAGGAGTTCCACAACCACCTATAATTCCAGTTCCAGGGAATTGGATGCCCTCCTCTGGACTCCTGCGTACCTGCATATAAATGTGCATACACTCAACAGACATCCATAATTACTTTGAAATTAATAATGAAATATAATTATTTTGTAGTTGTATAAAATACCCTTATATATAATTTTATTAATGTATCTACAATTTTAAAAATATAACTTTGCTGGGCACAGCAATAATGTTTGCATTTATGTATTTTAGGCTTGAAACTCTTTTGGCTTCCCTTGCTTTCAGAATTATTGATATGAGATCTGAAGATATTTTAGTCTGATTCCCTTCGTAGGTGCATATTTTCCAAATGCAGGATTTAATATTGTTTCTTTGCTCTGTATTTTTAACTTTAATATGTCATGAAGAGACTTTTCTCTAGTCAGGTCTTTTGGGGGTTCTAAATCTTCTGAATATTGATGCCTATTTCTTTTTCTATTTGGAAAATTTTCTTCTACAATTTCATTGACGAGATTGCCTGTGGCATTGATTTTTACTCAACGACTTCTATTCTGTGAATTTTGGGTTTGGTTTCTTTGTTGTATCCCAGAAAATTTTGTTTTTTGAGACAGGGCTTCTCTGTTGTAACTCTGGCTGTCCTGGAACTCACTCTGTAGACCAGGGTGGCCTCCAACTCAGAGAGATCCGCCCGCCTCCGCCTCCGCCTCCCGAGTGCTGGGATTAGAGGCGGGCGCCACCACCGCCTGGGTTTGATATTTTAATGTTTTTTTTCTCAACCTTCCCCTCCGTCTCTAATCTTGTTTATTCTTCACTGAGATTTTCATTTCTAGCATTTCATTTTTCTTTAATCTCAATTTCCTTGCTGCGTATTTTCCATTGACTTCATTTCAATCCACACTGTTGTTGAGCTTCTCATTTTTCATGTTTCTGACTTTTTCCAGGTCTTATGAATCCATCTGCAGTTTTCGTGCCCCTTGAGACCATAGGTGATTTTTTAATAGTGAGGTTTAATAACATTTTACTTGTTTCACTATCCTTGAACTTGGTAGTGAAGGATCTTCCATCTCGGGAGGAATCATGTTGCCTTCCATCCCCATGCTTCTTGTGTTTCTATATTGTGATGTGAGCACCTCTTTGGTATTTCTTCTGCTTTCATTTCTGAACTTTCCTTGAAGACTTTTCTTGAGAGTTTCCTCTCCTGCACCACTAGAAGACAAGAAACACCAAGCCAAGAAACAAGTGATATATTGTTGTAGCAGCAACTGCAGCAAGCCACAGCAGACACAGTTCACGGCGGTCAGTATACAAAGCTTACATATGTAACACTGTAAAAAATAAAGATACAAAGAAATACAAATTAAAAACATAAATGCACTTAAAATCACTTAACTCCAACTAACACACCCATCAAGGATCAAAACAACAGAAACACACACACACACACACACATATATATATATATATATATATATATATATATATATACATGCGTATATATGTATATTGTAATATATACGCATGTATATATATATATATGCATACATATATATGCATATATATATACACACACACACATATATATGATACACACACACACACACACACATGGTATAATAGAAAGTTAAAAAATTAGAGTGAGTGTGGAAGAGCAGGTATATGGGATAAAGGAAGAAAGCAGAACAAGAGGAAAAAGAGGAGGAGAAATGGTAAAGAAAAAAGTCAATGAGAGGGGTGCAGTGATCGCCTGTGTGGCAGACCTAAGGCCGGGCTGCGCAGCGTGGGCGTTACTTAACCACATGTCTAAATCTAAGCATTTGCACATCTGTTAAGTCACTCTCTAGAATTTGTGTCTGTTGCTATTGAATAAATTGATATTTCCCAATGGTATAGTAGTTATAAATGTATTTTCTGTCTCACAAACTGTAGCAACAATATTTAAGAGATTGTATTAACCAGATATGTATTTTCTCCTTCGGTTAACCAGGATAAAACTTCATTCAATTTGATCATAGATGTAAAATAAACATGAACATTAATATCAAAGAAACCTGGTATATCTAATGTTGATAGATGATTAGTATTATCAACTATTATTTGGTTCCAAAAGGAGTGATTAAGAACATTGCTTTTATTGCAAGCTTGTTACATAAAGATCATTATACAATTTTATACAGTGGTCTTGTCTTTCTCAACCGAGAAACAAAATTCATAGCAATGTAGAGCAAACTATGTAGTGTTTAGATGTGACGATACTTGATCCAGGCTGGGAGACACATCATTAATTCCTGTCCCCTTCTTGGATAGTCTCAGGACTTCCTCCATGAATAGAAGAGCCAAGTGGCCATTAACTCTGGTTAATGTCATTTCTCTATTATCTTCTTTTCCCAAATGGGTGTTTTTGTTTATATACATATCATTCACACAGATATTTATTTAGTCAATACATTAGGATAGAATATTAAAGTATGGTACACATATGGAAAATCGATTTTATACCAGAGTAATTCATTAATATATACCATTTTATGATGGAATAAAATGGTCTGGGGAAATTTATAATAGAGACTCTGTATCTAAACATTCCTAAAATCATATTTCTTTTTCCTTTCTTTTCTGTGTGTGTGTGTTGAGCTTAATTTACAGACTGGTTGCTTGGCTGAGATTTCTTTGTATTTGAAGTCAACCTCTATCTTGGTCAGATTAGGCTAGCAAACCAGTATTCTACTCTGTGTCTTGGCCAAATACAACTTGGCTTTTACATGGCTGTACATCTTCAAGAAATCATGCTCTTCATCAACAGATGGCACACATGACCTTGTCACTCCATAGGTATTTCTAGAACTTTCCCTTACCCTGTCACTTTCAGGTGAAGGGTTTACTCTGCTTCTTTAATTTTCTTTCGTGTTACAATAATAAAGTCCAATGTATACTCTTTCCTCAGTATTTGAGTCCATCTATTTTAACTCCACAGTGTTTAATTTTGCTGAATGGCTTATTGAGTCCCAGCAGTTAAGTCTGTTTATAATTCCATGGTCATCTTTAGCCAGAACTAGGAAAGGAAATTATTATTACTTTAATGGCCAGGCAGAGGTATTAAGTCCCTTGCTTCAAATATGTGGAGTTGGAGGCTGGAACGCTAATTGAACACATGTTATTTTCTGTATTTCTGCTCCACTGAGAAAGGCAATAGAAATATTTGTTGCCTTGGTCACTGTTGAGAAGGCCTATTACCTTACAGGTACTGGAAATGTTTTCCTTTCTCTGATCATCAGAGGAAGTAGAAATGGTGTCCTAAGATGACCAAGATACAAATAACTCTTAAGAAAGTGAGCAGATAACCCAATATTGTTTTATTCAGTTGGTAGTATTTTACTTCCTGGAGAATTTATGTCAAAGTTAGAGTAAATTTAATGTGCCATCAGCTTCAGCACGCAAATGTGAGATATTCTACTAACTGGTCATTGAAGAGGCTCCGAAGAATGAAGAACTGGAGCAGGGCTGTCAGTGTGCTTCAGCTGGATGTGAGAATTAAACTCTCCCTGGTGTTGCGAAAAGTCACTGGAAACTGGTTAGACTGTGCACAGCTCACCAAGAACTTTAGAGAATTGCGGAATGAAACTGATCGCCCATTTCGCGCTTTGTACTTCAAGTATATTGCAGCTTCCACCAGGAGTAGTCACACGTCATCACGGACCAAACACTGAATGACACAGTTTTTATTTCTACTACTAATTATTAGTGGCCATCAGATCTCTGGTCTGTATTTCCTTTATTTTACTCTGACAAATCTCATTACATCTAGATATCACCATGGTGACTTAAATTCAACATTTTGAAAACAAAAAAAATGATCATTTAATACATATTTATTAGAATTCTGTCACATATTAAATACTGTGCTAAACATATTGGACTAATTCTAAATCATTGCCTCCACCCCCAACCCTCAGCTTGGATCATCTTGGACAAAAGAAATGACACTAACACCCACATTACATCCAAATCACAGAACATAAGCCATCTCTGAAATATTCTTTCATATTTTTCTCACTTCATTCTGGCACCGTTTTCTTCAAATCCCTTCTTTCAATATTCTCCCAAATTATACTCCTTTCTCTACTTGGCAGGCTTATTTCAGACTCTTTCTAGAGAAAGACTCTAGATTCTTTCATGCCTGTGATTAAAATGAGATAAAACGGTTTCTCTTCTTTTAGCCTGGACTTTTTCTAGTCCAGTTTAAGATGATCTGGCGTAAAATTCACCAGAATGCATATGATAACCACAGATCTCTTGTCGCCACCTGAGCCTGGCTTGACTGGAACTGGCAGATGTGTGTATTAAATGGCCTTATTATTATCTTACTATCATAGCCTAATGAAAACAATAGTTTAATTTGCTTTTGTCAAATGATCATCGTTTGGTTTCATTTATTTTCTTTAGTAACTATTTTCAATTTCTTTAACTTCTGCCCACATTTTTCTTACTGTGTACCATGTTACACTATGCACTATTTTCTGATACGCACATTGAATGCTACAAAATTCCCTCCAAACACAGCCTTTGCTAAATCTGTATATTTTAAGACATTGTGTTGTTATTTTATTTTTATTTGACATATTTAAAATTTATTGATGACTTCTTTGAGCATTGCATCATTTAGAAGTGTATTGTTTAGGAGCTAGAGAGATGGCTCAGTGGTTACAAGCACTAGCTGCTCTTCCAGAGGAGTCTGGTTCAATTCCCAGGACCCACGTGGTGGCTCACAACCATCTGTAACTTCAGTTCTAGAAGATCCATACATTCTTTCAGCCTCCAGGAGCATTGCATCCATGTAGTACATAGGCACTTATGTAGAAAAACACCCATACACATGAAATAGATTGGTAAATAATTTAAAAATAGTATATTGTTTAATATACAAGTATTTTGTAACTTTGTGGCTTTCTATTTAGTATGTTAGTTAAACTGAGATATGAGAGCATACTGTTTTGTGTCTTAAATATATTAAGATGTGTTTTAGGGTCCAGAATGTGGTCTGTTTTGTTGAATATTTCACATGAATCTGAGAAGACTATGTCCCTACTTTTGATGGATAAGTCAGTGTAAGGAGGTCAGTTTTATTCAAATGATGAATAGTCTTTGAGTTTAACTACGTCTGTACTTATTTTCTACCATCTAGACATGTCTATACCTATAAAAGTGTATAAAATGTATTTTTAATTCAAATTCTATCATTTGTTGCCTCACATACTTTTATACTTTATTTTTAGATATATACATTTTAATTATTGTCCTGTCTTCTTGGAAAATTGATATTCTTGTCATTATATAAAATCTTTCTGTATCTCCAATAATTTCCTGGCTCTAAATTTTTTTCTCTGAGTTCATTAATACACTAATTTTTAGTCTAAATGTGTATTTACATTTAATGTGGAATTTTGTACAAAATGTATTGATAGGTATTGTTTATTGACCCGCTGTGGCCGTCTCTGCATTTTTGCATACTCAGACATTGGCACTGAGAGTGATTATTGATATATGATCACATCCACCACATTTCTTATCTTCTCGTAAAGGTTTATTTTAAGCACATGTGTGTGAGTAGTGTTCTATAGAGGCAGTGGGGACCATTAGATCACTCGGAGCTGGAATTACAGGCGTTGTTAGGTGCTTTGTGTGGGTTCTGGGATCATAACTCTGGTCCTCTGACCTGACAAGTGCTCTTTACCACTGAGCCATCTCTCCAGCCACTCCAGTGAATTTACAGGACCATTTTCAGATGACACTATCCAACATCACAGGTAGAAAGACTTTGTAATATTAGAATAATCCCAGTTCCTGCCTCCCATTCATCCCATCGCCACTAACACTTAGTTTGTTTATGACACACACAAGCATGTATAATTCAGTGCATTTATGCTAATACTCTGAACATTCTGTTAGACCAACGAAGGAGACACATGGAAGTTTACTTTCATGCATAGTTTCCTGAATGTCCCTTTGTCCTGTGTCCATCCCAGTCACTGACCTTCATTATTTTCTTCCCCACTAAGGGACTTTAAGCATGCTTATCACTACAGCTCTACTGCAGCAAATTCTTTAAGTATTGTTTTCTCTCCCTTGTTCTAGTTTTACTCCTGTTACTCTGGTACCAAAACGCTAGTACCAAAAGTACTTCAGGGGAGGAGAGGCTTTATTTGGCATACAATTCCACTGACACTGAGAGGAGTCAAAGCAGCAACTAAAGGCAGGAACTTGAAAGCAATCCTGCTTGCTGTTCCCACACAGCATTATCTCCAAACAAGGAGCTCACTTCCCAGCCAAGATGTATATCTGGAACCATGGAAAGTACTGTTTACTAGCTGGCTCTCAGGTTGGGTTAAACTCGGTTTGA
This sequence comes from Cricetomys ansorgei, assembly GCA_026225945.1. Taxonomy (NCBI): domain Eukaryota; kingdom Metazoa; phylum Chordata; class Mammalia; order Rodentia; family Nesomyidae; genus Cricetomys; species Cricetomys ansorgei. The sequence continues at coordinate 315,721 of JAMJFZ010003624.1, forward strand.
TTTCTTAGACAGTTCAAGACCACCTGCTTATGGATGGTACTGCCCACAGTGGGCTTGGGCCCTGCTACATCAATTAACAATCAAGACAACCTCCCACAGACATAACTATAGGCCAGTCTTATTTGGGCAATCCTTCAACTAGTGCCCTATTCTCAGGTGGTTCCAGGCTGTGTCAAATTGACAATTAAAGGAAACTAGCCCAGAGTGATATAAAGCTAACTACATAGTAGTCATCTAATACGTGTTTGCAGATGTTTGAACAATTCTACATTAGAGAATACTCAGGTTCTCAGTCTTGAAAGTAAGTTCCATCTAAGCCTGACATCCTAAGTTAGTGTCCCAGGTCCCACATGGTAGAATTTATAAGTTGTTCTCTGAATCCAATAATGTACCATGAGGCAGTCACCCACCCCCAACCACATGAGAGAAAGAAAGGGGCACACACACACACACACACACACACACACACACACACACAAATGAATAAATAAATGAACAAATAAGCAAATGTAATAAATTAACTGTTTCTATGGTATAAGTCTTAATGTTCAATGTTTCACAAAATTGATTCTGATATTTTGGTCCTAATGGACAAGGTAACTTCACTCCACTTGCATCACAATGGCCTCTGAGTCTTTGAGTGTGTCTTGGCAGAGCATCGCATGTGTCTGCTCTCTGCATTTGACTGTACCTTTATTACAGCATCAGCTCCAGTGCTGTATGGGAACCCTACTTCTTGTTCATCCACAAATCTCTCCCCCCTCTCTCTAACAACTGTGGTAAGTTTTTCTTGTAAATACATTAAAACCACTCCAAAGTATCACGATTTTTATCAAACATTTCAGAATACATCACCTATTTAGTTTATCACATCTTATTTGTCCTTTCTTCATGATGATACCAAGGCCCGTCTCCATTTTCTCTTTAGGGGACTTTCTGTAGGCACTCCTTCAGAAGATGTAGGAGTAGAAAATTACTTACTTTTTATTTTTTGTTTATCTTTCCCCCCAGGGAGAATGACTTGTTTTCACTTTTATCCTTGAGGGACATTCCTATTGGCTGCAGTCTAATTTTCTGAAGTGACTTTTCTGTCAACCCCTGAAAACTGTTGGGAAATTCATGTCTTGCTTTTTAATGAGAATGCTACCCTTTACTCCAATGGTTACAATCTCAGCTTCCTTTCCCTCCCTCTCTCCCTCCCTCCCTCTCTCCCTTCCTTCTTTCTTTCTTTCTCTTTTCTTCCCTCCCCCTTCCCCTCTCCCATCCCTCTCTCTCTTCTTTGAGATAGGGTATAGATCAAGCGGTGTAGATTGCCTTAAGCTGTGACTACGTAGCTGAACTCCTTATTCTCCAGCCTCCAGCCCCCTTGCTATGTAGCTCAGGCTAGTCAGGTCAGTCCAGGCCTTTGTTTCCCAACATTAGTGATTTCTGACGTACTGCACTTCCATGTGTAAGGCGACTGGTTTTTTCCTGCTCTGTCCTCTTTGCAATGTGCTTTAAAAGCGAGGTTCATTTTTGTGTATTAGAATTGTACGCTCTAAGATTTTTTCCTGTTGATCCTTATACTATTCCATTTTCTTTGTTGGCATTTTCTCTTTCTCTGCCTAATTCAGTTGAACTCACTCCACTTTATTTAAATGTATGTATTTATTTAGTGATGGCTTCTTCAGAATTGCATCAGCATCCCAACTTTCTGTCACATCAGGGTTGTAATCTCTCATCTCTTTTTATTGTGTTTGAAATCTGCCTAGAACTTTTTATTAAAAAATCACTTTTTTATTGAATCCCGGAGCTTTTATGTTATGAGTAAAGATCATTTTTAATCTTACTCTTTTAGCTGGATCTCGTCGGATCCCACTTCAGCAGCAGGCAAATGAGTCCAATGTCGTGAGTGTTAAGTGGCTGTAGAAATCCTGGCTCCTTACTGTTAGTTTTGTAATTGACCTGCTATCTAGTCCTCTTGTGACTGCTGCATACAGGGAGGACTTCTAACATAAGGTCTCTACAGACAATGCAACAGAAGTGATCTCATCACCACTAGGCGATTGATCAATTGATTGAAAGAAGTCTATTTTCTTAATCAGCCATCTTGTGACTCCGCCTCAGCAGAGTGAGGCACACTTGCTTTTATATTTCTTGGTGGGAGTGGAAGAATAATCTCCACCTGATCTTGGCTGTGGAGAGACAACAGTGCAGACTCTGAAAATTTTCACCACAACAAAACTGCCTATAAAATTTAAAAAGTTGGATTTTCCGAAAAAGAAGGGAGCTTTGTGTTAGGAAGAGTGCTGAGGGCTCAGAAGGAAAAGTGCTGAGACCAATTAATGTTCAGAGTAAGAGATTTACTAATGACACAGGTTGACCAATGGGAGTCTGAAGCAAGAGAAGCTTCAGTCTCCCCTGACAAAGCTGGGTACCCACTCTTAAAAGTTTCTGATGGGGAGGGTGGTCCTACACCTCAAGGCAGCAGGCTTGGTTCATATGTGATTCATGCTATGCACCTGCTGTCAGGTGACCCTGCCAGTTATTCCTGGTACATGAAGGAGAAAGAGATTGCAAAGGGGTGTGGCTGAGTTTGTGACCCCATTCAAAGCAGCACCTGAGGATGCAGGAACTAACAGTCTGAAGTCTAAGGCATCAAAGATAGGGGAGAAAGTGGAAAGAAAAAATATCACTAACAATTTTGCTTTGGCAAGCATGTTGGTCTCTTTTTATTATTGTGCCTTACTTACCATGCTTTATTCTTTGGTTTCCCTCTTTTTTCTGTCCCATGACATTTTTTTTTTTTTTTTTTTTTTTTTTGTCTATGACGGTCCTGAATTTAAGATGTAGCAATTATATTCTTAGAGGGGAAGCTGTAGAAACTCCACAGAAACATTTTCATTCATGAGAAATAAAATTCTTTCATAGTTCTGTCTGCATGCCATCCCTTGATGCATTCATTTTCCTGAAGGTGTGGTTTTATATGAGTTGGTACATCTCTGTGAAAATTCTCTTCTACCAACCCCCCCAGGAAAAGTATCCAAACTGCTGGAATATAATGGTTCTTGAAGAAAGGAGCCAGTTTTATAAGGATGTTCAGGTCTTGTCCACATGATGCCAATGAGACTAATTTTCTTTTCAAATTATCAACTTGCTTTATTTTCCTTCTGCATGGTGTCAATTAGGAAGATGGATTGGTACTCTGTATGGAAATTACTTCTTTGGTCCCCAAATGATGAGAGTTTTTGAGTAGAACTTTTCTCTTTCTTGTGTGCAGTTCTCACAGTGTGCAGAATCAAATTCAGGAAGCAGGAAAAGGAGATTAGATTTCAAGATGCATCGGCATTTTAACCTGACTGTCAGAGACTATTGATGCTCAGATTTGAGGAAGAGAAAAAGTCTCAACTCAGAAAAATATATTCTAACAGGAAAGATTTTACAAGATGATGAAGCAATTAAGTTTTTTAAAAGTCCGTTTTGATGAAGACGTATAATGGTGTACAGTTCTCTGTACTTGAAGCACTAATTATTCTGTCATAATCTTGATGAGACTTAATTGTGGTCATTATTGCATTTTGTGTTATTAATTCTAATGATGATATCCAGTTCTACCTTTCTTTCTAGACGGATTTATTTAGGATTTAGTTGTAAAAGGCAATGGTAGAGGAACAGAGAATAGCCACAGCACTGCTGCTTGTAAAAATCTCCAAGGGCTTACCAGTTACTAACCACTTATAAGTGAGCACATGCCGGGTTTGTCTTTCTAGGACTGGGTTATCTCACTCAGGATGATTTTTTTTCTAGTTCTGTCCATTTGCCTGAAAAATTCTTGTAATCATTTCTTTTTTTTCAGTAGCTGAGTAGTACTCCATTGTGTAAATGTACCACGATTTCTTTATCCATTCTTCAGTTGAGGGGCATCTAGATTGTTTCCAATTTCTGGCTATTATGAACAAAGCTTTTATGAACAGAGTTGAACAAGTGTCCTTGTGGTAGGATGGAATGTTCTTAGGATGTATGCCCAGGAGTGGTATAACTGGCTCTTGAGGCAGGTCTATTTCCTATTTCCTGAGGAAATGCTATTAAGCAAAGGACTAAAGCACAGTACTCCATAGATCCAGAGAGACTTAATAGCAAAGAGGGGCTGGATCATGATGCTGGGGTCTCCCAGGTGAAGAGGCATCAGACAGTGTGGATGGGCTGGGGAGGATGGAAATGGGAGGAGGAGAGGCCAGGTGTGGGGAGAGGGATGGAGGGAGGGAGTATATGGAGGGACAGTTGGAACTTAGGGAGATTGAGGCGGGGATCTGGAGACCAAGGACAGTGGAAACTCATTTGAGCTCATGATGGAGTCCTTGGAGAGGACTTTTAGAAATGGGGGATGGGGAACTTGAACAGGCCATCTCCTGTAGCTGGCAAGGCTCCCAGTAGAGGGTCTGGGACACCACCCGAGCCACAAAGCCTTAGACGGAGAGCCCTCCCTACAGGACCCACTGTGACAATGGAAGGAACCCTATGCCAAAGTAGAGAACCTATGCCTGATTCCTCAGGGTCAGCTAGGAACTAGAGACTAGGTAGACAGACGATTTCTAATGATTTCTACTCTCAGATCTGTACCTAGTCCAGTCTCCATCTGGCTCCATCTTCTGGCTTCTGCCAGAAGCTAATGGGAGTAGATGCAGAGTCCCAGAGCCAAACATCATGCAGCGCTCTGAAAACTTGCAGAAGAGGGGGAGGAATCATTTTACGGTCTAGAGGAAGAGCAGGCCCTGAAGTCAATGGACCAGTGCCCAGTGCTCTTGGGGTCCCTCAGAGCCTGAAGCAGGAGACAGGGAACCTGAAGGTTCTCCTAGATATGTTATATGGTTGTCTGGCTTGGAGCTCTTGCAGAGAGCCTGAGGCTAGTATATATGTGGGGATTTCTGTTGCTTTTGCATGCCCTAGGAACTCATTTCCTCCAGCTGGGTTGCCTGGTCCACCCTCTGTGTGAGGACTGGTGCCTGGCCTTGTCCTATTTGTTGTGTCCTGTTTGAGCAGTAACCCTGGGAGGATTCTACGGGGAGAAGCAGGGGGGAATGAGTAGGTGGGGATGGGGAGGATATATAACAGGAGGAGAGAAGATGGGGGAACTAGGAAGAATGGAGAGAGGGTAGGAGGGGTGTATTATATGAAAGAAGAAAAATAAATTAAAAATTAAAAAAAAAATCTCTAAGGTCTTCCTTGTTACACTAGCCTGTTAAATCCAACTTTGTTTTTCTACCAGTGTTTTCTGACAAGTTTTCTTGATTTTCCATCTGTACCTATCTATCTGTTTATCTTCTACTCTTTACATAGCCATCTACTAATATCTATCATCGGCTAATATGCATCATTTATTAATGTCAATCAATTTATTTATCTATCATCAATCTCTCATTTTTCATTTTATTTCATTACAACAACATTATAGTTATATGGAGAAGAGATAAAAGACTGATTTCTGAGACTTTCCTGGGTCCTACTGCCTTTCAGTTCATGCCATGTTTCTCTGGATGCTGCCTGCTCCATGAAGCCATTTATCCTCCACATAGTGGGACTGTCATAGAGCTAAGAGTGGATCGAAGCTGGATTGGAACCCTGTGTCATCCCAGGAGATGAGAACGGCAGGTGTTCAGCTGCTCCTCACTTTTGCCCTGGCCAGAACCCAGCTAAATATTAAATATTGCCTGCTTTCCAGAAGCAAAAGGAATGTGGCTTGGTTGGTGTTTATCTGCGCTGTAGCTGGAAACCTAGGGATGGGTCCATTCACTGATAAGGTGCCTTCCACTTTTTCCCTGTGAGACCACACCTTATGCAGGAGGTGCCCTTGTAAGACCTTGACACTTAGATTTGAACCCCACGTGCAAATAAGGCTACCCCAATATCATTGTCTGAGCCAATGGATCCCAACCCTGAGTACCAAGGACCTTTCCCTGCGTGGCCCTATATATGTAGCCTATACACTGCATTTAAGTGATCTCTGCTTTATAAGAGAGTCCCGAGGCCTGATTCATTGTGTCTCCTTCATTCCGTTCTCTGCGCTGAGATCTGACCTCCTTTCCCTCCGGCGGCAGCATGAAGTGGGGAGAGCAGAGAGGGAGAGATGGAACCCCTGAGGAAACCAACCCCACATTAACAAACTCTATTGATGATCTGATCAGCGCTGGTTTCCCACTTCCAAAGAGCAGCACATGTGTAGTCTGGCCTCCAAGATAAACTGTCTTCTTCCTACCTTCATATGCAAGTAGCCCATATTTAATATCAGAACAGAGGTTAATATTTAGGGTTGATATGCAAGGGGGGATATTTAGTTTCTTCTTTAAGCTTAAAATTGTTCTGTGCTTTTCAGAGTAGATCTAAGATGTCGATGCCCCTCCATGCCTTTTCTCGATACTTGGTTCAGGTAGCTCTTAAACTCCATGATGTCACTTTTGTCTCATTTATCCAGCTTTTCCTACACTGCCGTCGGTTACCCATCAGAGTAGCATCTGTTTCACGTTTATAAATTTGTTACATCTTACCATCTTCACCTTCTTCCTGGACAAGGCCATGAATTCATCATTTGCGTTTTAAGATGAGCAGGCCTGGGAGTTAGAGCATAGGCTGTTATGCCTACCTTCATCACTTTCTCTGTGTAGTGAAAACATGCTGTTAATATGGTGAAAATAAAGCAAGAGCATCACCACTGAATACATATGTATAGTCACTTTATGCACAGGATGAACAAAGCAGTCATTTTCGTCCTAGAGGGATTGCATGAAAAGCTGTAAACCCTACAGTGGTTTGCTCAGAGCCTTCATCTTCCTGGGAAACCGATGCCACAAAGCCTGCCTTATTCTTTTTATGCATAAGCACTACGGAGGTGGAGCTGTATCTTTAGTCTCTCCTCTTGAACAAGTTCTCTCTCCAACTTTAAATATACAATCTAAATCTCTTGGTCATCTCCATGGATACGTTTTTGGGAGAGGACACAGAATATTCAGTATGTTCCAGTATAACATATTACCTTTCTCTTCTGTCTCTTTAGCTTTGGTACTCAGGGATGCAATGGACCACTACTGTTAGAATCTACAAAGGAATTGTGTGTAGTTGTTGGGAGTCAGGTCCTGGTTCCCTCATAGCATAACAATCTCTGTCATGATTTATATTTGGGTGATAGTTCTATTTTTGAGGTATGCTCACTTAGTGTTGCTGCATCAAAATGTTGTATCTTTCCCATGTGTTACTAAGTTGTCCTATTTTAGAATTCAAAGCTATTTCCTTCTCCATCCTGGTGCTGAGAATTAAATCCTTTCTAAATGTGAAGTAAGTACTTTATCACTGAGCTACAACACAGACTTTAGAATTCAAGGCTTATGTCAGAGATCAAAGACGAAATTTTCTAATATGACCCTGCCTGGCAATACAGTTCAAAGATATTGTCTCCATTTTTCTTCTTAATATTTATTTCTACTAATTATTTGCTTCAATATTTCTTCTGACTACAACAAAAAAAAACCTTCTATAAGCAGATAATTCAATCACTTCAGTCACCATTGGATTCTTAGTGCCCGGAAAATAGTGAAAACTATCAAGATCTTTGTGCGGTAGATGAGAGCTGTAAATGACAAGGGTAGTTAATAGGCTCTTTATATCCTTAACTCTGGCTGAAAAACAAAAGTAAGTATAAAAAATTGGAAATGAATGGTTTAGAAAAGGAAGATGGTTTGTTTATGTTGTGTTTCAAGTACTCCCTCCCAAGTATATCTATGGAGATTTCAACTAGAAATTTAGATTGTAAATTTGAAACTAAAGGAATAATTTATGCAGAAGGAAGAATCTGTGTAGTATTTAGTACAAAAAATATAGCTAGAAGATTTTGTAACATGAGATGACCAGTAGGATGAAGATTTGATGCTTTGACCCACTAAAGTGGGTCCCAGAAAAAAAATGTGCCCTAAAGGAAAGAAAGTTGGGTGAAAGAACAAATAGTTACTGTTTCAGGATGATGGAGCAGATTAAGACCTCTAGAGATAATAAGATGTTTATCTCTTATGAGTCTATTTTTACATTTCAAAGTGGGACAAATCCCTAGTGCCATCTGTTCATGATTCAAAAGATTATAAAACAACAGGGAGCAAAGATTCATCCATCTATTTGGAAGGGAGGGTAGCAGTTGTGTACCAGTTCCCATATAAGCCCCCAGATTCATAATGCCAGGAGGGATAAGGGGAGGAGAATGTTTACATCCAGGGTGGTATCTGGCTCCTAACGCATTATCCTGAAGGCAGAGAGTGTGGTATGGGCAAGCATAATGGTTGCTTCCATAAATAAGAATTTCATGTTTCATGTTTCAGTAAGACATACATATAAATACTACAAACAGGCTGACCAGAAATTATGGACCAGGGAAAGAGAAAAAAATAACCCACTCAGCTCACTGACAATAACTACGAATAGCTGAGAACTTGGAGAGGATCAAATCTTGGACAACAATTGAGTCTTTTGCAGAGCTTCCAAGTAGAGGAAAGCATTGACTTGGTCTAGATTGTAGAGGGCTTTGTAATGACCAGTTGTTTGTTACTGGGAAACAGTTTTGGTAAAGAAAAGGAAAATAAACTTTTTTTTTGTTTTGTTTTTTAAGACAGGGTCTAAGTCTATAGTGCTGGCTAGCCTGGAACTCATTATGTAGACCAGGCTATTCTGGAACTCAGAGATCTGCTTGTCTCTTGTTTCTTGTTTCTTGTTTCTTGAGTGCTGGTATTAAGAATTATGAGCTACTGCACACAACCCAGGAAAAACATGTTTTAAAAATGAAAGTTAACATTAATGGACTACAATTCCTTATAATCCAAGAAGAACTAAAAGTGAATGAAATAAAATCAGGAGAATTTCTAGAGATTTCCCCCACATCTTATAGCCATGCTGATTTGGGCAACCAATAGTATACCTGAATCTGTTTTCTCCCCTGATCTGCCAACTTAAAGGACTATCTTGAAGGTCAACCATGTGAGAATACTTCTATGCATATGTTTATAGACTTTCTAAATGCCAAAGGTAGCTGAGATAAATGATTCTGTATAAAGTATTAAAATTTTGGGCTGAGGATATAGTTCAGTAGTAGATTGTTTCTTTTGCATGCACAAGACTTTGAGTTCCACTCCCAATAATGTATTAGGTGAGCGTCCCCCAAGATACCCCAAATTGTCTTAGGTGATAAACATTCAGATGACTTCACCCTCGTGTGAGTACAGCCTCTTGCGGGAAACCCATGTTGAAGCAACGTGATCGACTGAGTCAACCTACAGAACTACAAGAGACAATTTCCTTTTTATAACTGAGTGTGCAGCTCATTTCCTGTGTGAACTGGGAATGCTCAGGTAATTGAACTAACTTTCTGAGATTCCTAAGCCCATAATGATGAGAGGTATTGCTAAAATTCCATCCTTTGTGCTTTTCATACAGTTAGGTACAACTTTATAAATTTTCTGTGTTGAATCCTCATTTTCTCCAAATCTGTAACACAGTGCATCATGGGACAGTTTCACCATGGCTCCAATTACGCAGAGGATATAACTCACTATTCCTTTTCAAATTCATTTATGTTTCTAGGGAAGTTGTGCAAATATATTTCATGGAGGATTCCCCTTATAGTATTTTCTTTGTTCAAGAATATTGAATTACATAGAAAAAAAAATAAGTGTACCCTCCCATCCTTTGAGAGGTCCCATAAGCACCTGAGAATTGCATGAAAATATATAGTCTTGTTTTTGAGAAAATACTCTATTTGGGGCATACTTTTCCCCAAGACTGAAAATTCTGATGCTGTTTCACCACGGGACACAGCCATTTCCCGGCAAGGAGGCAGTATGTGGTAATGATGGCTGACATTTTAAAACTGCTTTTAACGTGTCAAAATGCTTTCACACATGTTTATAAAATTAGAGCATTAAAAGGAGAAAGGATGCTAGACAATGAAAATTCCAATTTCCTCATTTCCCAAGTAAGAGCAGTATGAAAACTAGCAGGTAGTTATTTACACTTGGGCATTTACGAAGTTGGTGGCAGAACCCAGATTCTTTGGTCTCTGCTTCCTTGCTATTAACTACAGGGCTTATTTGTCTAGCCTTTTTCAATAAGTAGATGGAGATAAAATGTCATTACAGGAACTTTTCTGCTCACGATGGAGTTATTTCCTAATAAATCCATTGAAAATACCATACATTAGAAAGACATTTAATATAGTTAACCTCCCAAATACAAAATTTCAGTGATACAGTACAGGATAGAGGGACAACTATTTATCTCCATGATCTGCTGGTTGATTGTGACTTGTAGGTTGTTGCCATTGTTCAATATCTTATGGGTTCTTTTGCATATTTCTAGAATAGAAGAAGGAAGGTAAAAGTTCCCTGTATGATGTGGAGGTTGTAATGAAATGGTTCCAATAATTTCATATGTTTGAATACTTGGTTCCCAATAGATAGGAACCAACAGTGTTGGGGAAAGATTAGCAGGTATGGCCCTGTCAGAGGAGGTGTTTAACTGGGAGGGCTTTGAGTTTTCAAAAACCCATTCCACTCCCAATTAGCTCTCTCAGAATAGTGCTTGAAGACCAAGATGTAAGCTCCCAGCTACTGCTTCAGTGCCATGCCTGCCGGCCTGTTGCCACCTTCTGCCCCCCCACCCCCCCATGATAATCAGGGACCCGCCCTCTGAAACTCTAAGCCCCAAATAAACCATTTCTTTTACAGGTTGCCTTGGCCATAGCGTCTTACCAAAGCAGAAGAAAAGCAATTAAGACAAATGGGCTCTATTGGGTGCACGTTACTTTCTCTTCACCAGAAGTCAAACTCTCATAAATTAATCATGAGTTGAGGACTGCAGAGCCAAAAGGCAGATCAGCGGCTGCTCAGGGCTGTGGGGGCAGCGAGAATGGGGGATGACTTCTAAAGGGTATGGGACGTCTTTCTGGAGTGAAGAAGATGTTCTAGAACTCGCTGGAGTAATGATTGCACAGTTGATGTAGCCTCTTCAAATGGGTCAATTTTTAGGGCATGGATTATATCTTTATAATTTGTTTCCGACGAAAAAGAGAGTCTTTCTAGATGAGGCTAGAGGCCAGGATGGAATTTAAAAGTGGCACAGATCCCCGGTGTCTACTAACACATAATTAGATAATGAAAATGAGACATAGGTACACAATGGGATTTTATTCAGCTGTAAAAAAATGAAATTTTCAGATAAATGAATAGGAATGGGGAAAATGTACTGAGTAAAATAACCCACACCCAGAAAGACAAATCTTCCCTCAGCACTTTGCAGTGCAGGAAAGTAGAAAAGGGCCATTGAGACTGGGTATGCCTTAGTGTGGTGTGCGTTAGTGGAGAGGGCATTGCTCAGAACAGTTGATAAGAAATCAGAGAGGGGAAAGCTATCGATGTTTAAGTAGGGATAGCGTAAGGGGGTGGGGTGTGCGGAAGTTTATGTTTAGATATATATAAAATAATTGTTTTATGCATTGTTGGGCGAGGGGCTGTCTAGGGTGCTTTGTATTGTTTGCAGGTATGGATTTCTGTGGGTTGTTTAATTGCTAATGATCTGCATGTGCTATCAGTAGAACACCTGAGGAGTTCCTAAAGAATACGAACACCTGAGCTCAGATGCTCAGGGTTCCACTGGCAGTATGTCACTGACCATGATGGTGGTTCCCTCTGCTGAGGTCTGGCAGGGCTTCCACCTATGAAACGCCTTCTGGTCTTCTTGGTTGAACCACCACAGCAATCAATGTACTACCATAGTGGGGAAGTAAGGGGGAAAGGAGAAAGGGTTAACCTAAATGCAGATATATAAAAACCCACACAGTCACATACTACTTTGTAAGCCAAGGACAGTTGGGATTAGAAGGAAGATATTTTATACGGTTAGTTAATGATGCTCCTAAAAGCCATGGTCTGAGGCTCCAGGACCCTGTCCCCCAATTGTGCAGTCTCTTGTCATTCCCCTTAGTTGCATGCCATATCTAGTTGATAAAAACTCATTGTTGAAGATACCATACACTTTGATTCCCACATGGAGTAGCACTGGACCCTTCTTCCTTACTGGTTAGCTTTCACAATGCTGAGAGGTCCAATGCAGCCTATTGAGGCAGAAAAGGCATCAAATCTTACCCATCACCGAACTCTACAAACTTCAAAACCGACCATACAGGCAATGTATACTCACTGGGGCAATAGTGACATGGCTATTATGGAGGTAACCATTCTCGGATTAGATATGAGGCCCGATGTTATGAAGGAACTCATGCCCAGTACTGTAAACTTGGTTAAAAAAATCATAAAAAACAAAGCCCATGGCTGAGGAGGCTTTAGGGCCTATGGAGAAATATAACAGTGTTGATTACCTGAATTGCTATGGCGACAAGTTGCCGCTACCTATCTTTGTATGTCCGCAGACAAATGCCATTCCCAACCTGAGAAGAGGAGCTTTTCTTTGTGGTAAACAGAGATAAATAACTGCTTGGCATTGAGAGTAAACAATGCCCGAATGCCTAGCCTTAAGCAGGACACGACACTGCATGCCCCTGTCTAAGACTTGAGAAACATGCAGTGTGTGTGTGGGAGGCGGGGGGTTGCAGAAAGAATGTGAGCACCAGAAGATAAGAGAGGACAGCTGTGGAATGATGTCTTCTGGGAATGGCACAGACAAGGTCTCTGAGCAGATGAGGCTGCCTGCAATGGCCTACACAAGACTGCGCTAGCCAGTCAATTGTAGACTCGAGAGGCTCAACATGCCCCATCCCTCCCTGCTGAACTATCGGCTACTCACGGATTCTAGGAAGGGGGGACAGGGTTTTCAGTTATGTTTGCTCCCCTGTGAGCCCATTAGGTGCCAACGGGTAGGTTCATACTCATGGTCACACAGATGGCCCTAGTTAAACCCAGGAGGTCACAAAAGAAAACAAAAGATATGAATAGGGGAAAAGGACTTGGAGGGAAAAGGAAGAAGGGTAAAATGCATGGGGTGGTTCAGAGAGAGTACAAGGGGACGATGGTAATCAGAGTGCATTGTATATGTGTGTGAACTTGCCAAACAATTATTAAAAGCTATTTTTACAAAGAAAGAAAACTTCCAGGGCTCCAGTTACTTTCCAGGTTTGCATGATAGCGAGCACTTGGTTACTGAAAGGGGCTACTAGGTCTGAGTGGATGGATGGTTCAGACCCACCTGTTCTTAAGATGGGGATTATGTGGCTTTAAATGTCAATTCGGAATTTTCTCACTGCTACGTGAAAGGACACGTCACACTCGACTTATCAGAGTCGTTCTTAGGACAGTGCAAGCAAGACATGAGCTATGTGCTTTTTAAATGTGTATTATAAAAACAACACTTTGATACAATTGCACATAGGAGAAGCTCTTGGTGTTGGGTATTATAAAGTACCCAACATTCTTCAAACGAAGGCTAGAGTGGGGAAAGATTGTCCCTTTGTCTCATTTTTTTAATGCTTCTCTCTTGCTTTCTGGGAAGATACTGGTCCAAATAACTGCTCAGTGTTGCTCGGGCCTTCGGTTATCCCACACTTCAAGAACTGTCTTGAAGTTCCATCTACGCTTCTCAGAGGCAGAGAGGTTTTTTTTTTTTTTTAAAGAAACAGTTGGTTTTCTTCTTTAAATTTAAAGTGCATTTCTCAAATCTCCTGTGGCCCACATGTATCCTGAATTGTCTTTAAACTTAAAGTAAGGAGACAAGGGTGTAAGTAATCAAAGTCACAGCATTAGCACCATTGGGAGTTTGCTAAGGGGGTGGAGGTTGTTTATCCCAGGCTGATTCACTCCTATATATGATATCACAATGCTGTATACTAATCCCATGCCTGTTTTGTGGCTGGATTTAACCAACAAGGCACTGGGAGATGAGAGTGTGGATGGTCAGAGAGGGAAGAACACTCATTAATTTTATGTTCTTCCACCTGGGTTACAGCCCCGGTAGCTCCTTTGCCAAATATGACATCTTAAATTGCATGAATTTTTAAATTATAATTCTTAAGCTCCTTCAAGTCCTTTGGAAAGAATAAATTTCTCTCCTTCTTGAATTCTGTCTCCTGTTTGCATTTAATCCCATAGCCGTAAGTAGTCTGTCTTCAGCCTTCTCGTGTGGTTATAACACTTATGTCCTGTTAGGACATTAACTGATCATTTACTCAACTCTGATCAAATGAGTTTAAATTGAGCTATTATTTACATCACCCAACTGTATTGTTGAAATTATCCTCAGATCTTCCCCTATCTCCAAGGGTGTTATGAATATTCCAGAATGAGATGGATGCTGTGAAGCTAATGTCAATGTTCACACCCAAGAGAAATGGACAGGGGTGATAAATCTGGGCCCTGAGACATATTTTTCCAATCCAAGAAACAGGGAGCTCTGAAGCATTCCATCATTTCAAGAATATCGCTGTGAGCTGTGGTCATAGCGGTTCTTAAGGATTGGGGAGAAAGTGGAGTCTGTGGAGAAAGAGGGGGATGTTGTAATAAAGAATACAGTGGAGGAAAACAAAGAAAACAAGCAGAATTTCTCCACTGTAGCGTCTTAGGCAGGAGTGAAATGGCTCAGATGAAATCACGGAGATGTCTTTGTACCAGTGAGAGTGTCAACTCTCCAGCATCTCTGAGTGCAGATGGTTGTCAGAACGTGCAAGTCCTTCCGGGAAAAGGCACACCGGGGCTGTGTCAGACATGTGCCAGAGTTTCAAAGGACCAACAGGAGCCAACAGAGGAGGAGCTGATGGTGTGATGATGAGAGAATGGACCTGCATGAGAGAAGAAGAGCTGCAAGATTCACATGCCCCAAACCAGGGAATGGCTGACTGATTGATGTCCCTTGGAAATTATCTGTGTACACTGCATTGGTCATAAGGTCCACTGTCTGGACAATAGTTCTGGTTTGGTTCAAAGAAATGGAAAGTAGGAACTGCAATATCTCAAACAGATACAGTGTGAGACACCTTCCTAGTTTGATATTTAATTTTAGTATGTGTGTGTGTATGTGTGTGTGTGTATGTGTGTGTGTGTATGTGTGTATGTGTGTGTGTATGTGTGTATCTGTGTGTGTGTGTGTGTGTATGTGTGTGTGTGTGTATATGTGTGTATCTGTATGTGTGTATCTGTATGTGTGTGTGTATGTGTGTATGTCTGTATCTGTATGTGTGTGTGTATGTGTGTATGTGTGTATGTGTGTGTGTGTGTGTGTATGCAGGCACATATGCTTACGCATGTGTATGTGGAGGCTAGAAGTTAATACCTGGTGTCTTCCTCAATCACTCTCCACCTTGTTTTCTGAGACAGAGCCTCTCTCACTGAACCTGGTGCTCCAATTTGGCTAGAATGGCTTGCCAGTGATTTCTGGGACCCTCCTGTGCTGAAAGGGCCATCTTCTTAGCACCAAGATTGCAGTAGTGTGCTCAAACTCCTGGCATTTTTACACTGGGTCTGCGGATCTGAAGTTGCTTGCGTGACAAGCCCTTTAACAGCTTAGTCATCTCTCAGCCCTCACTCTTAGTGTTTTGTGGAAGATATTTTTCCATTTACTTAATCCATTGGTATACTGAGGTTAGAAATGTACTAGTATAGAAACGTAAAATCAGCCGATATCAGAGCCTTAGTAGGACTTAACATGCCCTGCATCTACTGTTAGTTGTGCCAGGTGTCTACCTCTGTACATTGAGGAGAGAGTCAGTTTTCCACCCCATCATGGGAAGACGAATCAGCCAAAGGCTGTCAGCACAGACACGGGAGCACAATAATTTGGGTAATTAAGAAAAAATGTTGATTCGTGCACCTGAGACCTGATGGAAGAGGGCTATGAACTGGAAAGTGGGAAAAAAATTGGAGGAACCCTTGAATGAGGCAGTATTAAGCTTGCAATCTGTGGCCAATAAAGTTAATAAGGTGAAACTCATTTTTTTTTCAACTCACGTTAACCATATGCACGTATGAAGATATACCTCACAGATCCCCTCTGCTCCAGTAAATCTCAGTTGGACATCAAAATATATTTAAAGTACAAGGCACACAATGATTAGATTGGGAAAGTTGACTTTAGAATTACAGTGCATCAAAATCACCCATGACTGACATGTTAAACAGATTCTGGGAGCCATCTCTAGGGATTCTGTTTCAGCCAGCCTGAAGTAGAACTCAGGAGCATGTAGTGTAACTGCTTCCCCAAGAGGCTCTCATGGAGCCCTATTCTCTTGGTGCATTGGCTAAACTGTAGCTCTGACCTGAATCTGTCACAGGCAAAAAGATCCCAGGAGGAAAATGGGTATATGTGGCTGATGTGTGGACATAGTTATGAAAGTTGATTCTTTTAACTCCATTTCCTTCCAGTTTCTCTTACCGCTTAATCTGGACTACGGCTTTCATCTGATTGTCCTTCAAACCCACATGAGATTTTAATTCACAAAGTCACATATGAAGGTGTGCATGGAAACAATCCTACTGTTATGTGTAGAAGATACACTTTCAGAAATTGCTTACGGTTGGATAAAGCCATTAGTGGTCAGCGCCATTGAAGAATCTTGGTGGGCATGATCATAGACACTCACGATGTCTCCTGCCGGGTGTCACTTACTCTGCCAAGCCAGAAGGCAGATAAGTGCTCTAGAATTTGCATGTCCCAAATTTCACTGTGAGTGAAATCAGTGCTTCTTTTTTTTTCTTTATAAAGTAATTTACCTTGGCTATTTCATTACAGTAATAAAAAAGCAGACTAATGTAGTTATCCTAAACATACCCACTCCTTTATTATGTCACTTTTGAGTCATGGACCAATATGTCATTGGAGCCCCTAAAACATTATTTTAATGCAGCTACATCATCCAATCTGCTGTACCCTAAAAGGCTAACTCACCTTCTCATATTAATTCCATTCCCTCCTTCTCCACACAATATTCAAGTTTACTTAAAACTAAGAGATGAAAGCCAAATCCTTGACTTGACATTTAACTCCTCTGAAATTTAGCCTTTTTAAAAAATCCTCCAGGATTGTTTCCTCCACTCTATCTAAAAACAGCTTCTTTATAATTATAGTATGAGCAGTGTGCTTGCCTATTTAACCAGATATACAGGAAAACACCTATATTCATTGCTTCTCATTTCTACCTGGAGATACGGAAGGAGAGTGTGAAGACAAGGCAGTGATAAGCTGTTAAAAACTTAATTTTCTGTCTGCAAGGAAAGACATCCTGCCCATTAACATTGGTCAGGGTCCACGATGGAAATACTCCTGTCATGACTAATCAAGGTTACTAATACAATGACAGTGAGAGTAGTGATTGGAAGGCTGTTCTGCTTGCGTCTCATGTGCCTACAGAAGCCAATCCTATATACTAACAAGCTGGGGCTCACTTCCTTCCCTTTGCATATGGAACAATGGTGTCTGCTTACAAGAGACACTGCAGATGTCTCCTCTATAATGGTCAAGGATGATTAGAACACATGTACATATGGTTCTGCCTGCTTGGGGTGGGTGTATCTGCCTTGTTTGTAGGCAGATGGCAATTGGCTTTTGACATATTCAGAGACCTAGTAGAAGATGCTAAAATCTAGTTTCTGAAACATATGTCCTGCACTCTTGGCACTGTCAAGGCCCATGTCCTTTCCATTGTTACTTATCCACTCTTGCTGATGCTCTCATCTATATATCCTAGCCAGGAGATTAATTTACCTGGTTCCTGGATTGTATAAAGCCTCCACAGTGGCTGCTCACAGAAGGCCTGTAGTTTCCCAGCTCAGCTAGATGGATGCAAGTAAGGGTTTCTTCATCCCTTATCTAGGAGCTGAGGGAGAACTGAGCAACAGATATGACTGCCTAATTCTTCCCCTTGATCATTTTCTTCCTAACAATAAATAAGTTCACATGACTCTTGGAGGTGGCTGAAAAGATCTAGAGAACTCCCTAGCCTTCCCCTGACTATCTTCCTCATACTAAGATTCTCTGCTCTGGGGTCTCCTGCTTGACCTTTTGTCTCATGTCTAAACTTACCACTATCATCCTTGTCTCCATGGTATAACTTGGAGTGGGGGGTCAGAAAACTAATCTGATTCCCTTTTACATCCCCATTTTGCTTCTATTTTCCTTGCTCAGGAGCTCGGATTTTCATTTTCTTTGGGGAGTTAATGCATCATATACTTTGAGTGCTTCCCACAAATGTCTATAGAGTCTATAAACTGATTAGCAAATGCATTATTTATTCCCTCCACAGGTGTAAACTAAGGGACAGAGGCAGCAACTAAAATGTGTTATGGCATTAGTTCAATCCTAGAACTCAAGAAGTTTCTTTCATGAGGTGGCAAACACATTACCCTAAGGAGGTTCAAGTTGCCCCTTACGGAGGCACCTCCTCTGAGGCTGGTGTGTTTTCCCTCTGCACTATTGCTGCTCTTTTCTGTATCATAAGGTTGAGAGGGAAGGTCTTCAAAATTCATATTTTAAAATTTTCAGGTTTTTAAGACTATGGTTGCTTTGAGATTGAAATCCAGCCACTGACCTCTTATGTATCTTCGTTCCTGGTACAAGGAGATTCACAGTTAATATTTATGGCGGGAAAGTCAACAGGGGAATAGAAGGAAGAATAAATCTTCATCACTTTAGCATTTTGACCACTGCTAGCTTTGTGGTTTGTTGACTTAGGAATTCAATATAAACCGTTGTCCTTTCTCCATAGACAGGTGAGTGGTATCTTGTTAATAGGTACAACTGCTCTACTTGCAAAATGACTGTATTTTCTGTATTGTTGCTTTATACATGAATGATGTGTATTGTTTTCCTTCCTAGAAATATCCCAGGCTGGTGCTTGGCAGAATCATTACTCAGATTGGACAGGAACTGAGGCCCTATCTACGTGGTAGACCCACTTAGTTGTCTCTAATGTGAAAGGTAGAGGTATAGTTGAATGAGACCCTGAGGTTCATATCTAGAACACCTAATGTCCAATGCAGCAAGGCTGGATGGAGTTTCCTAATAGGAGGCCGGGAGGGCCTTATCCTTACTGAATGGATCCACACTTATTACCATAGGGACTGGGGCTGAGAACTTGATCTCTTGCTCGCCCTCAGACATTTACTTGCCATTCCACCTGCTGCCACGGATGATAGATGCTCACAGCATGTCTTTAGACTTCCCAACTTGAAGCCAAATACATTTCTATTGTTTATCAATAACCCAGTCCATTGTAATCATCTGTAACACAATAAAAATGGACTAAGAAAGGCAGGAAGCCCTTTTAACATCAGTGTTTAGCATGGTTGACTAAAATCTCTGCATTTGGGAGGGCAGAATATTTGTTCCAATGCATTATTTTCATTTTTTTTTGTGTCAGACTGTTGCTCTATGGGCATCTTGTGCTTGTCAGGGACCCAGAGAGGAGGTTAGGTGACAATTCCTTGTTCTATCATTTTCAACTCTTGACAGTTTCTTTTCTTCATTTTGACTCTCACTTGTACTCAAGGAAACCAGCTCACACACTATTTTCCCTACATGCCACCTCTGTAACCTGTAGTTAAGATTTTGGATTCTTACACAATGCTCTGATAGCGTGCTCTGAAAGTAGCCACCGCCACCTTACAGTTCTTTGTGTCACTCTTCTTGGCATGACGACCTTCCTGGAAAGTATTTTAATTGTCAGGTCAGTATTTATGCAGTATCGGAGAGGATGGTTTTCAAGCTCTCAGCCTGAGGCTGTCGTTACAAGCTAGAATCTGAGTTCCAGAGGGTTTGTATATGAGGAGACCGGAACCTGGACAACTTTGCTTTCCAGCTTTGATTATGCCTGACATCCAAGTGCTAAGATTCAGGGTACTTTAAGAACCTGTAGACGACTCAGCAATTGTACTGATGGCAACTCTCCCAGAGAGAAAACGTTGAATAACTGGGAAGAACCTGCTCCTTCAGGGTCTTAGATGTTTAGGGAGTAATCTTCTCACTGGGTATCTCTAAATTATTTAAATGCCTTGCCCTGTGGTCAGTTCTCTCCACAGGCTTTGAAAGCCTGGCTCCTTTCTTCTCAGAAGTGGGTAAGTTTATAGCTTAATCAAAATGACTCTTACCTAAGGCAGTATGCCTATTATAAACCACATCCATTACAAGGTCACCAAGGCAGGGGAGAGGAGGCATGAGAGGAAGAAGTTCAGGCTGCTGGGAAAATCAGCAAATGGTTCTCTTCTCTGTGTTCTGAGAACACATTCAGGTCAAAGTCCCCGCGCCACCCATTGTGAAGCCCACTGGAAAACAGCCCTTCACAGTCGAGGAATTTGGACTGATTTTTTTTTCTTTCTACGTTGCCAGATCCTTTCCTTCACAATATACAAGATTTCTTTTATGTTGAGGAGAAAAAAGTATTCAGATATCTGGCACATAGTAGCTAACTTCAAACATTTTTATGGACTGATATTTTATCTAGGGACTATTATGTCTTTCCAAGCAGATACAACACATGTAGACTGGAACTCAGTGGGGAGAAAGTTGTAGCATGACAATTGTCTAACCTTTCATCTACCAGACGTGGGCAAGGCTGTCAATAAAACTTTAATGACAGTAAGTCCTGACTTCAGAACTTCCCGGAAACATCCCGCACCTCAGTATCGCTTTTAGGGTCCTTAGACTGACATTCACACACTCCTTAGGTAGAGCAAACTTTCTTGCTGAAAGTGTACTTATCCCGCTCTGTGGCTTTTCTCTTTGCTGTTCTGATGCAACAGGAACACACTAATGCTACTTCCTTCCTCTGTCATGAGTTTGGACGCTCAATCACTCCATCACTGGCTACAGTAGCTACTAAAACTAGTTCTCTCAGTGCTTGTGGTCAATTTAAGACTTCAACAATTAGACTCACTCACTGGGTTTTACTCCCAGGCTGTGCACCATCCTTCCCCCATGATGCCCTCCGACATAATATTTGTACACAAGCTTTTGCTGAACAAATTGGGTTAACTGAAGTGAGGAGAAAACCATCAGAAAGGAAGTTTTTCTTGAGTTCTTAAAGTAAGGAACAATTTATCCCTTAAATGAATCTTCATTCTCTGGGAGGCTTCTATGGCTAAGCTCATAACCACACCACAAACCAGGTAAATGTCTCAACGTGATCCTCGCAAAAGCGTCAGACTTGAGACTCACAAAGGAGCGTGGGGACCAAGGTAGGAGGTCTAGACCTATATTTATCTGTGGATTCCTTCCTCCAGAATCAGTAAACTGCACTCTCAGGAATAGTCACACAGATGAATAACACACACCCTTTATCTTAGAAAACACTGTGATTCGTTAATTTTGAAAGCTAGAATTTCTATCTGTATAAAGATCTATAGAAACTAGATAGGTGGGCAGAACCAAAATAAAATGATGATTGTGTTTTATTGTAGATAAAAATGCACTAAATTATGTTATTAGGAGAGAAATAAGAATAGGATTCTAGGATGTGTTCAGATGCAGGATATGGTTAGCTGATGTGACTGGGCACTTATGGAATGTGAAGTGGAATGGGAATTTTAAATATAAAAATTAAATCCAAGTGAAGCTGAGTTTTATTTTTATTTAAAGATTTATATCTATATATGCATGCCTGTGTGAGTTTATATGGGCCACGCGTATGCAGATTTCTAGAAGGCATTAGAGTCCCATGAACTGGAGTTATCAATCAGCCTTTGTGAGCCACTAAATAGGGGTGCTGGGAACTAAACTTGGGTTCTCCACAAGAGCAGTAAGAGCACTTAACTGCTGGGCCATCTCCCAGCTCCTAAAGTTTTATTTTAGTTGAGTGACTAATATCAGCCCTGAAAACATACATATAAGTCACAGTATACAGTCTAAGTAGGTTGTACCTATGTATATAGGAATATATGTATATATATGTGTGTGTGTGTATGTATATACATATATGTGTGTACATATATGTACATATGTACAACAATTGATAAAAAAAAAAAGAGGCCAAGAATTTAAAAGAGGGCATATAAGAGGGTTTCCGGAGAGGAATGGGAAGAGGGAAATGAGGCAATTATATTAAATTTAAAAAAAAGTAGTTAAAAAGAATGATTCCTACTGTTACGTAAGAGGTCAGATATTGCTTCTAACTGTAAAGGATTACTGAATTACATTTTGTATGGCTTCTTTCACACAATACGGAGGTAAATAATTGTATCTGTTCATTCTAATCTCTCTGAGCACTATTTGAAAGACTAACATGTAGGGTAGTTTTCCTTTGCTAAACTTGGAATTTGCTATGGGAAGGAGAACCGGGTACACTGACAAAGTCACACTGTAAAATCAGCCAGCAGCCTGCAGCCACTTGCTGTGCTGTTTGGTTGTTACATGCCACACCCATCTTAGAGTCTGAGAGCAAAATGTGGAGAGTTTCTTTGGGGAATTATGGCATGAAAATGCACCTGCGAATAACAGGACTTCATAAAGCTGTGGGTATTCCTACGCTGAGTGTGCGCTTCAGAGAGACTCGAGCAAATCCCAAGCAGCTGGTTCGCTTGGTCCTTTGGGTCTGTCAGACAACTCTACATTTATGGAGTGTTAGCAGATACGTCATACTTAATAATGAAAGAAAGAATGAATTGCCATCTAAGATCAATAGCTGGACAAGGGTGCCTGCTTTATCCACGTGAGTCCACTTTACATTGGCATTTCTACTCAGAGTAGTTACGCAAGAAACATAAATAAATAAAAGATCTACAGATTGGAAAGGAATTATTGGTCTACTTTCAGATGACATCATCCTTTATTTAAAAAGTGGCAAATCACCCACAATGAGTACTAAGACAACTCCAAGCTGTCATGCGAACTTGACATGTGGCAATCACTTGTCTCTGTGTACCAGAGCGGAACAATGTGATGATGGAATTAAGGAAGTAAATGCACTTATGATATCAGTTGAAAATTACATTTCTGGGAATAAATTTAAATAAGGCAAAAAAAGATTCACTCCATGAAAAGTATGTAACCTCACTGAAAGAAACTCATAGGAAAATATTTAGAAAGACATTTCTGTATTCATGAATGTGAAAGCTCCACGCTTGTAAGAAGCAAATACTCACACAAGTGAACTTCAGATTTGATAAAAAAAAAATCCCTGTACAAATTCTGAGGGCTATTCTTTGAATAAATATTAAAGCATTTTTAAACATTAATGTTTAACAGGCAAAATAATGGGTTTCATTAAGACATTTTCATAACGCACGGCCTTATTGTTTTTTCATATAGACCCCATTAGCCTCTTCTGTTCCTCCTGCCCTCATTTGCCTGTCCTGTCTTCCCACGTAAATAGTTCCCCTTTTGTTTCATGCCATGTGTGTGCATGTGTGTTGTATGCACACATACATGTACCTATGCTTAAAAGTACATGTGCATAGTAGCATTTATAGATTTAATCTTAGGTTTCACATATGAGCAAAGAGATGCGATATGTTGCCTTCCCTCCCTCGTTCCTTTCTTTTGCTCCTCCTCCCTGCCAGTCAGGACCTCTTCCTCCCCACTCGCAGGTGGAAACAGGAAAGCTCATCCTCAGCTACTGAGGAAATACAAGGGCTCCTTAGTAGTCAAAACACTATTCAAAGAATGGAAAATTTAGAAGACTCCTATTTCTCAATTTCAGAATTGACTCTGAGTCTACAGTAATGGGAATATCGTGGCACTGGTGTAAGTCTAGACACAGACTAGTCAAGTGGAATGGAGTGTTCAGAAACAAACCTCAGTATCTGTGATCATCAGTGGAGGTGCCGAGATCGTTCTATGGGTAAAGATAGTCTTTTTACAAGTTGTGCTGGGACCAGTGGTTATCTAAACATGGAAGAATGAAGTTAGGAAATTTGTCTCTACCATATTGAAAACAAATAATCAGAGACTTAATATAATAGCAGAAATATCTTTTATATTTGATACACTATCAAGAAGTTGAGATCAAAGGAAATCAAGTAAGAAATCAGGTAATTTAATTTTATCAATATATATAACAGCTTTTCATCCGGAATTTATAATGAAACCCCAGAAGCCAATTAAAGAATCAGTAACCCTTTAAAATAGAGAAAGAACTTGAATAGATGTGCATAATGGCAATGTAATTAGCAAAAGGTAGGGCTGGGACGAGGCTCAATCGGCTCAGTCTAGCATGCAGGAGACTCTGAGCTCAGCATCCACCACTACACAAGCTGGGCTTGGTGGTATACACCTTCAACCCAGTACTCAGGAGACAGAGGAAGGAAGATCAGGAGTTCAAGGTTGTCCTCTGGCTACACAGTGAATGACTGCCATGGGTACATGAGATCTTGCCTAAAATAAGGTCCGCAAAACAACACATGAAAAGGTTTGATGGTTGTCCTACTGGAAACGAAAATGAAGACCGAATGGGGCCCTTATTGTATAACACTAGGGCAGCAGTAATGAAATGAAAAAAGGGGAAATGTCTAGTATTGGCAAGGGTGTGGGGAAATAGTGATTCTGGCCTAGTGCTGTGGGAACTTAAAGTGGGTCACTTCAGAAACTGGCAGTCCCTAAAAAAATGAGTACAAAATTACTATATGACCATGTAATGTAATGTAATGTAATGTAATGTAATGTAATGTAATGTAATGTAATGTAATGTAATGTAATGTATTGTAATGTAATGTAATGTACATGTATACTCAAAAGAACTAAAAAGAGACATTTAACCAACACACATAGACATGTGACCATAGAGACTTACTGTCCACATAGACATGTAACCATAGTGGCTTATTGTTCATAGCAATATAAAACAGGAAAAGGTCCAAACATCTATCCGGAGATGCATGAATAGGTGAATTATGATACCTGTATATAGTAAAATTTTATCTATCCATACAAATAAACAAATGATACAATGTGCAAAAGCTCTATAATTTATGTTAACTAAAAAAAGAAAGCCAGAAAAATCTCACATGTGTACAATTACATGTTTACAAAATTTCCAGAATGGATAAGTATATGCAGAGGTCAGCTTGTTGGCTTCTGGAGGGTGAAGAGGAATGCCAGTTGCACAATGAGTTACCTGAGGTCCTTAGACATGGAGATTGCACAGCACTTTACATCCAACAATGCCAATGAATTATTTACTTTAGCTTGTTATGTTGTGTGAATTGCATTTCAACATATTTTTGTGTATATGCGATTATGATTATTGGTGTGCATGTGTGTGTGTGCCCATTGGTGTACACATGTGTGTATGTGCAGGTGCATACTCCTAATCACTCTACAGAATGATGTCTAAAGTCCAATTTTATCATTATCTACCTTGTTCCTTTGAGACAGGTCTCCCAGTGAATTTGGAGCAAGGCTGGCGGGCAACAAGCTCCAGTTTTCCCATTCCTCCTGTTCCACCTCCTACCTCTCCAGGGTTACAGGTATGTTTAGCATTTCCTGGCTTTTATTTTGGGTTCTGAGGATTTGAACTCAAGACTTTTGCATGTGTAGTAGTACTCGTACCAAATGAGCTATCTCCCTGACAATTCACCACAATGAAACTTTAAGTAGAATTAAATGGTAGCAAAAGTAATTTATATCTTGAGTGCTATGATGAACAGTTAGCCTATGAAATAAAATAGAATCTTTGTTTACCTATTAGATAAATTCTAGGTCCTATGGATATACAAGTGGCCATAAAACTTTGTAGACTCTGTTTCAGTGTTCAGAATAAAAGATACATACGAAACAAATATGAGAAAATAAAAATTTCAGTGAATCAATGTCAACCATGAACTATTGCTCTCTGGAAGCATCATATCAGATGAAAAGATGACTCGGTGTAACAGCAGACTGGGTGCTAAGGGCATGTTAGTCACTCTGAAGGTGGCGTGATACCAACCGTCCAAACTGAAGCATAGAAAGAAAAGAGACTGAAAGAAATGAAAGAACCCTCGGCTGCTTGAAGAACAATCAAAGATCCTTGTAATACGTGTGCAGTCAGAGTCTCTTGGGGTATTTAGAGAGATAGAGATTAGCACAGAAAAGCACTTTCAGAAAGTCAGTTGTGTCTCCAAATCAGAATGAAAACAATAATGTCCAGGCTGAAGCAAGTCAAGCAGGATAAGCAGCGAGGAAAACCTCACTAGGATTTCATCTTCAAGTACTTTAAAAAACAAAGATAAACAAGAAATCTTCAAAACAGTCAATGACAAAAAAGCCATCGAACGAGCAACAAGAATGTAAACTCATTTTGGAACAGGAAGACTGCCAACCAGAAGCCTATAGAAGACATCTTCAATGCCCTCGAAGGGAAAATAAAAACTCCAACCTAAAGTTTTATGTCTATAAAAACTTCCTACGAAAGTGAAGGCAAAATAAAGACATTTCCAAACAAGCAAAAAACAGAAAACACTGCCATAAGTAGACCAGTACTGCGGAAATGTCGCAGGGAGGCTGCTTCTCCGTCTGCAGAGAACGCTGACAAACCGGATACCATATATGCGTAAATTAAAACGGATACAAGGAGATACATTGTTGCCATTTCAATTCAAGGTAGAATTCATTAAGAAAGCAACAAGCACATACTCTAAGGAACTAAAAGGAATGTATGAAATTCAGCAGAAAGTAAAACAGGAAACTGAAGAAACTAAACTATCTTTTAAAATGCTAGAAAGAAAATTATAGAAGAAAGCGTAGGGCTGGAGAGATGGCTAAGCAGTTAAGGGTACTTGTGACTCATCCAGAGGACCTGAGTTTGGTTCCCAGCATCTATGTCATCCATCTCACCTGATCGTCCTCTTCTGACCTCGGAGCACCTGAACACATGTGGCATACACTCCTACAGACAAGATTGGACAGAAGGAAAAAAAAAAACAATTCCCCTTTCCCCTTGATATCACTCCTGGTCTACTAATGGACATGGAGGTTTAAGTGGGCAGAAGGGTGGAAGTGTAGGAAAGAGGTAGGGGTGACTAACACCAAGGGTGTTTGGAAGAGCCATATGGAAACTTACTAATTTTATTATTTTATTGGACATACGCACACACACACACACACACACACACACACACACACACACACTAGCTTAATAGATTAATTGGAGTTAGCCTACACCAGGGATTATGCTCATACCAGAAACCATAGGATGCCAAATAAAGGACCCAATGTCAGGTGTGGGTTACCTCCTCTCAAGTTGTTGGTCAAGGGTGGTCAAGAGACTCCCAAAATAATATAGGATATTGACATTGCTCTTGGTTGTCCACTACAACTTGATGGGTAAGAAGACCCTATTGCTCAATACATAAATACATTGGTCCCATAACTTGTAGAAATCAGGTTGGTAGTGACCAGGAAGCTTCCTCCTTGCTGATTAGATTTCTGTAATAGATGGTTGTTTGGGAAATCTCTCTATTGATTTAAAAAAATAATTTACTTATTTTTATCTTGTCTGTGTGGGTGCTTTACCTGCAGGTATGTCTATGCACGGCTGGTGCCCTCCAAGTCCAGAAGAGGATGTTGGATCCCCGGGAACTGGAGTTACAGGTGGCTCTGTGGGTGCTGGGAATTGAACTCATGTCCTCTGGAAGAGAAACAAGTGTTCTTAAGTGCTTAGCCATCTCTTCAGTCCCACCAGCGATAGTTACTAATAAAAATCAAATGAATAAATAAGTGAATAAACCCAATAATGTCAATGTTAAATACCTATAGAAATAAAAATATTCCACAATGAAATTCAGAATGATTTTGCAGCAAAACCCAGAGAAGGATAAGAAAATATTTCTACCGTATGGCTCTCTATAACACAAATATAGAAATCTTTAACCAAACATCCTACGATCCAATCTAGAAGTACATGAAGTTTGAGTATTTCCTGTCCAGTAGGATTTATCCTGGGAATACAACAAAGACATAGATGTAGAAATCTGAGCTCCGACTGCTGAGGGCATTTTTGACTATGTTGGAAAAATATTTGGTTAACATCTTCCTACCCTACAGGCTCATTCCTAAGAGTCATTCCACTCATGAGTTGGTATCTTGGCGGAAATGTATCGTATCCACACTGGTGCTTACTCAGTAAGTGAATGTGTAATCCTGTTCGACACAGCTACAAAAATGGGAACGAAATAAAAGTCAACTGACAGGATGATAGAGTTTTCAATATTTATATAGTGAAATGTTATATGGCAATAAAAATGAACAAATGGTTCCATGCAGCCCTGTGGGTAAACCCCACAGTGGGAAGGGAGGATACGCTAGATAGAAAAGCGTGCACATTGTGTTTCACTTGTGACAGCAGGCAAATCCATTGCTCATCAGGATGGGAAACTCTGCTGTGGAAGGAGATATCCAGGATCCTGCATATGTTGTATATTTTTGGAGATTTATTATATTTTTTAAGTATGTATATATGTTTTGGGGGTATTATATGCATGCACAAGTACCCACAGATTCCAGACCAGTTGATCAGATCCTCTGGAACTGGAGTTGCAGGCAGTTGTGCATTACTTGATGAGGGTACTTGGAAAGAAACCAAGGTCCCCTGTTAGAGCCGTGTGTGCTCTGAACAACCAAGCCGTCTCTCCATCTTGGGTCTGAACGGCCTTTGCAGTAGGTGGGTTTACTGTGAGTGATGTATCAAACGTTGACTTTTGATTTGTACATTTGTGCACGTGCCATTTACTAATCGAAAGCTAAAACTTTTGATTTTTGCCACGAAATCAAAAAAGTGTAGCGTTTGATTTTTAATGCTTATATTTTGATTCTGATGCATGACTTAAGTTCTTTCCATATCTTTTTAAATGAAAGCAACGGATCTATTTTTAAAACAAAATAATAAAAATTGCGCGGAGGTATCTATTTATCGTCAAGTACACGAACAGTAAAGGCCTTTGATGGCATCTACCTTCCAATGGAGAAAGAGCCCTGGGATACGACAGACAGTCTGGGTTTCACCAAGAACAAAATTACACTTGAGATGCTGATGAAAACCAGAGCGAATCTGCAGACTGCTGCTTTTATGTTCCGAGGCTCACTGGTTCTTCCCTCGTTCATCCTTCCTTTCGTGAACACTACAGTGAGGGAGATGCCTCTTTCTCAAAAGATTGGCTTATAAATCATCCATTCATTCAGGTATGCTGATTTTCCTCTTTAATGTGTGAACATTTTCCCCCTTTATATTTAGCGGTGGAGTTATTAAATTTGATGCCTTTGACATTGCCCTTGACATTTTGGCACCGATATGACGAAAGAACCGTCCTGAATTTCTTGTCCATGCCCTACAGTAGGTTCTTTCTAGGTCTTCCATTTATCTTCCTAGTCTCATACATTATGCTGCTCGCTTTGTTAGGGTGTACTTTCCCAGAGCACAAAGGCTGTCTTTGCCTTGGATATCTACAAAAGGCCTGATTAAAGGAAGTAAGAATGGGAGAATGCAGAGGCCCCTTGCCTCTGTGATACAGAGGACAGATAAGATGACTATGTGCCCAAAGCGCCTGTTTTCAGACAGAATCCAGACCATGTTTCCCATAATCACCATGGTTCATACTGTAGATGAAGCCACTTCATCGCAGACGATGTGAAGACTGACAGCTAATTCAGTAGTGAGAGCTTATGATAATTTGACTAGATCTCTGATCCCATACTCACAAGCTACTCTCACAGCAAAGGCAGAAATCATACTAGCCAGTGTTAATCCGGGGTCCTGGAGAGCAAGACAAATATACAGGACACATGGATTTTCTGGGTCTGTCACAACAAAAGCTCACTCTTGGTGACTTCAAAAAACTGAAAATGTATTTTTTCATGCTTTGGAGACTGAAAGGCAAAGTGACAGTGATGGCAGAGTTGATGTCTGAGAATTCTGTCCTTGGCCTGCAGCAGGTCTTCCCTTCGGAGTCCGTCTGTGTCCTAAGTCTCTTGTCTCGTGTGAGTAGTAATTACATTACATGAGGGCCACACTAATGACTTCATTTTCGCATTATCTTTATAAAGAACGTATCTCCAAATATAAAAGCATTCTGAGGTTCTGAGGGCATAATAATACCTGTAATTTCCTTGTAGATGGCATATTAGCATTCTGGTAGAATTTTTTAACTAGATATATTTTAATGAACCTAGTTATTTGCAAAAGCTTTTTAAAGTAAGTTATAAAATAGGAGTGACTGAAGCCCGAACTGCTTTGTCCCTTTCTCCTTTGTTCAGTCATATGGTAACACATGCTAATGTAAGGAAATATTAAAAGTTAATGATCCTCAGAGTCAAAGTTAATAAATTGAACTCATTCTGATGGCCATCAAATCTGTGCTTCCCTCATTCCAACTAATAGTAATGCCACTTCGCTGTCACCTAGAGTTCCATGAAGTCTTTGACCACCCCCTCTTCTCTCTCTTTTAAAGCAAACAATAGAACATTTGGAATCAGACATAACTTGGTTGAAAGTCTAGGTTTGCCTTTGTGTAGCTGACTTTGATATGGCCTTATTCTCTGTCCTTCAGTATTCTCATTTATAAATCATGGGGTGAAGAAACTATTCCTTTCATGGAGTTTTAGATGGAGCCAAATTATCAAACGATTTTACACGACAAACAGTGGATGCCTCGTGTGGGGCTGTCCTGGAGCTGAGGTGGGGTAGAAGTGTGCTTGGAACCGTGGAACTCTCATTCTGAGAGCAGAAGGGGTGTGACCACTTCCCTACCCTCCTGCTCTGACAAATCACAAGCTATGCTGCCTCCTTTCACAGCAAGGCACTCCCCCACAAAGGTATGCCTGAAGATGGGACTTACTTCCTCCTATATGACCATATAAGGTGTCTCTCTCTGGTCCCTGGAAAATACCTAGTTCCAGGCTGTGAGCCCCAACATGCAAATGGTGCTGACTTACCTGTGCTGTCTTAACCAATGAGCTTCCCCTGATGTCCCTGGGTACCAGAGACCCTTCCTCTAGCTATAAATGTGCTCCCAGGAATTCTTTACATCCTGCTGGCTCTCAGAAGTCTCTGATTGAGGACCAAATGGACCCTTAGACCCATGTCCTATGCTTCCCTTCTTTACATCCTGCTGGCCACAGAATAGCTAATTCTATTAGCTAATAGATACACCCAGAGAGCTTGTGTATCATGTGTACTCTATACCGTGTCTCTTAATAGTTGCATAATCTCTTCATTTAAAAAATAATGTCACATATGAAAGGTATATGAAGTAGACCAACAGTAGATAAACATCCTGACTTCCTCATAGGTGTATGAGTTTGAACACTACCTAGGTAAAAATACAAAACACTTCTAGAACCCAGACATTTTCACTGTTCTCCAAGTCTATGCATCTACTGAAGGATGATTCCTTTTTAACAGTCCTCACTGGATGATATTTTTGTGTTCCCTTAGCTCCATTTTCCTTCAGCTCCAATTTCTAATTCAGATGAAGAAGTAGACTGAAGAAAGCCATTGTTTTTTATTTTTGTTTTAACTTAGTTATCTCTGGAAACACATCTCTTTCTCCATACCCAGGCTCCTCTCTAACCAACAAGGATGGAAGGCCTTCCTTTTGCTTTGCTCCTCACCTCCCCAGACCTCATATTCTTCCCAGAATGGTCCCTTTTGAAGAAGGCTAGACGTACAGAGCACTAACTGAAGACATCAAGTCTTCTGACCTCCGTTACACACAGATATTTCTTGTGTGGAACATGTGACCTGGGGAACTTTGCCTCTCAAAACAATTCTTATAATTGAAACCCGACTGTAGATATGTCACTGTTGGCCATTTCTCTTTTCTAGAATATGCTTTTGCCTGATGAGGTTTATAAAATATTCTTTGCATACTTACTCATATTTATGTCCTTAAAATAGTAATGAATATTCAGTCTCTCTCTTTCTCACTTTTTTGTTTCTTATCTTAGCCTTTCAAAAATCACTCTCAAATGCTCTACAGTTTTTGTTCTTTAGTCCTTGGAACTGGAACTCTTTGTGTTTCTGGGGCTTCAGGGACCTGGCTTTGATGGATACTCTGCAGTTGAGAATCTTAAGAGTCGACTAGTAGGGAAATTTAAACTACATACATTAAAACAGCTCTGGAACAGTAACATGTAAGTTCCATCCTACAGGGACATATAGAACAATGTCTGAGCCCACAGAACCAGCTTCCTGAGCTTGCAACCTGTATTATTTCATTGGGCTCATGGTCACACCCTACACTTGGCTTGTTGCTTTATTGATGCTATCTTAATATTGTTATTATTTTGTTTTGAATATTCCGAATGGGAGTCCATAAAGTGAGAATCCTGGTTCCGTCCTTCCCATTGTATCGCACTATCTAATAGCTCGCATTAAATTTCCTTCACTTAACACTTCCAATAGACAGCTTTAAGGCTATGTTATATTTTATGGTCTTTTTATTTATATCAAAAACACTTTTAGAACCATCCACATCCGTTTTTCCCTCACACTCATCTTGTAGACAAACCATCGCGTGTGTAAAGAAACTAGGTGAATGCTGTTACCCCTTAGGAACAAAGCTGGCCAGCCCACACCTTCTGTCTTCATTGTTTGTCACGTAAAAGTGCCCTTGCTCTTCTCCAGAAAGTGCGGTACCTCAGATTCCCGGGGTTCACGTTGAACGGTCCAGCCTTGTGAGCATCTCAGGTTCCCGAAGTACCCCTCTTAGTCTAGTCTCTGGGAACTGAGCTGCATGAGGCCCATTTCGCTGGCTCATATTTAGTGAGAGTTCCCTCTGTTTTCTCCTCAGGTCATTTACTCATGATTGCTCAGTCCGCTCGGAACTGATAATTGCAGCACACATTTTCTTTTTTCTACTTAAAGTGAATTATCCTGAGCTTGCATTTTTTTTTTTTTTTAAAACAAGTCATCTCAGGTTAAACTTGGAGGATTCCAGTGCAGTCTCATTCTTTCCTCTTTCGATTATGATTCTGATCTACAGCTAATCTCCAGATCATTAAGGGTGCTCCAGTAATTGGAAAGAAATCTCCATGTTTTTTTCATTAAGTGCTCTTACAACTTGCCAAGGGATGCTAAACTAACTTAAGTTGCTGAGACTCGCCTTATTTGACCAGAAGAAATTTAAAGCAATTCTATGAAAATGTGGCTTCATTTGCAATTATATTAGTAAGGAGGAAGGAAATGGAGAGTATAATGTGACAAGGTCATGATGACCCTCTTCGTATGGGAAAGCTGATAGTGGCGTGAAGCTTCGACACTGCACAGAGTTTTAACCCCATGGACCATTTCGTTCAAGTGAAACTGTGCAGTCAATGTCTGTCTTCAAGTGACGATGATGATTCAGGCTCTGCTTGCTTGAGAACCCAGTATTAGATAT
The DNA here is from genome assembly GCA_026225945.1 of Cricetomys ansorgei. Classification (NCBI taxonomy): domain Eukaryota; kingdom Metazoa; phylum Chordata; class Mammalia; order Rodentia; family Nesomyidae; genus Cricetomys; species Cricetomys ansorgei. The sequence goes on from JAMJFZ010003624.1 coordinate 349,008, forward strand.
ACTCATTACACACTGTCTGATATAGTCTACTAAATAGATTTCCTAATTTCTGGGGGAAAAAAAAGGGCTAGGTTATGATGATTGAATTCTCCTTTATCTGTATAATATTTCTAAGTGGGGAATTAGTCCCATTAAAGTAGATACCGTTAGCCTAGAAATTCATGTAAGCAGTCATTTCCACCTTCCTAAATGCCCCACTATCTTCCCCACTTACAAGTTTAAAAACTCATCACCTTCCTTCCTTCTTATCTTTTGTTTAGATTATAATATTAAATCTGGTGCTTTTTATCTCTCAATACACGCAGCTCCATCTCTACACTATGTACTAAACACACGCTGTATGTACGTACTATACTTACAAACTATAGCTCAGTCCAACACCTGCTCTCAGCTCTCGTCATCACCGATCCCTCTGGTCTCTCTAGCATGTATTCTCTAACAACAGTGACATTTGCCTTTTAAGTAATATTTAAGAATCAGATTATGCAATCATCTGATTGCAACTCCAGTATACTTCTACATTCTTTTATTCTACTTTTCAAAATAAAAACGTTGATATTATCTGAGTGTTTGTATGTGTGTGTGTGTGTGTGTGTGTGTGTGTGTGTGTGTGTAGTTTCTTTTGACTTCCTCCCATCTCTACATGAAAGGAGCAAAGAAGGATCCTTCTGCCTACTTCATCATCTGTTTCCCTATACTTATGAGAATAATGGCATCCAGGGCTGGCAGGATGGTTTAGTGGGTAAAGGCACTTGCTTCCAAACCTGACAACCTGAGTTCAATCTCAGGGACACATACAGTGAAAGGAAAGAACTGAATCACACATTGTCACCCAACCTGTCTGTGTGTAAATACTTTTACAAAAAGGTAGTGGAATCTAGTCAGTGTTCAAAATTATTTGTTGAATAAGTAACTGAGCCTTTGAGACAATGCTGACACACAGCCTGCCTTTATTTATGACCTTTCTCCTACCTTTAACACCAAGCTTTAGTA